>VNJN01004040.1:195953-583314 GCA_008042485.1 Drosophila mayri | reverse complement strand
GGGGGGCAGAGTGTCGTGGACTGGAGTGATGGAGGAAGGACGAACAGGCAGGCGAGAAGCAACGTTGACGTTGATAATGATGTGGCTGGCCATCATCAGCGCTCGTCCGTTGGCCATAAAAAGTTACAGACTTTTAAGTGTCCTGCGTTGGCATTTTATTTTAGTTTATTGGTTGGCAATGGCGAATGGGCATGCCAGAGCTGAGGGACGAGGTGGAGCGTGTTTATGGCCGGGGCGTTCTACATAGATGGGGGCTCGTAAATCGGTATTAGTGTACTTAAATGATGTCCACGGCATTGCGCAGACAATGAATACGAATCGCGAAGCGAAGGCAAATTGAATGCCAATTTTATTTGAACTTAATTAAATGGCTGAAACTTTTTTTTTGTTATTCTAAAAGGAGAGTGCAGGGTGGGTGTATATAAAGTTTGCAACAGATGCTGCCGCCAAATGCTTGGAACTTTGCAGCTGCAAAGTTACATCTTGTTTTAAGCCTAACAAAGTTTATGTAGGTCGATTTAATTTTAATTAATTTGTACTTTTCATAATTAATTACATAAGGTATATACTGTAATTAAATTCTTGTTCAATCTTTTCAGACAAGTGATGGATCCCTTGTCCTAGTGCCTTTAGTTATGCAAAGTAAAATCATAGAAGTTGGGGTAAGTTTACACTATAAAATATAGCTTTCGTTGGAAAATTCTGGCCATATCCTTTTTGTTTTAAATATTATTTCTAAAGACTTAAAATAAAAATGATTTTAATGATTTTAAAGCTAAATGAAATGCATAATATTGTGGGCTTAAATCTGTATTAAAAAGTTACGAATATTTACCTATAATAGAATTGATCTTCGTTTTTTCCCTGTTAACTTCTATTTTAATTCCCATTTTTCTAACATTTTTCCTTAGTCCTGGTATATTTTATTCACTCAATATTGAACTTTTCATAACTTAATTAAGCAAGGACCAAACTGGAATTGCCTTCATATATGCATTAGCTGCTGATGCCTGTGCTGTAGCTCCCATGACAGAAACTTTGCAAAGTCTCTGGGAGGAGGGCTAATGTCTTTGCTTTGGCAATTTGGTTAAGGGCGTTTTGCTGTTTTGTTGTTCTGCTGTTGGGCCCCGCTGTTGCCTCTATTCAGCTGGAGATCCCTTCACCTACCCCTGCCCTGTATGCTGGTCTTGGTAATGTTTGTTTTCATTAACATTGTTGTTGCTATTGTTTTTCGCATGGCAACAACAACGACTAACATTGACGCAACTACACTTGAATGCATTTTGTGCATAGAGCCCAGCAACAGCTACAACAACACCATCCGAAACAACAAACTAAGCAATAGGAGCGAGCAACAAAAACAATGGCAACAACAGCGAAAGCCCCTAAGGTATAATTTCAATTTCAACACTTTACAAACACGCCACAGTTGCGTCATTAACTGTAAAGTTTGCATGCGCGTCCCGTCTGCAGTTTGCATTTTATACACTGAAACAAATTGCTACGAATTGGACTAGGAATTTGGAACGATTCTCAGTGAGAGTTAAAGGGACATTTTGAGTATACCTTTAAACCCAAAAAAAAAAAAAGAAACCGTGGGGCGTTAAGCATCTTACTTTGTTTACCTACTGCCTCTCGTCTTATATTCTGTGAAAATTATATATCCATGCATTAACATAATTTTTCTGTTAATATTATATTATTGTTATATATTCTTTTAAAATAATTGAATGGTTTTGTTTTGTATCCATCCACATAAAGTAGTCCCTCGGGGATATCCTCCAGCCACGTTGAGTTCATATTAGTGCTTCAATGATATCATATAAATCACGCAAAATAATTAAATAAGTTAATAAGGAATTCGTTAAGTGGGATAGTGTATCCATGTCTGTATGACTGCGTGGCATTAAGTGCGCTCTCTGACGGAAATAGCCGAAAGCAACGACGGCAGCAGAAACGCGACGTCGGAGATGAGTTCAACGCAACGTCAGGTGCAGCAGCAGCAAACAACTGCTGCAACAACAGCGGCAACAACAGGCGCATAGCACTTTTCTAGTAGTTGCCGTTGTTTCATAAAACTTTATTGTTGCATGTTTGTTGGCTTGCGCCATTGCTGTCACCAGCCACATTGCTATTGGTTGTTGTCGGTGTCGCCACCATTGCCGTTGTCGTTGTCGCGGCTGCTGCAATGCTTCAAGCCAAACATAAAATCATTTTAGCCACCCCGCCCTCGAGCATTGACTAATGCTGACACGCCGGCAACACGAACGCTGCAGCAGCAGCAACATCAGGGCCACCAGAAACATGGCGGGCACTACAGCAGTTGTGGGCCATTAAGTTGACGCTTTTCCGTTGAATTTGCTGTGACATTGGTTCAAATGCAGCACCGACAAAAAATATACACCCACCTACTCGAATACTCAAAAATAATGTTAGAATATTACAGCACAAATCTAGTCTTGTGATTTAATTATTATTTTTCGAAAAATTCGTTTAAGGAAGAGGTAGGAGTCGAAGCATCTATGCATCGATTGATATTTTAAATCAAACATTAGAAATATTCTACATTTTTTTTATGGGTTTTATCAACAAGTCTTTAATAAAAAATAATAAAATAAATCAATAGACTTCTAATAAAATATTCGTTCTCTGTGCAACGAGTTGTGCTCGTCTGCCTGTTGAGGGCGTTGATAGTCATCTAACTGGGCGAGCAGCCGCCAAACAAAGTGGAAAAAGGCCACAGTTCCGCTTGGTTATCTCATCCAACCTTCAAGGTGAACGACGGGAAGCTGGAAAACGAGAAAAATTTCCCAGTTGCACATCAAATCGATTTCTGAGTTGTCCCAGGAAGAAGGAAAAAAATCAATTTCAGCCCTGATGGAATAATCTAATTTTTATTACTGCTGCATAGCTATTCGTCATTTGCTTACTTCCTCCGTGTAAAGAACTACAGATGTAATTGAATCTATAGCATCAAGACCTAAATTTTACGTATAGAAAAATGAAATAATTGAAATGGGTTTTAGGGAAATTGGTTCACATTTTAAGCGGATAAACACTGAACGATTTATTTATGGTACGATCTAAGTAGTCAAAAATATATATTCTTAAATATTATCATTTGCAATTCTATTGTTTTGCCCGCCTCTGTTTGCACATAACTTTGATCTTCTTCCACAAATTCTCATAGTCTAAATGCTGCCGGATGCACAAACTGCAAAAACACCGGCAAACCGGATTGCACATTTCTTTTATGCAGTAATCATTTGCGGCACTTTATTGAATTCCAAGCGGGAGCGGCAACCGAAAACAGTCCGCACAACACAATCCCCGCCCACTTCCGACTGCCGCTGGCAGGTGTTGTTTTCCCCTTCCTTGGTAGCCGCCGTTTTCCATTTTCTCCATGCTCTGTTCCCCCCTCTGTTCCTGGCTTTAATATTCCCTCTTGTTATTCTCTCCCACACATCACATGCTCGCTTTGGCTTCTTGCGCTTGCCTCGGTCGTGATGTTTGCCTTTGCTTTGCTGGGCCAAAAAAGTGCAGGAAAAAGTGGTGCATACTTTAAGGCGAAAGCCAACCGGAAAGTGAATTTCCACCATCGACAGACGCCATCTTGTAGAGGCCATTGGCGGCAGATTAGCTATTTCATAGAATCTGGCTTTTCTTTTTTATGATGTAAGAATAGTATTTAGTTTTGGGTATTTCTTTGATTTTTATTTTCTTTTGTTTTAAATTTAATTTAACAAATTCAAGAGAAGTTAACTTAAACCGTATTAAGGTGTCTTTGAATTTTTTTCATTCTTTGCATTCTTTCTTAACATTTAAAGGCTGGCTAAAGTTTTTCCTGTATTTTCTTTACTTGCCTTTATACCAAATAGATTTGTTTTTCAAGCCAACGGATGTGCCATCACTGTGGATGTACTAGCTCCGGGAGCAGTAATCTTAGGCCATCTTAATGCGGATATATTAAACTTATTTTTACAGCATTTCTCTCGGCGATTCCTTGGCCTCCCAATCTGGATTCTTTATTTTCATATACTTTGTGTTACTTGTGCCGCGCCCCAATGCCTTCCACATCCTGCCGGTTCCGCAGATTTCGTAAGCGCGATAAACTAACCGCCTGCCGGCACCCCTCGCCTGCTCCCTGGGTGCTTTTCAACACGGGCGGGCAGGCAGACCAGACAGACAGTAAGTGGTGGTGCAGTGGGTGGCAGTGTGGGGCTATGTGTGTACGAGTGTTTCGCAACTTGAGGCGCTTGCCACTTCCGCTTGCGGTCTATAAGAAAACACTAACACACTCCCCGGCTGTTGGCTACAACTTTTCTTCTGCTTTCCATTTAGATTCGTTTCGTAGGTTTTTTTTATTTTCGGTTTTCCTCTCACTTATTTTAGTTTTATTGCTCGGCATTTTATTGCAAAAATTTTAATATTTATTTTTGCTTTTGGTTTATTTTGCACTATGCCCGGAAGGCAATGGCAGCGTGTGGGTTGAAGACTGTTTGTGTTGGTTTTTACCCAAACACATACACCATCCACTGGCGTTGGATGCTTTGTTTGCCGTCTGCTCGCGTTTAGTTAGCGTTTTTCTATCGCATCTCCGTTTTAATGTTTAACAAACTTGAATGGTGCAGTTGAGAGCTCCCAAACAAACAGAAAGAAAATACAAACGAAATCGGCTTCATTCCCATTTCCCTCTTTTCCACCCCCTTTTTCTGTGAAAAGTTTTGTGAAAATTATTTTAAATCGTTGAAATTGTTTTCTTTTCTGCCCTGTTATCGTTTTTCTACTTGCAGTTTTATCTCATTACCAGAAAATTCGGACATCATTGTGTATAAATTTCATGATCTCAATGGAATAAACACGGAATAAACATTTTATTCATAATTTTGAGATTCAAACAGATAACGACACTTTTTGGTTAAACTTGTCATTTACAAAAATAAGCAAACCTTAGCTAACTCATTGCATCGCTGGATGGAGCCAAAGATTATTTTCGTTTTAAAGCCATGCATATCTCGGCGGAGCTGGAAAACTATATTGATTTAGCTGCGGGTACACTCCCTGATAATATTGGTCACCATGGCCTTCATGGCTCATGGACCTTGAGCCCTGGGAAGCTCTGGGAAAGTCGAAACCCTCTGAGTGTCTAGGGTGATATTGATTACCATAGCCCCCATGCCTCATGGCCCTAGATCCGCTGGAGGGCCTGGAACATAAAAACCCCTCATCCATAATCATGCTTCGAGTTGTATATGTACTATACTCACTGTAAACCATTGCGGGGATTCCGATCGTCAACAAAAGTCGGATGGTTAAAATTTGGAAAGTGTTGGGAATTATAAGCTTCCTTAAATCGCGGCTTTTCAGGCTGACTGCACGAATTGGCGATTGCAGAAGCCATTAACATCATACCAAGATTGCCATTGCCGTAGAGCTCTGCAAAATCGTGTATGTTTTCCTGGTAATAAACAAAGAAAATGTATGTCCGATATTTAGAAAAGGCGAATCCTAATAAAGTCTTACATCAGGCGACATTATGCCGGGTAGTTTAGAGCCGCTATATGCCATGACTTTATTTTAAGAATAATTTAAAATTGGAAATTTGAACCTAGAAAAATTGGAGAAATTTTGGAGCGAATTTAGCTAGTTGTGGTGGAGAGGAAAACCAAGGTTAGATTGATATTATTTTGTTTGACAAATATATACATTTGAATTCGTTGACGTATTTTTCAAGGATAACTATTCTTCATAATCTCAGCATTTTAAATTTCTGGGGAATTTCTAAGGTATTACATTTTCATTCCAAAGATTACTTAATAATAAATGAATATCTATTTATTTATCTTTAATTATTAGTATCAGCTGAAAACAGTTTTACCCTTTTAATGAACGACCTTTCGCTTTTCGCTCTTTGCGCCAAGTTAAGTGTAAAGCAGTTGACAGGCAATTATTGCACCCCTATAAGGCCGTCAACTACTCAACACATCCATTTAATTCGCCATTTATTAATTTACGCATAAAATCTTTAACGACAGGTCCAGGCTTTACTACTGACATGGCAACCTCATTACCGGCGACTTATTGTAAATAATTATTTGCGGCTTACAAGCATTTTTTATGCCCTTAGCGTATGCCCAATTTATGAATAAATCATTTGATCTCTGCATCCGCCTGCATCTGTGCGCCCCCGCCTTCGAGTTGACATCCTCTTCACCGGATAATATGCAATATGCATTTCGAGCTGCCGACCCGGTGGCCAGGTGCCGTCCGGCAGCCGTTGAGCTTGTTGTTGAGTTTTAATTAATCGAGAACTCATAAAAAATATTTAAATGCAAAAAGCGCTTGCCTCCATATGGCAAGGGGGGCGGGCCATATCGTCAAGAGTCAGTGACAAGTGGGAAATCCCAATACATGTTTTATTGCCAACGAGCGGAGAGGGGAATAAGTGCTGAGGACATTGCTGTCTGCACAATTTTAAATTAAAAATAAATTTGTATAATTGGCAGTTCCCCACTATTTCGTTATAAAAATAAAAAAAAGAAATTACTCTTAAGTCTTTTAAACATAGAGGTGGACACCCTACCCTTTAACAACTCAAAAATAACTTTGAAAACATCGCTATAAAGGTGAAAGTCGTGTTTACGTATCGATAAATATATAGAAAGTGACTCTGAATTTTACTAGAACTTTCTAAATAATTAACAAGTGCGTGAAATTTTACGAAATTACGTAATTAACTCAATTAGCAGCTGCAATTATGGTGGATCCTAGTGTGCACAGATATAACATGAACCTAAGTGGTGTGTAAGAAATGGAATTATGTAATTAAACCAAGTTAATAATGTTTTTTATTTTAGAGAGCGATGAAAGTTCTGGCGGCTACGATTTTGGGTGAGTTTGTGTTTAGTATTTTATACAAGCTACATTCTTATGCAAACCTCTGCTTTTTCAGTTCTGCCGGAAAGAGCTCGAGCTCGAGCGCCTCTGAAGGAGCTGCAGATACTTCAGCTCGTGGAATGATGCATCGAAGTCGTTCGCGCACTCGCCGATCATCTGTTAATAGTGCCTTGCAGATGAAGGGTTCACAAAAGCAGCGAGCTGCGAAGAATTCCGAGCCCATACCCGACCAGCATCCAAGTGGGGAATCATCCAGTACTTCCAGTTCCACATCTCGAGACAGTTCACGGTCCAAGTCATCCAGCTCGGAGGGTGAAGCAATGCAGTCATCACCTAAATCACCCTCGAGTAGTACAAATACCTCGATGGATGAATCTATTGGATCATCCCCAAAACTAATACCCAAGAAAAAGTCAAATCCTGACAGATATATGCATAGTGCAAGCTCTTCTTCCTCCGGTACAAAACATGGGACCTCGAGCTCCGAGGAAGAATCAATGCCGTCTTCACGCAAGTCGAATACCAAGGGAAACTCAAATTCTGACACAAACACTGAAACCTCAAGCTCGGAGGAGGAATCTAAGAATGAATCGCCCAAGACAACTTCCAAAAGCAAGTCAGATTCCGATACAAACACTGAAAACTCGAACTCGGATGATGAATCGATGCAGGCTTCGCCGAAGCTAAGTTCCAGGGATAAGTCAAATTCCGATACAAACACGGGATCCTCGAACTCGGATGATGAATCGATGCAGTCTTCGCCGAATCCATCTTCCCGGGAAAATTCAAATTCCGATACAAACACTGGATCCTCAAACTCAGAGGATGAATCGATGCAGTCTTCGCCAAAGCTCACATCCAAAGAAAAGGCAAATTCCGATACAAACACTGAAACTTCGTGCTCAGAGGATGAACCGATGCAAGCATCACCCAATCTAACTCCCAAGGAAGATTTCGATACAAACACGGGATCTTCGAGCTCGGAGGATGAATCGATGCAGTCTTCGCCAAAGCTAACATCCACAGAAAAGGCGAATTCCGATACAAACACTGGAACTTCGTGCTCAGAGGATGAACCGATGCAGTCATCGCCTAAGCCATCTTCCAAGGGCAAATCAACTCCCGAAGCAAACAGTGGATCCTCGAAGGATAAATCAATGCAGTCTTCACTCATGTCAACTACCAATGGAATGTCCAAATCCGATGCAAACACTGAAACTTTATGCTCAGAGGACGAACAGATACAGCCATCACCGAAAGCAAGTACAACAAATGAAAATTTCGGACTGGAGGAAATCTCTTCTAATTCAGAGGGTGAAAATGAGCGTGTGATATCCAAGATATCGGGTTTCCGTTTCGGCAACGAAGAAGAAAAATCTCTTCACGAAAAGAATCCAGAAACTGTTGAGGACCAACAAAAGAGAGCATTGGGAGATAAGTTAACGTCAAAGTTTTACGTAACTCTACCTGCGATTGGATCTGAACTGCTCGGAGGATCACTGCAATTTCTAAGAGTGCCTCAGTTCATACCCGTGGAGTCTGATGCCTACGATGCTGAGACCTTTAAGGACAGCATGACCTCGGATGATCTAAAGGACGAGCAGTCCCGTGGGGATTTCCTGAACCGCCTGAAGACAACAGTGCGTTGGCGAGAGAACAAAGACAAGATCAATGAATCGAATGCTCGCATTGTGCGCTGGTCCGATGGCTCCGAGACCTTTCATGTGGGCGCCGAGGTCTTCGATGTGATGCACCACAAAATAATCGATGACAAAAATCACTTGTATGTCCGCCTGGATAGCTGCTACCAGCCGCAGGGATCCATCACCGATAAGATGACACTGCGACCCAAGTTGGACTCCACCTTTGGTCAGAGCCATGTCCAGGGCCTGCGGAATCGGGCTATGAATAAGCCGCAGACGGGCGTTGTTAAGGTGCTTTCGGATTTGGTCGCCAATCCCTTAGTAGATCGTGATCGACGGGCCAAGGAGGAGATAGCCAATCTCCGCAGGGAGGACCGTGAAAAGCGTCGTGAGATTCAGATAAGTATGAGGAAACCCCGTGTAAAGCCCATGCGTCATTGCACGGCAGATGATTCGGATCCGGAGCAGCTAACCGAACAAGACGATCTGGAGAGCGTATCAGCCCAATCGCTCTGCTCCTCGTCCGCCGCAACCAGTAACACCCAAGGCGGGATACGCACCAACCGTAATGCGGCCGTAAATCCCAGGAGATTGGAGTCGACTGACGAAGAGGACGAAGAAGACGGCTCCAACAGCGATGTGAATGACATAATAAACGATGGCGATCTCGATGGTGATGATGAGGAGATGTCAGACGAGCCGAGCACCAGCACCTCCAAGGCCAAGAAGGCAACCCCGACTGACCATAGCTCCAAATCGGACTCTGACGAGGGTCCCAAGACGCGCATCCTAAAGCGCAATACCATGCGGGTGATTTACTCCGATTCGGACTCCGACTAAGTGCCGACTCCCGATGGGACACAGAACTGTAATAAACATAATGCATTAGCTAGCCCACAACATAGAGCGGCTAACATTCGCGCTCTGAATGATAATTAATTAACTATCTATGGGCGGGGCGGGGCCATTGCCTTAATTAGTGGGCGTGGCACCAGAAGGGCATATTAGAAGCCGACACAGAGAGTTCTTGCGAGAGTAGGGGTCACAATGGGGTCGTGATTGCACTCTAACCCGAATGCCATTGTCCGACTGCCAAACCAGCCGACATTCCAACGCCCAAAGCAATTAGTGGGCAGGTGCACTAGATTGCAGCCAGGTGTTTTCGGGGCCATTGGGTGGTTGAGTGGGGGAGGTTGAAGGCAGGTGTCCAAGCTGCATCGACCGCTGCAGCACACTCGAATGCTGCTCCTTTTCGATTGAAACTTTAGTTTTGACATGTTATGCCTTCTAGGAATTTAAACTCAAAACTTTATGGAATAGAAAATTTCAAACATATGTTAGATTATCGCAAACGTTTTTTTAATATTTATAAATTAAAGAAATTAGTAGCTTTTTGAAAAGAAAGGAACAGGAATTAATCAAAAATTACCTATTGTAAGGTGGAAAAATGTCATTGTAAGCCCAAAAATTATTGAATCGAAAAATAATAATAATCTCGAATTAAATATTAAAATTTAGCTAAAAAAAGGCGTTGCAAAAAGGTTTTAATCTCAGCCATAGGGCTATATAAGCTTTAACTAACCACCAGGCAGTTGCTAATATTTCCCCAAGCGAAGTCTTCTCATAAATACATATTGATAAAGGCATTATTTGAGTATCCTGGATTCAGTTATTGTTTGGATAAATCAAGCCTTTTGCATTTGTTTAGTTAACTGGATAAACTCGATCTGAGTTCCCTGACTATGTTCATTTGCTTCAAAGGCACATAAGCTCATTAGAAGGCCTCCTTCGCCGCAGCTGTTGCGCAATAACGTCGCCCTTTGTTTTGCCAGTTCCTGGGGCATTGCAACGCATTCGAATGTAACTAAGATATATACGCCTTAACTTGTTACGGGCCATAAACTAAACTGTCACCGATTTTCGGGGTTCGTAAGGAGACTCGAGCAAGCCGCACGACACGCCTTTAGGCCAAATATCTTGCACACATATTTGTCGACAAGTTTGCAAACTGTGCGGGCGAATGGCGGGAAATGAGGTGCAGGGTGCTGGCTTGTGCTAGGGGTGGAGATACCCCGGCAAAGCATGTCAGCCTTTGTGCTAATGCAATTTAGTGCCTCCTGCAGCAAATGAACCTTGATTATGTGTTTATTAGACACCAATTTACGCCTGCTGCAATGTTGCAATGTGGCCTCTCCACCGGCGGCTGTTTCTCATTTAAGCTGCCGGACGACTGGCTGGTGTGCCAATGCATTTAAATTCCACACCTTTCTCATAAATATCACCTGTCGGCTTATCACATCGATGCACATGCATTTTTGGCCTCACGACGAATTATTGCATAATGCTCAAACAATTCAATGGCAATTAGTTCGATAATGCCGATCAAAGAACTCAAACTTGACCAGTGTCGGACACGATGACTTCAGGTGCTTTATGTCTGACTTGTTTGGGAATAAGATTAAATGATTGGATGTTGGTTTAGGGACAATTAAATTGATATAAGTTGAGTACACAAATTATTGAAAATAAATTGATGTCTACGCATTGCCAAATTAATTAACACCATGCTGATGCTTCAATAAGCAAACCGAATATACCAAGCCAATGAAATATTGTTAATAAGGATTATAATTGCATAAAAGTAAACTAGCTTTAGATTGTGGATAATGGTCAAATAGCTTAAGACTGCATAACAAAGATGGGAAATATTCATATTCTCAAGAAAGCTTTCGAGTCATTAACCTTTTAACAAAATGTGGACGAATCGTTTAGGAATTAATTAGCTTAGGGCTCAGGGCCTTGATAAACCAAACTCTTAATATCCCAATCAAATTATATCTACATAACAATCTTTTTATGATAGATCCTATCAAAATTTTTAACTGTCTCAGATGAACCCCGAGGTATTTCGACCACTAACAAGCGTTAACTAGATACACCCATTAACCCCAAAGTCTTGCTTTTATAGCCATTATACATATGCAGGAAGGTTATACTTGTTAACTAAAGCAAACACAATTACACTTACGCACTCAAATTTATTTACAGGACATAAAGTAGACACTCGTTCTCGCACACAAACACACACGCACGCAGACACTCTTGAACAACCGGATCCTGTTAGTTTACATACCTCAAAGGCATTAATTATTTATGAAGCGACGGGCTGACTGGGGCGAGCGAGAAAGGAATGTAATAAAATTACAAGCAAATGCCGTAAACACGAAAGGTTTTGAAATTCAAGCAAGTGAGAGCGGCGGTATTAAGTTTGCCGGCCGTGACAACTGGCTAACTGGCCAACAGTAATTAAAGGCTATAATAAAGCTAACGTTTCTCTTGAAAGTATGCCAAAGAGGGACAGGGTGTAGACGGGATTGTAGACACATGTCAGTTGTCAACGCAGCAATTTGACAAGACCCGCACCGAAAGTCCCAGATATATCCCATTCCCACAAAGACAAAGGAGGAGCAACCACAAAAAGGAAGCTAAATGCTGACCGAGACAAACCATTAGGGGCAGCAGCCACAATAGAACGGTGCAAGACAGGATTTTTTACTACAAATTTTAAGTAAATCTTTCAATGCTTTTACAAATTTACAAAAGTTTGGAATCGAGTGAGTAAATTCCTAACTTTCAATATTAGTAATTGATTAAGTAATATTAAAAATTTCCATCCCAAATATATATTATGAAAAAATATTAATACTATTTCTTCTTAAAATAAAATAAAAATATGTAGTTTTTTATACTAAATAAAATGGGCTTCTTTATTATGAATAAATACGAAAATATGCCTCAGTTTCCAGCCAATAAAAATTATATTATCTTTAATTTATTTAAAGAATTTCTAATTCATTTTCTTTGTGGAATTTATGACATATCAGTTACAGCAAGGTATCCTTAAAAGAAACCCCTGAAGAGAATTTAAAACTGAAGAATTTTCTTTAAATATGTCGTGGCAAATGGCACGTTAAAAAGTATCTTATAACTTAAGTTATAAGTGTTAATTGTCCATAAAAATGTTAATTAATTTGAAAAATCCCTAATGTAATCCTAGTAATGTTCCGCACTGTATCTATCGGTATGTATGCCACACCTTGATGTTGACTTGTATTCTCAAGCACTTTGGCTTTGTAGATTTTATGTCTTGCGGCTTGCATTATAAAATTAGTGACATACTCCAAATGTGGAAAACGGGTATGTTGGTTTGCTGGGAAACGGGAAACGGTTTGGGGCAGGCAGGCAGACAGGCACTTTGGTCCCCCGGGCGACTTCAAACCATTTCGGAGTCTCTGTCCCTTTCTGTTTATGACAGTTGTTGAAATTTTACAGCCGCTCATTAACAATTCGCCAATTATGCCACAAGCTTAATGCGTATGTGTGTGTCTGGGCAAATGCACATGTATTGGGCCAATATTTGCCTAAATCAATGAACGTTTAGGCAAAGAAACTATTCCATTTAACTTTATTCCATTATCCCTGGCAATTTCCTACAAATGCGTGCACACAGTTAAGAGCCTTAAAATCGTTACGCATCGTATGTATTTTAGGGTCATTAGTGCAATATTGCATTAACAAGCGTTCATAAATAACTTTACACTTAATGTGAAACAGGCACACACGCACACAATGCTGTTAAGCGGGTTTCGTTTATCACATTTGTCATTAAAGCCGCATTCATTGAATAAATAATTCAAATAAACATGCACAGCCGTAAATTGCAAATCTGCTTGATTTGACTAATTGTTGAAATTGATAGCAATAATTGATATATTTGCTCGCAGATTATTTTACAAGCTAATTGAAAGGCATTAGGGCCCACCTGTTTTAGCATCGCAATTCTTAGCAGTCCAAAATTGATAGGTTGTGTATCGGGATTAATTATATTGGTATAATTATAGTCTTGTGTTCAAGTTACGAAAATATATCTAAACTTTATGCTCATGTATATTGGAATTACAATGCTATACAACAGCAGATATGAGACTGCATATCCCTGACCCACCTTTAGACCTCCTATAAATGGCTAACAATTGTTCAACTAAAATATATTAAACAAAATAAATGATCTCCACTTCTCCTTAATATTAATTATTTGCCTTAATACACTGAACATCACTGTTGCCGGATATATTCCCTATCCCCCCGTCGTCACTTAATAAACGCCAATTATGTGAAAGCCACAAAATGATGAAAGAACGCACCATATG
Organism: Drosophila mayri; assembly: GCA_008042485.1. Taxonomy (NCBI): domain Eukaryota; kingdom Metazoa; phylum Arthropoda; class Insecta; order Diptera; family Drosophilidae; genus Drosophila; species Drosophila mayri. The sequence continues at coordinate 569,564 of VNJN01004040.1, read as the reverse complement.
CCCGTGAGTCCAACTGTCGGGGGGCACATTGCTCATTTTAATGGCTGTGGAAATGAACTATCGCCACGTGATTTGGCCAGAAGCTGGACCCCCGAGCCAGTCACATCAATAGATACTTTTTCATAATTAACTTATATATATACGTGTTTATCCAGCACATTTTCCTCGGTTAAGTAATCCCCATAATGCGTTTGCAGGGGATCATAAAAACGAATCGTTTTGTGGCGTTGATTGTAAAGCTTTCTCATGAATTTCAAACTGGAAAATGTAGTAATTTTCATGCACAATTTACTTTGATTTATTAAATCGTAGTCGAATCCCTTTTTGGCCCTTGCTAAATTTGCATACGTATTTTTAATGTATTAAGCCAATTAAGGCTGAAACGCACACGGAAAACTGTAAAACTGACCCATGTCCTGGGCTGTCCAGGTTGTCCTGGCTGCCAAGATTAATTTAGACGAAGCTGCTTTGTGTTTCATTAAACAGATTTAGTGTTATTTACTTAAGCACTTAAAATAAATGTGCAAATATTTTCATCGGCTTCAAAATTTAATTGAAATTCCTTTGCCATGTCCCAGCCATCCTTCCTTCCTTGAGGTGACAGTTTAAGCACGCTCAATGCCATCGGATAATGACGTTGATTGTGGCATCTCCTTGGTCGCTCCTTCCGTCGTTCGACGTCCTCTGCCTTTGCTCTCTCTTTGCAGGCATCCATCAATCGCAGGGCCCTGGCTTCCTGGCCATCCTGCAAGCCTGGTCTGAGTAGCAATAGCAACAAAGGCATATTATGTTGAGATGTTGCCGCTGCTGTCCTCATCCCTGGCTTCAAGCTTCTCGGTTCTCGTCCTGCGTCCTATGTCCTTGTTTCCATGCTCGTTCTGCGTTGTTCTTGTTGCACTTTGCTCTGACATTTTGAGTTTATGGCATATTTGCATTATGACTCTGCCTGACCTGGCCTTTCCGCTCCTTTCCCCAGCTGCTGCTCCTGCTTCTGCTGCTCCTATCGGTGCATCCCTTTAGCGGCACATGTGTGCGTTTGTGTGTCCTTTCCATGGTGCACTTGAACAATGACGTTGACTTTGTCGTTGAGGTTGCCATGAATGCACGGGCCAGAACTCCAAGACCGGCTCCTGCGCCTCCTGCTGACGCAGCTGTTAACAAGGCAAATAACAACGCTTGCTTGGATAAAAATTATGCAAGGCTTAACAACCTAAAACTATTTCATCCCCACACCCAGCCACATCCTCTAATTGGTCAATTTTGCTGCACTCTCTTAACTTCGCAAGCCCCGAAATGGGATATCCCAGAGTTTCCATTAAAGCTCTTCGGCTTTTCCAGGCCATCAATGGGTTGCAGCTGTCAAAGTTCGGGGGCAAGTTGCATTCTGTCGCCCAGAGTGGGCGAAAGGAGAATGAGAATAAGCTACCAAAGCACTTGCCAAGGACATCTATCAAGCATTATGGTCTGGCTTTCGAAAAAATCTCCTTTGTCTCAATTTAGGCACGTTTTGGGTTTCAGTATACAGAGAAAATAAATGTGACGAGTTTTAAATATAAGAGAGAGATAAAAAATGCAAATAAACTATTTATTATCTATTTATTTCAAGTGACAGCCATTTTATTTGGCATTTAAAACAAAGTCTGGCCTAGTTCATTTTCTTTTTTTAATAATAATAAAATAAAAAATAATATTATTATACAATTCTTAACGCGTAATAATATTATTACTTTTCCTTTGCTAGTTTTAAAAGAAAAACATATATTTTAAATAAAGTAAAGCAAACATTAAAGCATTGTTTAAAATGTTTTCGGTGTAACTGACTAAAGATTAAAATGTTGGGGTTAAGCTTTGGCTATTTAAAAGGAATATGACAGAAAATTAAAGTCAAGCTGAGTCCTAACAAAGTTGATAAGCCTTTTAGTCGGTTTTAGTCTTTTGTTATCCCCGGCTAATACCCGTCTTTTATGTAACTAAAATGTGTTGATGGCACATTTTTAATTGGAAGTTCACTGATTTGCATCTGCTTGAGATTCCAAACAATTCAAGTTTTTGCTTCCCGACATTTTTGCAGCTTCTCTTACTATTTTTGTTTTCTATTTTTTGTTTTTGCTGTTGTTTTTTTGTTAGGCAAACGTGTCTGTTAACCAAAAAATCATGAGGAGCAGTGAGGACGGTGGCAAACTGACGGAACTTTAACAAAGCCGACAATATGATGATGACGATGATGGTGGCAGTGATGAGAAAGATGCGAAGCATTCCAGTTTGTTACATGCCAAACAAAACACACACTAGCTACTACCTACTGGGTTGAACAAAGCAAGGGGCCAGAATGTCTACACTAAACCTGAATGTGAAGCAATTTGCTAAACAAGAAAATAATTGACTTGCCACAATGTGAGGCATGCTAGCCGAACAGCCACATACACAGAGAGAACAGCCCTTTTGCAAGAGTAAATTTTTTTGAATATCAAAGTCGAGTTCTTGGTTGGCTTTCAATGTAAAAAGGAAAAGATTTGATCAGAAAATAAGTCGCAACCTTATGCATGGTTAATATATTTTATTTAAAATATATATATGGTTTGGAAAATTCTTTAGTAAACATTTTTCTCTGTTTACATGCCCAGTGTTAGGCATTCTTAAAGAGAGCAAATTGAATTTCCACTGAAGGACGAAAGACGCTCTTAAGTATGCAACACTTTTTGCCCAGCCCTTCAATTGAGCGGCTAATGGCGTAGAAAAACGGGTCGCGGGAAAAGCGCATAGCATAAAAATTTATGCCCTCAAATGAAGCTCGTGATGGCTGCCAGTCATTGTTGCTGGTGCCGCTGCTGCTGCTTTTATTGCTGTTGATGCTGATAAGTGGAACTTGAGCGTCAACAATGCATGATGCTGGCCCTCGTCATCGTCATCGTTCCATTTTCCCCATCATCCCCCATTATTCCCAGCCCCATCCCAATGCCGCCCACTGCAGCCGGCGATAAGATAAATTAATTCAAGTAGTTGGCCAGACACTAAGCCCATACTAACGCCCACAGTGCCATGCGACCCACAGCCACGTTGACTGGGCAACGAAATTAGCTTCATTTTTCGACCCCCACTGCGACCCGGGCCGCCATCAAAGGGCATGCATAATGACTTGACCTGCGGCTTATGAAATACGAAATGCGGAATACAGCTACAGCTACAGCTCCAGCTCCAGCCAGCATGCGGGTGTCCAACAAGGACACGACGACGAGGACGTCGATGATGATGCCATGTCAACAGGCCTGAGACACGCGTCGCCAATTGCCGTCCTCTGATTTACTCGTACCGACCAAAAATTGTGGCCATAGGCCGGGGCCACAAACTCAGCCGCCGCTTGTCAAACATCGCCAATTGAAAACGCGTGGCGAATTTTCATTTCGCCTGCCAAAAAACAGAACTGAGCCACGAGCTGCAATTTGCGATCGAGTTGATTGAAGCCCGGCCAATATGCGATTGCGATTGAATGAATGCCAGCCAAAATATCAGAAAGCTTTATAAGTTTGTAACCATTATTAATCTTACTTGTAATGAAAACCCTGACTGTAGGTAGAGGTAGAAAACAAACAAGGGTCATCCTCTTCCTCCCCTTATAATTGGTGCTTAAAACACAGACTTAAATTTTAAGGGAAAGCAAAACCAAATGGGAACAACCCACAGCCACAAGCTGATGGAAAATGCAAAGAGGAGGAAATGTCTTCAAAGTCTGTTTGCCTGTTAGTAACCGATGACTGAACTTACTGCTCATCAACATCGTTATAATCATCAGACATCTCCTCTCCCAACATATTTCTAATTTCTAATCAAATGTTAAATGAATAATTAAGCTCCAAGGTTGATTTTGATGCCGTCCAAACGGAAATTGCTTCCGATGGACAGCAAGCGAGTTTAGATTTTTCCCCCTTCCCCCCCAACATTTACTCTTTGGACGTGGTCAGTCTGCCTACCTATGTACATTTTGAGCCATGAAACTCAGACTGGGGAATCCGATTGGTAAACAGTCTTGAAAGCTTAACTGAATTTGAATTATGCGCAGTCAAGTAAAGGAATTGGTAAAGCCGAATTTATGACTTACTCCAAAGAGAACTTCGGAAGGCATTAATTTCGATTTACTGATGAATTAGCAAAAGCCATTGTTCTGCTTAATATCCAAAATTCTGGGATTTTAAATGCCAATCGAAACGACTAAAAAAAAGAAGGGAATTGGGACGAGTGCCCCAAACCATGACAGTTGAACATTGTGCAGTTTTTTGATTTGCCAGTTAGTTTTCCCAGCCGGGCCTTGTCAGTTCAACTCTCACTGTCTCTATTTCCCCCCGACCTGCCGGCCACTTCATGTAAAATGAAGGAAGAGCTGAACTGGACAGGACATCAGAGACCGGAGGCCCTGGAGTCTGCTGACGGATGCACGAATAGCATTCGCAAACCAAAAATGAAAAAAATCGGATAGCGATGCAAAATAACAACAAGAATCGAGTGGCTCAATAGCCGACGACGTACTTAACCCATTTCCCGCCTCGTTATTTTTTTTTTTGCGAAAATAAAATAGTCGAAAAATAAAGTAAGCACGGACAATCGAAGTTGAATGCTTGAAGTGGATCTTTTTTTATGCGGGGCTGGGTCATTGAACGACCTGCTAGTCCTGTTAGTCCTGTTTAATAATTGAATGCAGTTATGGCCCGGCATTCAGAGAGTCTGGAAATTTCATTAAAAAGTATAATCGAAATGTTAACAGGCAGATCCGGCGAGAACTAGAAGCTGGGTAAACATAAAATTATATTTTAAGCACTCTCCAAGCCGCCATGCCGGCGGATCCCCTGCTGTCTAAATCGTTGGGATGCTAATGTCTGTGGGCAGCAGCGCAGCTTCGTTTCGTTTCCATTTTCGGAGTTGTGCATTCTCGCCTTCGTCCCGGAATCACTTGGCCTGGCCCACTCGAAGACTTCTGCCCTTTGCACATGGCCTGCATAATGAATGGGAATGTGTCTAAGAGCCCTTTTGCCCACCGAACCCTCAGCGGTTGTTTTTCCAGTTTAATTTTCCCTCTCAGCTGCGTTTTATACTCTGTGTTTTGGCCAGCGCCATGTTGATTACAATGCGAAATAAAAGCGCAATTTGTGGGCATATTGTGGGCAAGCATTATTCGGAAGAAGCATCATGAAAGGCACTTTGGCAAAAGGCAGGATAGGAGCGGAAATATTTTTAGGAAAGAAAATACCATGGAGTGGATTTTAGGGCTGCAGCCAGCCAGCTATGTTGAGCTTTAGCTTGCTTACAAAGTCTTGAAAAATTAAAGTTTACTTTCTCTCTACTATGTTGATATCTACTTGTATATCTTTATGTTATTCAAATTGTAATTTGAAATATTGCTGCTCGATAAGTTGTGAATCGAATCTCTGGAACATATACATTGATTTTATGCCAAAGTTCGACCAGATTCTAGGGCGCCGCAAGCTGAAATGAAGGATTTCGTGTAAATTTGCCTAAATTATGGCTTCCAATCACCCATCTGCATGGCAAGTAATAGATGGAATCTCTCTCTCTCTCTAGGAGTTCACTTCCCTCCGGTTATCAGTCACAGCTTTGAGCAGTAAATTTGGCTTAAATGAGTTGAGTGTCTTTTGCTATTGTATTTTTCTTTCTTTTCGATTTTACTTTTTTTTTTATATTTTGCTTATCGGCATAATAAACGCTGGCAGCTGAAGGCCAAGTTCAGTGGATATCGGTATGTGTGTGTGTGTGTGTGTGTGTGTGAGTGTCAAGGGCAACCGACATCGACTCCTTGGTCACATCCCTCGACTGACCCAACTAATTTTATGCCCATTTGCAGAGGGGCTGCCTTGCGGCGAAAGCCCTTTACAATTTCGGGGAGAAAAAAACCCAAATGTGTTAACTTTATCTAAATTGTTAAAACATTTACCAAATGACCTCACGTAGCTCAACGTGTGTGAGTGTGTGCGTTAGTGTATGTGTGTGTGTTGGTCCTATCGCTCGATCGTCCTGTGGCCTTTTGCATGTCGCATGTCGTCCTTCCTGAAACGTGACTCCTTTCCTGCCCGACCCCAATTCATGTTTTCCTCTGCTTTTTCTTCCCTGGCGTAGTTCATTTAGATGTTTTCTCTCTCTCTGCTGCGAGTCCATCCCCTCCTCCATACTCCTCCCCCCTTCCACCCCCTTGTCTACGCTTTATTGGCCGGCCAACATGTTCTTTATGGCATTTTGATGCACGATGCATGGCAACCCTTTAACTTCCTGGCCTGGCTTTCGGCTTCTTTTGAGGAAAGCCTTCCGCTCCGGCATTTATTATACTTATTTCGGAGCAGGCTCACGTATTTTGCGTATTAAGCATACGCCCCGTATGACGTTTCATGTCAGTCACTTAAAGCATTACCAGAGGCATTACAGTCCAACATTAAAGCCGCTTTTTCGAAGCATCAGAGAGAACAAGGAGATTTTAACATTATTAAATCGCCCAGAGAGTGGAGGGAAAAAGAAAAGTCCATAAGCTTAATCAAAGTAAGAAAAGGAGCTTAGCTTAAGGTTTAGGTTTTCAAAGGCCATTTTTAAATAATCGTATGGGAAGCTGGGGGTGAATAAGCGGCTTTTTCGATTCGTAAATATTTCAACATCAAAGCATGAATTTTGCAAATCTCTGGCCGGGAAACTATGCAGCAATATTAAACCAGATTTTTCATTAATAACCGATGCTTGGTTGCAAAATAGTATTAAAGAAAAAGTCAAAAGTTTGGCAAACATTTGCATTTCACCGCATTCGGAATTCAACAAATGTACATATATATGTAAACATTTTTTGTATTTTGTGTGGCCAACATTTTTTCCTTCCTCTTGGAATGGCAAGGACCTTTGCATATTTTCCGCCGCAGCAGAGCGTATTCATTGACATCTCCAGCACACATGCTACAAATGAGGGCCGCAAAAGTATGCTAAACAAAAATGAAATCCGGAAAGTTGCCAGGATGGACTGAGACAAATTCATTTTTCTCTATAGCCGCAACTCTTTTGGCCTTTTTTGGGAAATTATGCTTTGAAAATTGACAAGTTGATTTAATGGCGGACAGGGAATGGGTTCAGGGTTCTGCAGTTCAGACACTAAAAAACAGAGTTTAAATTGTTTAAATTTCATTCGTGGTTGCCTTTCATCATGTTAATGCAAATGCCACTACGTAAATGGCGGTGTGGGTGTGAGTTTTTTTCTTCGCCTGTATGTGTAAGCATTTACGAAATGTTTTTGGCCTGCGCCTGAACGAAAGTATGTTATAAAAATATTTTATGACATGTAAAAAGCATCAATAAAAAGGTTTCGGCCGGGTTTATTCCCCCCCACCCCAGCACTCCCACCATTATTTACTTTTTCGACTCCGTTTATCGCTGCTCTCATTGTTGTTGCTACCGCGCTTTATCCCTTTTGGCCACGCTCATGGGTTATATTTCATGTGTGCGCTCGCTTGTTTTCTTTTTTGTGGCCAGAAATGGCTTTGGCTTTTGGTCTTTGGGCCGTTTTACGGAAAATTACATTTAAGTATGTGTTAGAATTGACGCGGTAACAGGTTGTAAATAAAGAGAAAACCCGAAATTTGTATTACATTTGACTTTATTTAAGCTGCACATTTCATTTATCATTCAAGCGAGGTGACCAGGTCAAAGGAGTTCAAGTTAAGTTGAAAATTATTATAAATTGATTGAAATTTGCAGGTATATTGCATATATAAAAGTGGTTATAGCTAAGTTAGCAAAGAAGCTAATGGAAATTGCAATAAAAATTAGCAAAAAAAATGAAACGATAATTTATTCAAATTTGCTATACATTAACTGCATTGTAACCCAAGAAATTTCATATAACTTTAAGCAAATAGAATGCTTTAAATTCATAATATTTAGCTCCTCTAATGAACATTAGTTGGTATAGTTGCTTGGTCAATGCCTGATTGAATTACCTTGACGTTACATCTCTCAATTATAAGCAAACCAAAATCGGATTAATGCCAATCGCCTTGGAAACTGCCATTGCGGTATGTAATTAATCCTTGCCACCGTCCTGCATGGATTGGATTGGCTGACTGGGCCAAAAATTTAAAGCTAGTAAAAAATCTCGTTAAAAGTTTTCGAAAATAAATTTTATACACTCGAACGCACAGCTAATGTGATAAAGCAGAGAGCGGTCCCGGGACAAAAAAAAGTATTTTGATAAGCCGCTTACGACACGCCCCCTTAGCTGATGTCAGAAACGGGCATTTGTGACAATTTCCCTTCCTGCTAAAATTTTTTAAATATTTTTTTTTGTCTTTGGTGGGTAGTAACTTTTCCATGTGCATTCCGAACTTTTGTTTTCGTTTTGCTAATTGTCAGTGCAAAGCCGCAAGCGGCATAAAAACTTTTCCCTCTTTTTGCCAGTTCCTCTCCTTTTTTTTGTGTGTTTGCCAGCAACTGTAAAGTAGAAATTAATTTCACTGTAAATGCACATAATCAAGTGTGTGCGTAGGGGGCAGGGGTTTGGAATTTGGAGCCTTCTGCGGGGCACAAAAAAAATGATAAAGCGCCTGCTCTTGAGGCAATCAGCAAAGACGAGTGCAGAAGCCGTAGACCAACTCCATCAACGCCATACAGCAAAAACTTTGCCAACGAGCAAAGGATATATAGAGGGATAGAGAGAGAGAGAGAGGCTAGCAGAAAGGCTGGATAGAGATAGAGACAGAGTTGCAGACACACAAAAAGATGAAGCACTTGGGAGCAGACATTCCGCGGACGGGCTGCAACTGGGATCTTAATGAAAAGGCAATCTCATCTCCTTGTCTAGTGCACGCCCTAGACTTTCGGAAACCGCCGAGAGGATGCAGGAATCCTTCCATCTCCCTGCGAGATGCGCAATGCTTAATTGAAAAAAAATTATGCAGACGGCGCAATTAATGTGAATTACTTGATCCCTGAGTAAGATTTGTCCAAACCACACAAAAGCAAAGCGAAGCTGCATACAGTTTCACGAGAGTGCATAAGTGGGTTAATATAAAGCATACGCCGCGTGTGCCGACTCATGAATATACAAGTACTTTATGTGTACTCAATTTCAAGAATAGCAGATGATGAATCCTTAGAATCCTTAGACTACGAATGAGTGGTTGATATACATAGCATATATTATTTATTTAAATGATCATCACTTGATCAAATCGCTCTCTAAAGAAGTATTTTAAGATCAGATCTAACAAATGAACTCAGGGAATACTTAACCCTGGAATAATTGAATAATTTTCAAATTAAATTCTTACACTAGTTGGCTACCCATGAACCAGCTTCGAATCGACTTAATCAAGTCAATAAACTTTACCAGGAAATCTTTGTGCAGGCAATACAAAAAAAAAAAAAAAACAGCAGCTGCAGCAACCATAACAAGCTCTTCATCATGGTCAACAACTTGACTCGGGCGGAAAACAGGCCAACAAGCATTGCAGAGTGAGTGCGAGTGAGAAAACCTGACACTAGCTGTTCATAATCTATGCTAATTTTCGCCATCTCTATGGCCAAGAGATTGTCGGACAGTTTTCATTTCTTTATGCAACACACAAAAAAGATGGCGAAAAAGGAAGTGGCATTAAAATTAATGTAGTTGAGACACTAGCAACAATAATAGTAGTAGAGGAATTAGTCCTGAGTATCGACCTTGAAGTACTCTGTATTATTTATACTTTTTGGAATTTAGTTTCTTTATAAATTTCTATCTTAAAAACTGTAGCAGGTAAAGTTTATTTACATCAAAACGAAAACATGTATTTATTTTCTGAGAAACATAACTAACATTTATTGACAAAGCTTAAGCCATATGATAATCAAATAATTTATTATTAAAATCTTGGTTCTAATAGGACTCCATACCAATACACCCTATAACTTAATTGTAAAGAGTATTAAAGAAAATAATACCAACAGATGAGACAGTGGCTAAGACTCTAGTCCTTTGCCAAGCATGTTTCCACTACCCGCTAAGAGGGAAAATCTTAATCGTGATCTTATTACGCGCGTTAATTACGAAATACAGCAGAAAAAACAAAAAAGAAACGCGGCAGTAAGCGGAATGCCAAAGCTTGCCAGGATTCCGTTCTGGTTTATGGCCAAAGCGGCAAAATTAAGATGCCAGTCGGTGGCATTCTGCAATGAGGTATAAGGAGGAAATTCCCAGAGAATGGCCACCTCGGAGGGTGGGTAAGAAAAATTAAGAAAATAGACGGCGCATAGATAAGCAAGTGCAATCTAGCGCACATTTTGCGGGCTGTTCATTTATCCATTGTTGGTGCTGCTGTTCCGGTTGTTGCTGCACAAGTTTTATGACCCGCTGAGCAACATTGTTGCCACTGGCCATTTTTCATTAGAACAATGCAATGGAGCTGCTGCAATATTACATGCATAGCGAAGAGAGCAACCGAGAAAAGCTACACAGACTTCTAGAAACTTTAATCAAAGTAAAGGAAAGAAACTGAGGGAAACGAGAGGAAGAGTAGTGCCTGAATTTGGGATTGAAGGAAGAGCAACGAACTGATCAATGAGCTGTGTGACTGCAATAAATTTATTGATTTTCCCTCAAGGCTATGAAGATAATATAAAAAGGGAAAACAAAGCTTGAAGAAATGTGTTGTACATTTTTATTTTATTTTCTTTTTTAATTCCCAAAAGTATCCCCTTTTAGGATTACATATATTCTCTGCTTCCAAGCCTTTTACCAGCTTATTTAATTTGTAAATAAACCCATTTTGCGCTAAATAGTACTACAACTTTATTTAGGGAAAGCTCATTACTGGCAAAATGCTATTTAGTTTGACTGAGCGTTGGAAAGGAAAGCAACTGTTGCATAATTTATGCAGAAAACACAAAACCATAGCAAATAAAAGCAATGAAACGCTGTGTAAAAAAAGTACCAAAAACCGGTGCAAAGACCAACAATTTGGCAAAAAACAAAGGTAAAACAATTGACCGTGGATATAGTAGTATTTTTTGAACAGGAAGTTTTGGGGGGAAAATTCAAATAAACCGCTGCATGGGATTACACATATAAGCGGCTTGGTCGTCACCACTAAAACAAACAGGAAACCAAATGCTATATGCAACAATAAACAGGACAAGTGAACACACAAACAGAAAGAGCGAGTTAAGCCGTGCCGTGCCAGCGGCTTAAAATATTTATATGGCCTTTTACTGGAGCGGAAAGGATATATCCGAAGCGAGCGTATAACTCACAAGATGGCCACTTAATGCGCCGCTCAAAGTCCGGGCCAAGGATATAATTATAAATCACCGGGCCCGTCCTTAGTCGCAGGCTCCGCTGCGCTTGGCCACACTCAAATAACTTAGCGCCAAGTTGATGCATTCAACGCAAGATTTAATGCCAAACAGAGTTTGAAAAGCCATCATCAAGTGCATGTAACCGAGCAGGACATCGAGCAGGATGGCGAGCCGGGGACGACAGGATACAACAGCAGAAGCAGCAGCAGCAGCAGCGACCGGAGCTGGGGCCGAGAAACCCAAGATATACATAGCCTGGACATTGAACGACAAGTATAAATGCTTGACCATCAATACCAGATACCAGCGTGGACATGGAGATCGAGAGATGGAGCTGGACCTGGAGCTGGAGCTGGGGCTGCTTCTGGAGTAATGGCAAAGAGCCCAGCACTGAAATGAAATCGGCGTTGACACAACGTACAGATACACTGGAAAATATAATGATATGAACTCTAAACTAATCTTGTTTTTACAGCTTGTATTCTCAAATAAATTTCTCTCAGTGTACTGAAAGCAATGAAAGCAGGTCTCTGCTAGGATAAATGGTCACAAAAAGCGCAACAAATGGAGCTGCCATACAAGGCAATGCGATGATGTGTATCGTCAGCTCGTCTAATGTTTGTGGCTGCGGTCGAGAAATGTTCTTGCGGCCTGGACAACTGGGGGATAGGGTGATTTCCCATCAAACTTCACCTCAACGCACATTTCCGGATTGGACGAAAGTTCATTTTACGTTTATCAAGGAATTCAATTAGCATTTGCTTTATGCATGACACTGGAAAACCCGGAGACACCAGCAAATTTTACTTTAAAGAGGTCTTTGGTTTCCCCTAGTTTTCCCCCCTACTTCACCGGTTTACTGTAATTGCCTTGCGAAACTTTGCTATTTGTATTTATCTTTTGGCAACTTTCAGCCCCGCACGTGGAGAAACGCAAAAGGGGGAAGCGGCACGAGCGTCATGTATGCCAGTTGCTGCACTCCACGGGGCGTATGCGTAATTTTCTGCCACACTCTTCTTTTATTTTTTACTTTTCCGAGAGTTTTTCTCTTCTCTGTCGGGTTGCTCTCCACTTTTGGGCATGGGTGTGGCCACATTGTAAAGGGTGGGGGGAATGGGAGAGGAGGAGGGAAAGATGGGGATAGTGAAAAGTATCCTTTCTCTCCTTGACGCACATAAAATTGTCGCTTATTTTAATTGTCAGCCATCTGCTGGTTTCTCTCTATAATGAGTTTCACTGTTACTTTTTCATAGACATTTATCTTTAAAAATGGAAATTAAATTAATGAGTTACAAAGCTATACTGAGATTATGTATTGTGAAAGTAATTTTGCTTGCGGTAAAAATGAACACAAATATATAAAAAAATATATATTTTAATTGCAAGAAATGTTATTTTTGATATTAATAAATCTAGCATTCTTTTGTATTTAATTGTGTTTTAACTGTATTACAGTAGCAAGCAATATATATAACCTGATAATAAAACAGATATCATAAAAATATACACATAATAATATTAGCAACATAAAATAATGTTACCTATGCCTGTACCGAAAAGTCTCTGTGAAAGCACAATCAGAGTTTCTTTTTGCTGCCAATGTCCTGCTGTTAAGTTGATGAATGCGTCGCCATCGACAGAGGCGGCAAAATTGCGTCTATACTTTTTTCCAACTAAACCCAATGGGGCCCAAAAAAATGGCTTGCATGCGATTTGATAATCAAAGATGGAGGCAAATTTGTTGTTAGGTTGTTGGCGCTTTGCTGTTGACAGCAAAAAAAAAAGAATAGAAAAATAAAAACGAAAGGCAGCCAATGAAAAACAGAAAACTTTGCCATGTTTTGCGGGTGTGTGGGTGTGGCCGACAATTGTAATGTATGTAAACAATAAAATGAACAAATCAACATTTTATGGATTATTGACAAGTGATATCAATCATTGTGGCTGCTTCAACCGCCCCTTTGCTGTACCGCCCCACAGGCTGACCATTTTCCTTTTTTCCAACATTGCTTTCAGCTGTTGGTTGATGGGGGATTGCATTTTTCTGACTTGCCTTTTTCTTTTAGTTTTGTTTTTATGTTTTGAATGTTGGATTGGCTATTAAAACTGATGAAAATGCAAGAAATAAAGCGGGAGACAAATTTAGACTCTAGAGAAATCTAAAGTAGAGAAATTAAAGTCAGTTTAAAAAATAAATAAGTTTTAAATGACTTGTCTTACTTGTGTTACCTCTCTCATTTTTATATGTGTTGTTTCATAAGGACATGGCTCGTCAGGTTGTGTTAGATGATAATAAATGTGTATTATTGGAGCGTAGCTACCTATTCTAAAATATTCTCAGTTCTCTCCAAGTTATAATACGATTGTACCCTGCATGTACCAGGTATTATAATGCATAAAGGAGAAACTCAGTGCTTAACATTTAGGATAACGATAAAACTAGCAAAGATAAAACCAAAAACCCCAAATTACCGGAAAACATTTACCTTTTGCACATGTTAGAAAAGTAATTGAAAAAAAGAGCTGCAGAGCTAGAACAATAATAATAAAGATGCGAGCTTTAGCAGCTGTGGGGAATAAAATGTTATGTCTGTAAAAACGAATTCAAAAATATTCTGGAACTATGGAAAATATTATTCCCACATACCTTAAAAATATTAAAATAAAATAAAAACATTTACGATTGAAAGCCAAATATTTTCATGCTAATTAAATGGATGTATGCAAAATCTAATAAAATTTAAATGCATAAACACACGCTGACACACACACAGCACTAAAAAGTTTGGCTAGCATTTTCACAAATATAATTGGCAAAAATTATATTTCAACTAGTATAAAGGGGGTATGCACCACAATTTTGGGCTCATTTGGCACGCACCGAATAATTTTCTGCCACAATGCGCAATTTGAAATTAAAAATACTTTGGTTTCTAACGACTACACACAAACATTCGGAGGGCACGCGTTCTTTATATAATTAAACGAATTTTGTCTCGCTGGCAATATTTGGTTAATTATGATAGCGGTTAAATAATTGCGGGTTAATTAAGGTTCATGGTCATGGGTGGGGCAAGTAACTTTGTATTGCTAAAATAAATTGTAGGGGGATACTATCGCTTGTTGTTTACAATTTGAGTTACTTAAATAAACTCTAAATATACTAAAACATAAGAAATATAATAAAATGGGATACATGATTTTTATATACTTTTCTTTAGAAATAGTGTTAAAATTGCAAGGTTTTACTAATAACAATTAAATGATTACTTCTTAAACTTAAAGTTCATTGAAGTTTCTCCTTCCCGATATTGTTTAGAATTTAAGATTGTGCCAGTTTGCCTGTCGACTACCATTTGGTAGGTGTTGTGCAAATTTTCTGTTTCAAATTTGCATAGCTCTAGCTTAAAGTACACATACACTCTCGGTACATATACACAAATGAATTGCTTCCGCCTGCGCTTTGTTTCCGTTTCCCTGGCAAAAATGGCCAAATTCTGCCGCAGTCTCTGGCCTCACATCCTTGGCTACTGCCGCCTGTCGTCCTTACCCCACCCACACTCAACCCAGCGCCCACTACACTTTGCCCACCACCCAAAATCCTGCCCATTCCCACTGTCTGTGCCTCACGTTCGCTTCGCTGTCACTTTTGTTTAATTTTATTTGTTTTGGCCAACGGCGCGTATACGCAACGCACTGCAATATTGAAAAATTCCTTTGTTGTCATTCGCCCTGCCCCTACCCTTCACTTGCCGCTCTAGGGCTTCACTTACGATCCTTGTAACTTGCACGGTCCTCAGTCGGCTTTGTTTGCATTTATCTTCATTGTACGATTTTTGTGTCAATTGCAATGAAGCCATTTAGAAGTTTGTTTGTATTTCCCAAATATATATATTTCGCTTTTTGAGCGCTAATATTTACTGTTGTGTGTTTTAATTAGTTGGAATTTAATCCTCAAAGGCAAAAGTGCAGAGATGTAACTAAACTTAGTGGCATAAATATGTTCTTATCGGTATAAGTAGGGCATTGCCTGGATCAAGGGCGGGGGGGTAATTAGTCACGTAATCAAGGTAAGTAGGTGAATTAATTTGAGTAATTAATTATGCAATACAGGAGCTGGAGGTGATACTTTCTTTAAATTTTCCTCGCGTGCTTGAAAATTATTGAAGACTTTCCTGCTTGAAAAAAGAAGATAATTCTTCTTTGGTGGAACTTTTAAATAATTATTTTTGAGAGGATTCTTCCAACCGCAAGCCCATTAAAGCAATTAAATTTAATTGTCACGGCCAGTAGCATGAAATTTCAAAGATTTCCCAATTCCCCGAAAAGCTGCGCCAGAAAAGTTCTATAAATACCTGTGAGCGAAAGCAAAGTTCATGGGGACAAGGACGACGGCGCTGTGGACACCGTTGGCCCATTTGCGATCATTAATCATGCGGACTTGTAATTTATCTTGGCACTGGCTTTTTATATTCCCTCCAACTTGATGAGTTCGCAATGGATCCACTCCCACCTGCGCGGCGGGTAGGAAAACTTTGCTACCCCAGGCGGCAGCCTCGAAAATACTTTCTAAATACTTTTTTAATAGCTTAAGCGCATTTCCTGTTTTTATTAAAATGAGACCGAGACCCGAAACATATGCCCAACAATTTTTTTCTGCCCTCCCCTCAAGCAAGGAACTTTGTCACCGTGGAAAGTTTGTGCCCGGGGCATGCCTTGCGATGATGGGGACTTGCACCTGCAGCCGCCACATGCCTCGATAGGCAAGTTTTGGCTGCTTGGCTGGGCACTTTTATGTAAATCTGCTAAATTAAGTGCCAGCCGCTTGTCATCTCTCCCGCGCGACTCCCCACCTCCGTTCCCAGGTGATTGTCGGTCGTCCTTCAGAGTCCTGTGTTCTTTGCCTTTTGCTTCCATCTCATCATCTCTCTTCTACTTTTTTACTTTTTTCATTAATTCGTTGGGTGCTGGCAAGACAAAAATTTAAATGAAATATTTTGATGGTCTCCTCCGACTGTGCAAATAGAGAAAAAGGAACAAACTAAAGAAAAAATGTAATATTGCAGAAATATTTAACGAAATTGCAAGGCAAGTTCACATAATGAAGAAATATTGAGCTGAGACTTACAGTAAAGGGCAGGTAAATCCTGCCTCGAACAGAACACTCTCAATTAACTGTGTTTGATTGCCCTAATCTTGGGTTTAATGGTAACCGAATTTCCTTCAGCTGCAAGCTCATTCGCCTTAATCCCTTTTACAAATTTAGGTGCCGTTTAAATACCCTTCACAATGCCGGCGGGCTAATGACTAAGCCCGGCCAAAGGCAAAGAGCGGAAATGCAACAAATAAACACAAAAAGGCGACTTAATGCCGCCAGCCGCAGTGGAAGCACAACTGAAATAAAGTTGTCACAGAGCCGGCGAAGCCCTTGGGGCCGGCAGGCACTCCGGATCCAGGACCTCTTCCAAGCCACATGCTCATTTAGCTGGAGGACAAAAAAAAACACAAAGCTATTCAAGCTTAGGCGAACATTTTATACCCTGTTTTGTATCCTTTACTTAATTGCACAATAGTTTTAATCTTAGTTTTCTTAGTCGACTTAATGTCAGTGAAATGCATTCTTTTTTTGCAGATGAAAATATAAATTCGTGTTGCTCAGTCTGATAGCCCCTTTTTCTCTAGAGAAACAAAAACAAAATGCAGACTACAAAACCCAACTAGAAGTGAAATAAAATTGTCGCCAAAGCAGAGGAACAGAAACAGCAGGCGTTGCACGTCATTAGGGCAACATGCACGGCCGAGCTGCAAGGCCAACTGTGGGCCGCCCATCGCTCCTCTTCCACTCTCTTGGCTGTGGACAAACATGAAACTGTTTGGCTAAAGTGAAAATTTTATTTTGCAATTTTCTGTTTAAGGATTTCTATTTCCGCCGGGCCCTCGGCCAGACATGCCAGCATCTCTCCCGCTCTTCCTCCGAAAAAATAACAGAAAAGCTATAAACAAATAAGAGAGGAGATGCAGGGAGTTGGAGTAGGAAAAAGAAATAAATAATGTATGATGTCGCCGGTATTTTAATAGTTTTGTTAGCCTTTTTCTGGGCCGCCACCGAGCAACGGAAGTAACTTTTATGCGCGGCCTTAAAAAGGGTTTCGCCCATGGGGGTGTGGCCGCCGATGCGAGGATGTGGCGTGGGTTGAACAAAAAAAGGAGTACTGCCACTGCCACTGCCGCCGCTGGCTGTGTCTTAATGGATTTTGTGGCTCTTTTTATTTGGCACCATGCAGAGAGCTTGAATTTCCTGCGGCCATCCGCCGGCTCAAGGTCTGCTCTTCAATATTTTCCCTTTAAAGTCGGCTCAAGGACTGGGCTTACTCCCATCTGATTGGAAGTGAATGGTTGGTTAGTGGACTTGATGATAGGATCAAGGAGCTAGCATGTATAGAGTTCGAAAGAGCTGACTTTACTAGTAAATTTGTTTAGAATAATACTAATTAGAGGACTCTCCGTCTTGTTAAAAAAAATAATGTTTTAGTTTTGCAAAGATGAAGAGCTTGCTGATTGGGTTTCTTTATATAAGATATATTAAACGTTTAATTTCCCTTCTAAAAATAAATTCATATTTCGGAGTTGCAAGTAAAATATTGGCAAAACTACAAATTACAGTGACTGACTGAATCAACAGGCCTCGAAGATATACCCTCTTCCGATTCGCTTTCAAAATCAAGGTGAAGCGACTCAACTAAATCGGCGGGATGAAGGTAAATCTCAAAGCTATCCTGTTCCACGCTTTCAATTGCTCCTCTTCCTTGATCCCTTGCCAGTAGCTTGCGTATTTTGTTGTTCCAATAGCAGCGAACACTTGCTAGCCATCCCATTTTTGTTAAACAAAAATAATATGAAAGCAAAGGCACAGCCACAGATGATACAATTTGGAAGTTCAGAATCAAAGCTTTGCCACTTTGGAAAGCATTTCAGTGCCGAAAACACGATAAATAAATGAATACTTCTCTCTAATTCCCAATGGTCGCAATACACGCAAGGCAAATGTCAACTCGCATGTTTTTCCCTTTCATGGCATCGCCACTCGGCTCCCCGGAAAGTCTCCTGGCACCAATTGAAGTGACTGACACGACTTTATTTTTTTAGCTGATTCCCTTTTGTTTAGCCAACTTTTTTTTGCGTAACGAGCCAACATGTAAGTTGTATCTCTCATGCCTGCGAGACAACAAAAGTCAAGTCTCATAATTTGAGTAGGTGTCTTCTGCTGAATGGTGGTGCTGTTGGTAGGGCGAAGTGATGCCTTTGTGCTCGGGTTGGTTGAGTGTCGGCGATAAGATTTCCATTTGAAATGCATAGGAACCTGATGCCACTTAAAAGTTGCCAAGTGCCGGTTGGGAAACGCATTTTGTCACTCTTCGCGGCGACAACTTTTCTAAGCGTCTTTTAATTAACAGCCATCAAGTGCAAGGATTCCAAGGATCTTGAAAGGCATCCGCCACCACAGGCAAACACTCGCTGCTCACCCACCCACACACACACACACACACACACACAGTTGAGCCGACCGACGCCATATTGAAATTCATTAACATGGCGTCCTCTTCGTCGTTGTCGTCCTAGTCGTCCTCGTCGTCGCCGCCTTCTCATTAATATGGCAAGTTAAATATTTATAGCATAATTCTAGGAGCTGCTACATCACCAGCGCATTGTCTCATTCATTGTTGTGGCGTGGATAGCGCGGAGAGCGTGTTAAAGAAATTAATTAATATTCTGTTCGCCGCACACACTCACACACAGACACCGACACCGACCGGGTTTAATAATGGCGCATGTGTGACGCGATTTCCTCTCGCCATTTTCCTCATCTCGTGCGGTTCGCCGAGGTTTCATTGCCGGGCCCCCGTTTTCAGCGCCCCTTGGCGGATTACTTGCCATTTTTCGTTATAGCGCCTCAAGTCTGACGTCGCTCATTGTGTTTGTCACAATGTGGAGCACAGTGGAATATACCTGCCACGGGAATTTAAATATAAGGTCTCTGTATTATCCTTTTTTCCGTATCTAGAGAAGGTTTAGTTCCATAATTATCTTTATATCTTTTCCAAAAAATATTTTCTCCAACTCTCTTGAACCTGCGGCCAACAATTTTAATATTTATTCAGTATTTCCTCACAATTGTTTACACTTTAAGACCTATAAAGCTAAGGAGTTTTAATGTCTAAATTTATATTTCTGTATTTTTGTGCTTCGAATTTATAAGTTACATAAATTTACAAAACAAATCTGCGATGGACCACCGTAGGGCACACACTCTGTGACATATGTGTGTGTACATACGGCTTAAGGCGCTTTCGTGCTGTTCGGCTTGTTTTAATCGTGACATGCCCGCAATCCATTTTTATATATCACATGGCTCCCAAATTAAGTTATAAATTAAAAAAGCACTTTGTCTTGAGTTTGCTTTTGAGCGAATTAGACGTCGGCCTTAAAGGTGGCAGAGAAAGGGATTAGCAATTCCGGGAATGGCTTTCTTTTAATGAGCATCATTTTCTGCCAAGATTAAGATGAGAAATCTCTGTGACTTTTGCGAGCCTAAAGTGTTTTATTTTCTCCCTGACTCCGTGTGGGAAATTAAACCCATTTAGATTTCGGAATTGACTTTGCCACGTAATACGTGCAGTGGCACTCATCAGAGTCTGCTCAAGTGCAGCCTATGCCCCTTGAGGACCCAATGCTATCCGGAAATCTCCATGAACAGGCAGCACAGCACTTGACTCCCCCGTTTAAGACCCTTCAGAAGGAATCCGGCCCAGAGCGGAGGCGGAGGGGAGGCCTCTTGCTAACCAGACAGTTTAACTTAATTACAGGCTCCGCTAACTGGCGCAGGCAAACGGCTGAGAGAGCCACCGGGCTCGCCGACACATCAGGCGTAAATGAACGGAAATGAATTCATAAAATGTGAGGCGCGAATGCGTGGCAAACTGAAAAACTCGACGTGACGCAACGTTGCGCGTTTAAAAGTGTAAATAATATGTGCGCCGTCGCTTACTTTGTCGCTGGCTCGCAGGACCGAAAAAAGGGCGGAGTGCTGGGGGCTGTAAAGTTCCGGGACTGCCGCTGCAACTGCAGCTCAGCCATTGAAGTTGCCCCAGAGTTGGCAGCCTAAAATATATAAAAAAGACCCCATCACCACATTCTGAATAAAGGCAATGAGCAAAAATGCCACAAAATGGCAGCCCGAAAGGGTTGAACAGTGACAGGTCGCGCGGTGCCGTGGTGTCGCCAAATTAAAACCGAAATAGAAACCTCCGCGCAGGAAGTTGCATTCAAATGTGTTGACATTAAACCTATTGCAGTCCCGTGTAAATAGGGAGAATTTTCCACACTTCAACCGAGTGCAGAGCAGTGTGGGTTAATTGCAAACCAATTGCCTAAGGGCATTCGCAGTCGGGATTTGTTTGGATGAGTTTACGGTTTAGCAAATAGCAAACTGAAATTTAAAATTTAATTTCCCAATTGCTGAAGCAAATAAATAAAAAGAGTTTGCTTAACACGATTAGAGATTTATTTACTTGGCGTAGTTCGCTGTACTATATATTTTCTTAGGCAAAACCCTTGGCTATATTCATTCAAATTCTCTTCACATAGCTCCAGTGGCTACAATCTTTCATCATTACTTGGAGAAAAAGGTTTGGCTGTGAAACTTGCAGTTTGCTTATCTCTCGCTTGTTGGCTGTCGTTACGTGAGCCTGTCATCCCGGATTAAGTGCGTATCCTCGAATGCTCATTTGGCCTTTTGTTTGGCATTGGGCGTCGAGTCGAGCCTCAAAGTTGCCAACGAACTTTGGCCCCCAAAAAGTTACCTTTCTGGCAAGGACGCAGGCACACATTACACACACACACACACTAACACAACCGTGCCGGGGCTTTTCACACATATGAGGCGACGACGCGTGTAAAAGTTTTTGTTGCATAAAATTAGGCGCGCAAAGAGAATCGAAGGGGATCAGCCCAAGTTGGCAAGGAGTGGGAGCAGCTGCCTCATCGTCTTTAATCAGTGGCGTGCGCTCGTTTAACGCAAATTAAATTTCTGTTGTGTAGCAAAACTCCGCTCCGCTCCACTCCACTCCACGCTGCTCATGATTAACGCATTTTCCTTTTAATTTCCCCCAAAGCACACGGACACACGCACCAGCACACATAACACTGCCGCCTGCATTTGTTGATAAGATTTTAACACGCCGCGTAGGTTTCTCGCAACAAGCCCGAAAAACTTTTCCCGTCCGCCGCTGGCTGTTTTCCCGCCGACAACTTTCCAAGCCGGGCCCTAATGCGCGTGGAAAAGCGGTGGAAAACAGAAAGGTGAGAGCGGAGACAGGGTCCCAAAATCGTCTAAAGCCTTTGGCGCACTTTGCAATCCGTTACAGAAGCGAAGAGTCCCTTTAAGAATGTCCCTTTCAATTTATTTTTTAAAAAGGACCTTCGATAGTCTTAAAATTTGCAAACGTATTTAAGGCACCATTTTAAAGACTTTGAAAACTTAAAGCAAACTAATTCTTTTCGGTAATATTGATATTATTAAACCTGTGTAAAAACGAATACCATATATGAAAGTGTGAAGTTTGAAAGTAAATTAAAACATTTTATTGAAATATATAAAGGGTATCAAGCCTTACCATATTCCTCAAATATTATAAAGTTTTCAGCTTTTTTCCCTCGCTTACTTGCTTTTTTTTCTTTGGTTGTTGCAGAGGCTTGTGTGGAAAAATCTCAAAGCTGTCTTAAAATTTCACCAGAAAAGTTCTCCGAAAGTGGGAAAAAACTTCCAGCCCCATCCTTTGGATCCCGGCTGTCACACGAGCAGATCAACAGATTAAATGAAAGTTTTTCTCTTATTTTTTCCCCTATCATTCCTGGGACTGTGTTGTTTGTTGTTGTGGCCGCTAATTCCCTTGGCAATATTTAGGTATGCACACGAGGCATAAAGCATTTTATATTGTTGCTGTCATTTGGCATAAAATGTTCGCTGATTGCGGTTAATGATGACACCGAAGATAAACCGTAACGGAACGGCAACAATGGCGTTGGGGATCCGGCCAGGTGGGTACGTCTCTTTGGGGAGGCAGAGTTCGCTGCCGATAAGGCCGTTGACAAATGTGCACTTTTTAACACCTTGCGGCACCGAGACTGGTGGTGTTGATATGAGTTGCAAGATTGTCCTCCAAAGCTTTGTGCCATGCAATTAAGAATTCTTAAATTGCTTTAAAGCACCGAGCATGGGTTAGATAAGTGATATCCTGAATGGGATTTACCCTCTCTCCCTCTCTGTGTATATGTACATATAGTAATTTTCCTAATGGATGCAGATAGCAGTTACGAAAGGAAATTATTAGAAGACATTTCTAAAATGGCTCACTTATACCTTTGTTTAATCTAGCAAGATAAAAACTTTCTTAATGATGATTTAATGTTTACAGAAAACAGAATTGGTAACTTGTTTATAAATAAAGATATTAAATAGTTAAATTTATATATAGATATAGGAATATACTTAATTAAACGTAATAGGTAAAATGATATAATAACATCTTATTAACACATAACCTTTCGATATCATTTATGATTGCCAAATAGCTTCTTTATTTTACCTTCTCAAATTCATGTAGTGTTGTGTATAATTAAATGTTTACCTTTGTAATCATAACCATATCGTTTGCTTATTTGTTCTACAACCATTTCGATATGCATAACAAATGTTTGATCTCTCGAATAGCCGGAATCGCAGCTCAACTCATCATCTTTTGGAATGAGAGCTGCTAATAACAGCGATAGGGGCAATAACTACAACTGCTGGCAGTTGCCCTGTTGTAGTGTGTAGTGCCACCTATAGAACAGAGCTCGACACATGCCAAGTGCACTCTAATCCTGGTTCATGAGGGAGAGGGGTTTACCGAAAGGAGAGGGTTTGTGTGTGTGTGTGTGTTTTTGGCGGCAACATGTGAGTTGCGTTTAGCTAAGGCCAACTGTCAGTGGCGTGAACAAGTGCCATTGAAGTATCCCGTTCATGTTCATGCCTCCCCTTGCAATGGATTCCCATACCTTAGCCCCCCACGCGAAATTGTTTCAACGGTGTTTGTACACTGGAAAAGATTTTGAGAGTATTAGCAACAAATTTGCATAATACGATTTTTAGTATATTGTCTTGTTTTTAAATCAAGTTAAAGGACATTCTGCTGAGAAGAAGTTATCAATGAATGTTGATTAAATTTGTATAATGTCTATTGAGCTATGTTAGATTGGAAAATCCTAAAACCTGCAACTTTCCTTAATTAATATTGCTTAAAACAATTTAAATAATGCCATAATTTCTAAGAATATTTCTAACTGAAGCCAACATTAATTCACTCTGAATTTTGGGGTCCTTATATGTGAGAGTGTGCGTGGAGTGGATTATAATGTTAATGGAGGGATGGGAGTGCAAATGTCTGCTCACGACAATCATTTGAGCAGCAAGCACACACACACACCGCATACTTTCACGGCTCCATGTCTATCCGCGTGTTCAACAAGCAACATTATTGTCATTATCATACGGCTTCAAGGACGCAGCCAAATGGAATGAAGAAAAAATCCCCAAGCACACATACTCACACTTACACAGGCGTATATAATTAAGGAGCCGCTCAAATCCTGTAACCGCAGGAGCCGCACAATCAATCTCAAGTTGTCTGAGTGGATAACCGAACCGCCGCTCCATCGCAAGGCCATGCTCTGGGTGCAAAATAGATTTATCAGGAAAACGTTGCTGGGCCCGGAGTCCACAAATATAATAACTTCAAAGGCAGCCGATGCTGCGACAGCTGTGGCAGGCGCCCGAAATCACGTATACGCCGCGTGAACACCGAAGTTGTCCTGTAATTGAAACTATTTACTCTTTGCCATTCTCATTAGGGGCCATTTTCGTAAAATTTAACGCACTTCCGTGCAAGTGTTGCCTGACTGGGGCGGCGGCGTCTGGAATTGACATCGCCAGAGGTGCGGGACGATGCTAATTACTTGAAAATCAATTGTCGCAATTCATTTTGAGCTCGGGTTTCCGGTGCCCCGGGGGGTGCGGGTGTGAGGAGTGCGGGCGCTGTGTAAAATTAAGTATGTTAATTTAAATTTATCGTTCCAATGATTTTCATTTCCTTTTCGTCGTTTCCCTTCTACCCAATCCAACTTGCATATTTCTTCAAACGAAGTTTTCCTTTTACTCTGCTTTTCGCTGCTGCTGCTGTCGCCGCTGCCACCTCACTTTCTCTGGCTGTGGATGGCAATGATTTTTGCAAATGGCCTTAATGAAGGCGTAGGCAGCAGCTGCTTTCCCCCTTTAGCCGTGTAATCAACGGCACCAAAGCCATCGCCATCAAATTAGCAAACGTCGCTAAATTAGTGGGCCAAGAAAAAAAAAAGAAAGAAAAGGGAAGAAATGTGTGAAAGCTGGCCTTGTATAGGGTTACAAATGAAGCCATAATTTCCGGATGCAAAGGAGTATAATTGGATCTGATATGTGAGAGACTGGGTAATCAACGAAATTACATGAATCATTTGACTCTGAATCAAAACGCTTCTATTTCCATTTCCTAAATAAACTTTTTGCTGAACTTTATTTCCACATGCTAAATGTTTTGCTCCCTTTTCTATTCTGTTTGACAGGACTATTTTTTGTCCAGGTTTATCCCCAGAGACTCGCATACAAACACGTGCATTTAGTTTGATTTTATTTTCTGAGAATATTTTTCGTTAATCAATTCCTTTGTGTATGGATAGAAATGTATGTTTTATTTACCAAAGTTGCGATTCATTCTACATTTTTATTTTAAAATTAAATTTACCGAAAAGCTGCTGTTTTTTTTTTGTAATAATAGTTTGCATTTTATGCTGCCGCTTGGGAAATCATAAACAGTTTTCCCCGTGATTGCTAGGAAATAAACCTGAATTGTGGCTAAATGATAATTGTGCAAACTAATACTTTTTATGATTTTAGTTATTATAAACTTTTCCACAAAATTCAATTGCTGCCGCTGACACAATTTAAATTTCACAAATAATTGAACAATTTGGAAAGCACTCTTACAATAATTTCCTGTTCAATTTTTGAAGCAAGTATCTCCCTGCAAAGCAAAGGAAAAGGGCTTTAAACAAGTTAATGACTCGGTGGGAAATCAATTTTTTATATTTTATGACTCGACTTTCTCTTGGTGTCACATTTTCTCGCATAAAAAGACAAAGAAGGGAAACGATGCCAAAGGAAATTGCTGAGAGAGTGAAAGCTTTGCTAAGTGCTTAAGAGGGAAAAAGGGAAAAGGGAGAAGGGGATTCTGCGGTTCCTTATTTGCAGCACATATGCCCGTCCTCTCCCCCGTTTGCGGGTTTGTGTGTGCTCCCCCGTATATAAATGCAAATGGCTTATGAAAATAATTTGACAGTAAATTACAAATTTATGGTAAATTGCATATTGAGGGATTTTTCTTGTTGCCATCTGCCGCCGCTATTTCTTTTTCTCGCTTAAGAGCCTTCATTATTGTGGCGTAATAAAGGGCTCCTCTTACCTTGGCCGCCCACTTACCTGTAATGCGAACACTGCCTTTTGCCTATGCCCCCCGGCAGCTGTGAATTTCTTCGTCCTCCTGCTTATCAACATGATTGCGTTAAATGGAACATTTTCATTTTCTTTCTTTTTGATATAATTGGGTGTTTAAGGTGAACAATTTTCCCTCTTCTTTATATATTTCAGGAAACCATTACAAAGTAAAAGGAGATTTCTGCAATGGGGACGAAGAAACAGAAGAGGCAGCTGGCAGTAGGCAGAAAAGGCTTATGTCCCGCGCCTCCTTCAGCAATGTCGTCTGATAATAAGAAGGAATGTGCACTCGAGTGATTATTGTATAAATGCTGAAGAATTTTTATTGAAATGCTGAAGGGAAAATCCATTACACCCCCTTTTCCATGAAAGCTTGACGCGAAAATATGGGAATGTGGAAAGGATAATACCCAGAATGGTGAGTACAGAATGATGGAATATTGAAAGCCAAAAAGGGCGTTGTAGTCGCGTTTTCTTTCTAAATAAAATAAGTGATATATTCTATTTTATCATTCTTTATATAAATTCTTTGTTATATATTTAGGTCATTGTATGATAATAAATATCATGTCTTTATGGGAGGAAATATAAAAGATAAGTTTATGAAAGGCCACAGTATCTTGTTTACAATAGAAAAAGTTTTTCTTTTAAACGTATATCATATTAATGAGTTGAATGCAGATATAATTTATCTAAAATACACTTTTTATGGTATATTGATATACAAAATAGGTCTCCAATGTCACAAACATAAGTTACCTTTGTCATTGAAATAATACATACAATTTGTAAACGATAACTTTTATTAGCTGGAAAATTCTTGAGTATTTCATATTTATTGATAAGATCTCTAGTGAAGGATGAGGTGCCATTGTGGCCACAAATCCAGTGTCTCCGGAATTTCCATTACTTGGTTACCTCTTAAGGCAATGGCCAATGCCTTTGTATTTTCCTTCATATCAATTAGGAACGATCAGTTGGAACCTTTAATTTGCCACATGAAAGAAACTACTTCTACCTCTTGCTGCTTTGCGCTGCCCCGGCTGCTTTTTGCCTGCATCTGAAAGTCAGGAAGAAAAGTCAATTTCCATTTGAAAAATCCAATTTCTTACGCTCGAATCTGTGCTTGGAAATGTTGCTCATGTATCAACAACCGCCAGCTGTGAGCTGTGAGCTGACCAGGCTGTCTCGGCCAATTCCATTGAAAAGCAGCTGCATCGGTCATTCGGTCTGTTCTGTTTGTCTATCAATCTGGTACGGCTTGCTGGCTGGGAACCTTGGCAGCCCGGGGCTCCGGTCTGCTCCTCATTGCCCTGATTTATCCAATCCATGGGAGCACCTTTAACTTTGTGTTTTTGCTGGCCAAAGTTTTGTGCAATTTTCCATGCTGTTTACAAAATGAACGGAGCAAGAAGCAAACAAAACAAATTGCGAAAGAAAACTTTGTACGTTTTGCTCGTTTTGGCTTTCGGACAGAATGCTGCGGGATGGCGGGAGTCGGAGATAACGAGAAAAATGCAATTTTGTGCAAGGAGCTCGCAAGGTTCGGGTGCTGGTGCGAGAGTTCGCAGAAAGATGTTGCATCTGACTTGGCATTGTTTTACCCCATTTTACTTTGGCCAGGTGAAAGTATTCCTTTGTCGGTCATTAAATTACACTTTTCCCCGCTTTATTCGGGCTCCAGCTAGCAGGACCACGTCCGCGCTGCTTTTCAATTGTACTTCTCAAAGTTGTTTAAAATGCAGGACATCTCACTTCGGCCCCTCTTTCAATTGCTGCCGTCAAGTGTGTACTTAACCGGGCATTTGCCAGCCCAAGAATATTCCTAGACGTGGCCACACCTTCACAGCTGTCAGTCTAAACGCAATATCTAGCATCCAGAACCTTTTGCCACAGTGCCCTGGGAAATGGGGAAATGCATGCGGCGGAAATGCAGCATCAGGTGCAACAATAAAATCCTAAGCTAACCAGGCGTATAAGCGATTCATTGATGTGCAAATATGTGAATGCTTTCCAATCATAAAAAAACTCAATTTCACTGACCATATGGCACCACAAAATCGGTGAACAGGTGCTTAATGCTAAAATGCTTTTGTTGTGCAGCAATAATGTGGCATAGATTTAGTATAGCAATGATTTTCCATCCATCTTTAACATACATTTAAAGGGAAAGGCATGAAACAATGACTTGCCCCACATAAATGCATTTAAGTAAAGTCTTTTTGACTAAAAGTAAATAGTTAAATGGAATATTTGTTAATATTTCATTTATTATTACAAGAAAACTGTGTTTCTTAAAAGTCCAATAGAACAATTTGTTTAAAGAGAAATGATTACATTTCAAGAGTCTTAATAAACATTGAACAATAAATTTCCTATCTTCATTAAGAACAAATACCATAAACACTTTAAGGGAAACTTACTTACACCTACAAACCGTGCTTAAGGTCTTAATGATAGTGCATTAGGGATAATAGTAAAAGAAGCTGGAAAGTGAGAACGAAAGCATCAGTTCATCAAAAATAGAATAAAACACTTGGCACGAATGACTAAAACGGAATCGCTTCTTTTCTTGAACTCAGACTCCTATTTGGCTATTGTAAGTGGCCAATAGGGATGAAATTGAAAGCTCCCAGCGGTCAAACAGAATCCGATACCGCAAGGAGAGTAACTGAACTCGGTTGGCCAAAATGGCAGGAGCACGAGTGGGCCCAACGCCAAAATGGCCTGAAGTGGCATTCAAATGCGAGAGGAATGCTTCTCGTTGGATTTTCCGAAAGCTGTCGAATGCATGAAATGGACTTTAAACTCCCCCAAGCGAATGTAGATAGAGATGTGTGTGTGTATGTGTAGGAGGAAAATCCTGTATATGGGGGAAAATCGAGTTGAGCCCTGAGTTCTGATTCACGAAAACTTTGACACACGCGCGATTCTCTCGGCCCTGAGTTCTTAATTGAATTCGTGCAAAAATGATTAATTTACCTGGATTTGCGGCGGAAGCCGCCACCTGTCACTGTCACCACTTGATGTATCGATGCCAGAGGAGGGTTATTAAGCGAAGTATCCAGGAGTCGATGGGCAAACAAATGCCTTTCAAAATCAACTGCTGCAGAACAATGTTATTATTTCCTGCGCCAATTTCCGATAATGAAATACGCCAAAGACTTTCTTCTACACGTTTTATTACACAGTTTGCATTTCGGCAGAGACGCAGTAGTCGAAAATAACATCACACACGGAAAAAAAATAGCAATGCATTAAATTTTATAGAGGAAAAATATATATTTTTAATTTTCTTTCCATTGATTTTATTAACAAGACCTTTTAATTAACTAGAAATCAAATAGAAATATGTTGTTTCATACCAAAATCATATTATGGAGCTGAATAATGTTATATAATTATTTTTACTGTGCACAGGATTAAATGTGAAGCTCTAGATTCTTTGCTCGAAGCGACAAAAGACTTCGTTTCGTGTCGTTCAGTTTGTTTACCTGTTTTTCTGACTTTTTTAATGTTGTCTTTATGTGGAGTATTTTCGTTCCTCTGTTCAGCCTCGCTGCCTTTTATTATTATATCCGGTTTACGTGGCGTATGATGAATACGTCTATTGGTTGCCAGGCATTCCCGTTCCCATTTCCATCCGACTCCAATATGTCTGTGTGCGTTTGTGAGTTTTTCCTTATTGAGTTTTGGGACCTGAAAAGCACACACACACACACAGTGAGAGGAAAGGCAAACGCACACGTACGCAGAGCTCGGTTATTGTTGTTATTGAATAGCATGTTATATTTGACTCCGCTTTAAAGTGGCATTAAAATCGCACAAAGGCAATGCGAAAACAAGAATTTCAGTCGTCATAGCTACAAATGGAAACTAATTTCGCCTCAGTTCTTGACCAGCTTTCATTTAAAGTCGGGAGTCATATGGCTTTGCTCAATGTAGGGGTTTTTTGAAGATTGAATTTATGCAAATATAAGTTTTATAGATTTTAGGGTAAAATTTAAGTATCATATATACACATAGACTGTAAGAAGCTCAATTTGTTTGAATTACCAAGTTTCACATGCCCCGTGTAAAGTCAGGAGATGCTTCATATGGGCTGGTGGCTTTTTTTGGATTGCGGCTTGTATGTTAACTTGGTTAACCCCCTTGGGAAACGTTAAGTCCCCTTCGACATCCTCGAAGACATGCCTATCTGTCGCGTTAACAGCATAGACAAACACGGGGCTTAACAGCTAAGTGTCAGGGGTCACACGGATGAACCCGCGATAAAAACCAAAAATGGTACAGGAAGTAGGGAGACAGGGCAAAATCCTGGCTGACATCGCCATTAATGACACTGCGATAACTTTAATTTTTCATTTCGGCAGCAGGGCACATTGTTGCCATTTCCGTTTCCGGCTGACGGTGACACACGTACACTTCCGCGTTGACACTCGACAATTACAACACGTGCTAGAGGTTGTTTTTTCTGGGTTCCCCCTGCTTTTTTTGTCCTTCGCCTCTTTCTTTGCCATTTTAGGCGCAATTCAGTCGACAAGTTTTCTTCAATGGCGTCTTAAATCACACACAAGCCCATGAATTGACATACACCTGCCCCTGTGTGTGTGTGTGGGAGAGGGGTGGGTTCGGAGGTGGGCGGCACCTAAGTTGCCACCATAAAATATTCAAATTAAAAGGACTTATGTAGGCACTCAATGTTACCGCCATTATGTTACATTGTTGTCTGCTGTCAGGATGGTGAGCAACGACCAAGAGCCAAGACCAAGACCTCGACCCCTCGGCTTTCTTCCTGTGTTCAACCTACAGCCCAGATCCACCCTCACCCATTCTGGTACCGGCATCTGCTCCACTTGCATTGTGGGGACGACTTCCGTCGCTTTCAACGCTCAACTTGCCATTTTTTTACACTTTAGTTGACAGCGGGAGCCATTTGTGGCAACAGCCACGCCCCGATTTCGGCTTCTCCACCGCCTCAACCTGGCTAAGATTGTGTACACTCACAAAGTAATCTTTTCTTTGTGGGGAAAAATATAATTCTTTAAAACAATAATAAATTAATAGATCAGTAAATTAAATAATATAAATTGTAAATTGTATATTTTAATTAAATAAAAGAGGAATATCTTCTGCATAAAATAGTACAAAAATATATCTTTCTCATTATTTTTCCTTCTCATAAATATATTTTTACCATTTTTGCATCTAAAGATCTTATAAAAAAATATATATTGCTCTAAAAATTGTAATATATTAAAATATACCTTAGTGTATCCGTTTCTAGTTGTCCTTGGCGATGCTGATATTGTTGCTGCTGTTGTGAGCATATATATGTCGCATTTTCCGGGTAATTTACATTCTCATCACAACATTGCGGGGGTGCTGGGGCTGGAAAGGCAAGAAAGAGGCAGGAGGCAGCTCACCTATACAGAAGCGACGGCACCAACAAATGACAGCCGAGAAAATTCTCTTTCGTTGCTCCCAGTGACTCAGAAGGTTTTAAAATAATAAAACAAGAAGCATAAAGTATGTCAGAGTTTTCGGGCTACGACCAGAAGATGCCCTGTAAGCAGAAATGATGGATGGCTTTGGCTGCAGCAGTAATTATGATAAAACTTTATGCAAAAATTAAGAAAGGTTACATCTGCAGAGTAACTACTCACTAGAAAGTATCAAAAAGGGTATCAAAATGTAATCCCTTTTTATATGATGGCGCGTTATTTGCTTTTATTATTAGTTGCTGTAGTTTCGCATTTTGACATTTTTATTATTTCACTACAACACCACTGCTCTTTTACTGCTCTTACTGCGGGTATGCGTTTTATTACCATAAAATTAAGCGCATTCATTCGTTGTCGTCCAAGAAAGGAATTTGATGAGTTTATTGAAATGGTTTGCATAAATTGCAGCCGCCGGCGAAAGTTTAAATTGAAGTCTAGCAGTGGCAAAGGCAACGACGAAGGCTGGCGCAATTTTCGCGATTCATTTCCACGAATGTCAAGTGCCCGGAATGTAAGGCAGAGGAGTGTAAAATCGGCATATCACATTGGATTCATTATAAATACAATTTCACAGCGCGTAGTCCTCGCAGAGGACGAATGGGTGGGGCGGGAGTACTAAAGGGCAATTCCCAAGCGATTGGTCTGCACTCTGTTTCAGCATTCCATTCCCTTACTTTTTGTTTCAGTTGCTCCTCCCCTGCTGGTCCTTTTCATGCTTTTTGCCCGGGCAAGTGAAGCGCACTCAAAAATTTATTGTCTGCAACTCGAAGTTCGACATGAATTTTATTTATTTGCATGTAAATCGGATTTGTGTGACCCCAAAGACGTTCGAGCGTGAAATATACGAGCAAACAGCCGCTGACCGCGTCAGCTTTCTCCTTGCCTCCTGTTTTGGTTTCTCCTCTTGTTTTTCCACTGATTTTATCACACTGTGGAAAATGAAAGCTTTGTTTTGATCTCGGAATATGTAAGAAAAATAAGTACTTTAAGATTAAAGAATAGTATAACTATTAATGCCATTAATTCGATATACATTGCTTTGCTAAATTTGAATATTTTATTATTGATATATTTACATTCAAGTTTAGGATAGGATGTACATATTTTCATAATGAATTGATTTTTAATATTCAACTGTATTTATATTCTCTGTGCATTACTTTTTCTATCTGTCCCTGAAGGTGAAAGGTACTGCATTCGTCGCCTGAATGAACACAAGAATAAGGCCTGCTTCTCGTTTCGCTCAACTTCTCCGGCTGCGGCCGCCTTTGTTTTCCATTCGGACTCTTGGCTTTATTGTTGAGGCATAGCAACCAACCTTTTTTTTTATTTATTTTCCCCCCCACCGCCTGTCGGTTTTGGGCCTGCCTTTATCATTTTAAATGTAGTCGGACATGGACACGTCGGTTCTGTTAGGCTTGCATGATTCCAAGGCATTCTCGGACTCCTGTTCGGTCTGCTGGCCACTTTGGTGTGTGTTTTATTAGCTATTATGCCTAAAATATGGCTTACGTCCCGTTTATTGTTATTTATAATGATTCATTTTGCACGTTTTTATGGCTGTCAGGGGCTGAGTAGGGCTCCCACCGAAGGCATCTTGGATAATGTTGTGCGGTTTGTCTGCCATCCGCCTTCACTCTACGCAAGTTTATTTGCTTAATGGGTTTCTTTGCCTCGATGTAGGTAAACACTGGACTCTGGATTCTGCACGGGATGGTTATTGATATGTTTGCAAATTATCTCCGTAATTGTTTAATGGCCACTCGGAATGTTTTTGACTAAATAACTTGGCATAGGACAGGGGGAAAAGCACTTAAAAAATGTTATTTTTGTACGTTTTGGCACCTAAATAAATCTGTTTTTGAACTAATATTATTTTAAGATTTTACCACAAATGAATTTTTATATGTTCTTTTTTTTAAGCTGATTAAAAATGTTCTATCTGACTTACATTACGTTCCCTACAGGATACTATCTCAGGGTTTGTAAGCTAATAAACTTATAATTTAATATGCAAGTATGTGGTGTATACCGTAACTAATGATTTAACAATCTTTAAAATATCTCACAAAAAGGATCAAGATGGTTTTCGATTCTAATAAACCCTTTGCAGCCTGAAAATATGCAAGTAATTTGGAAGTCAATCAAGCAGTGTTCGCCGTGCAAGCAGTGCTCACGCACACAAACATTCATTTGCAACCATTTCCGGTTGGCTAAAGTTTAATCCTGCACAATCAATTAGGGAAATAACGTAATCTGCCAGGAGCACTCCCCCTCCCCTCCCCCCGTTGCAATTTTGCTTTCAGCTTGCCGCCTTCTGCCATATATCATGGCTTGCTTATGTTTTGAATAATTTAGTTGGATTTTCTAGAGGTTTTTTTCCTCCTATTTTGTTGGATTTTTTTTTTTCATTTTAAAAACGATTTTGCCAATGTAAAACGTGAAATGCAAAGCTGCCAGTTCCAGGATATGCAAGATGCGCTTGCATGTTGCAGCTGCTGTTGCCAGGATGTTGCAGGAACAGGAGCAACATCGGCTGCACGACGTGGAGGAGCAGCAGCGTATGTATAAGCTAGAGAAATTGTCGCATAATGATGTCTACGATACATTTTACAAATCCTTGAGCCCGTCAACCGTCTCCTCCTCGAGTTTTCCAGTTTCCTTTAGTTTTATTTCATTTACTGACAGCCTCTCTCGCTCTCTAGGTAGTACACGATGCTGTCCAGAGAATCTGGGAGCGACGTGGCTGTGGCAACCTTTAAAATATTTTTGCAATTTATTTACTCCCACACACACACTCACCCGCTCACCCGCTCGCTCATACACTTAACGTAGTTCACATATGCAAAATAAAGTGATTACAAAGATACACACTCAGAGACGCACATTTCCCCAAGATGCTGAAGGTGGAAAAGATGGCCTGGCTCATGCATCTTTTAATGCACTTTCTTGGAAGAAGAAACAAGGAAATTTCATTTGCATGTACATACAAACAAACACATTACCATCAGCCTTCTTCGTCCCTTTCGATTTGTTTATATGCCTTCATGTTACGTAACTCTCAAGCAAAATATTTGTACACATTCTTTCATATACAAACCAACACTTACGCTCGGGCACAAACCACAGTGTTATATTTTATGCAAAATTAAACGCTTTTCAATAAAAAATAAAAAATATGAGCTCAAATATTTGTCGAGAAATGCAAAACCTACCATAAAAACTGCTAAAACTATTTGTAATATTTTTACAACAAGATCAAAATGGTTGGGATAAATCATCTAGCGCCGACAATGCTTATTATTCAAAACAATTTAGATATTTAGAGGAAAAAAGCCACAAAAATCTGTTTACAAATTCAAATTTTTGAGCACAAAAATTAAATGTATTCATGATAAACAATAACAATCTTTTCATATATAAAAATTCATGTTCACAAAATGTGTATTTTATGGAGAATGATTTATTTTTGGTTGTGGGAAAAATAAAATTAATATAATTTTTAATCACCTTTTTATGGCTCTAATAAATTATATTCAAATTTTGGTATTCCATTATAAACAGCAATATAAAATATTTGTGTTCGAATTTGAGATCAAATTTGAAATTTACAGAAACAAAAAGTATTAACACATAGTTTGCCGTTCGGGTTTATTTTTTTACAACGACACCATAGAACAATAAATAAAACACACCGTAAAAATATCATACAGACACTTAAACCTAATGAATGTCGGGGAAGTTAGCAAGAAATTAAACATCAACAAGCAGAACATGAAACAAACTAGGCGAAAAATAAGCTACAAGAGGAAAGCCTCATACACTCCCACTCATTTTCGGATACAGAAGGCGTTCGCTCAATGGACTCAAAGTCGATGCGCAACACATGCTGGCTGTCATTAAATTTGTGCCAGAATTCCGGCAAATAGGCCCTAGCCAGGCGAAGACGAAGGCTTTTCCACGATCCTACACAAACGAAACGCCTACCGGAAATGAGTGGCAAATTTGGTTGGAAAACACCGAGCTAAGAATATAGAAATACAAATGTTTACTAATAGCGAAACTGATACTCGTATCCAGAAACTGTTTACACGCTGCACACGTTGCACACCAAGTGTGAGCTGAATCTCCAATTCAAATCGAGGGATTCGGTGGGTGGCCCTGGGCTGTGGGGCCGCCTTATTAGTAAACAGGCCCCGGGTAGAATATGCTCCGTAAAGATAGCAGCCATAGCTGCAAAAAATAATAACGAAATAGAATAGAATCGGAGAACACTGCATATATAGCAAATAAACTCGGTCTTTTTTTTCTCCTGTATATAAATTTGTGCATTTTTATGAGTTTATATCGCAAATTGTTTGCGTGTTGCCTTTTAATGCCCGCGGCTAGAATATTTTTGCGCGCTTCGTTTTGCCCGTTACCATATTTTTGTATTTCTGTTTTTTAATATACATAGATACTCAACTATCCTGGAGTCAAGGAAGAACGGGGAGTTGGCAAACAGTGTTCAAGATATGCACAAGGAATTATTTAAATTGAAAATTGTTTGTTTAGCATTTTTTGGCGCCGACCAAAGATAAATTTCCAACTGCATGGCCATCGAGGGGAGTGTTTAGATGTAGAATAAAAAGTATACTATATATACACCGAGAACCTAATGCACAAGGAGACTGACTGCCGGCTGAATGGAACTAGACCCCACTAACTGGGGCATTCAACCTTTCGACCAGGGAATTTATTCGTAATTTACAACTGCCAGCCGAGAGAAATTCATTTATGGCTTATCCATGGACCTCTAACTGGAACTGTGGCAGGGGTTGGGGCATGCAGCATTTCAAACTTCAATCTTTTAATGCCTTCATGGCACATAAAACAGAAATAATCGTTTCTACATGTCTGTTGACTCCCTGTAAACAGCTATCTTTGTTGGATAAGCGGAGCAGGAGACCCAAAACCGGCAAAAGCTCAAACTGGGTAAACAAAAAAAAAAAAAAAGACTGCTAAACCAAATGTACATTTCACTTATTTTGCATACAAAATTCATTTACGACCATGTTCGGAGATAAAAGCGAGAAGAAAAATGTTACAGAGCTGGTCTGTAAATTTGCTGAGCTTCGGACTTTTCTCTTTTTATTTTTTGGGACAAGGAAAAAGCATTTCGCATATATCAGATGTGGATTGTAGATAAGTGAAACTTTATTTGATCCATTCCATTTGGTTGCCACTAAGCATCGTTGCACTCCAAATGGCCAAATGCATAATTAATTACTTCATTTTAGACACACACACACACTTATCATGTTTGTTTCTAATTAAAGTGAAATTGTTTACACTCTGTTCAGGCCAAACTATGGCTAATGGAAGCCCAACAACAGCTGTCAGTTGCCGTAGTTAACCGATCATTTTAATAAAATTACAAATTTTCTTAAATTAAATTAAATTAAAGCCGTAATGTATGCAGTCCAGAGCTTTAAATTCCTGCTAGATATTTAATATAAAATGTAATAATGGCTTTAATTCAAAGGAATTCGCTGGCGGTGTATAAATATCGAAAAATTCCTGAAACAAATAAGCGAGATTCAGACCAAACCAAGCACAAAGAATTAATTAGCACATTTAAGTGGAAGCCAGCTGGAGAGTGGGGCTAAAAGCCAGGAGGGGCATGATGGTATAAGAAGGAGGACCTGGCTGAAGCGCAATCTGGTGTATCCACTTTGTGGGTACTAGATACAAATTGCTGGATGTGTCCAGATATACACACAATTGACCTCGATTTGTGCGGCCTGCCTTGAACATAATTATCGACAAGTGTTCCTCCAAAGCTGCTTATTTCTGCTTCCCTTTCCGCCCCAAATTGTTGTTCTTTAAAGCCCATTTTCCGTTGCTTATTTATGCGCAACAGTTGGTCAGTTGTCTTGGCCAAAAAATAAAAAAAAAACAAAAAAACAAAAGTGAGCCGCCTCGCCTTTGATGCTCTTTGCGGCTGCTTTTATCCAATTGACTTGGGATTGCGATGAAAGAAAAAACAATAATGAGATGATAAAAAAATCATAAACATTTATTTTACAATATTCTAACTATTGGAGGGAACTTTTAAAGTTGTTTTGTTTTATTATATTTCAAATTTAAGGTACGACATTTATATGCTGTGTTATTATTAATAGTTTTAAAGTTAGAACAAGGAATTTATATGGAATTGAAGAACTTAAACGGCCATCCTCCATAAAAGTATTGTTTTATTTGCATACTTGTTAACTCTTACAAAAGGGATGGTAGTATTATTATAAGTATTTACGTTAAATGAAAATTTGTTTATGTATTTTTCAGTCTTTATAAACATTAGTAAACTATAGTCATTATAAAATGTATTATTATACAACAAATCGTAGATTTCCTTATTCAATCAACAATTCAATTCATTCATTTAGTGCTTTTTATATTTATAGAATTCATGAATTCTTTAAAATTAAACCTTTTAATATTTTTTCTTTGGAAAAAAGATGTACTTTATCTGTCTGCTATTAGTTAAAAGTTTTTTAATTTGATTTAAAAAGTAAGAGTGAAAGAGCATTTCTTGCCTGACGATTGTCCGGCAATCTTGTACTCATAAATCGGATGCTTTTTACACAAAACCATTTCGATTGCCAGCTCTTGGCAGCGAATGCCGAGTCTTTGGGCCACTTTTTGTAGGTCGCTGTGTGTGGTGGACGAACGCCCACGCCAACGCCTTCACTTTGACATAGACCCGCAGAATAAATAGAAATCCAAGCACACACGCACACATCTTTTGACACTGAGCTCCGAGTTGCTCAATTAATTTTGATTGCAGCCCTGGCAGCTGTTTTTGATTTTTTCCCGTAGGTGTTCGTTCGTAGATTATTTTGTTTGTGCTGCTTTTCATCGATGATTTTCCACAGACACACAGTTCATGGTGAAGTTCATTTATCCATAAATTTTCATATTCAAGTATTTTGTTTTTCCTTTCGTTTTGTGCAAAATAAATAAATATGAATTTTATTCATTCGTTTTGAGCGTTTTTTTAGATGAAGCGTGAAAATTTCTTTGACTTTAACTAGATCTGCGGAAACCGCAAGGCTGAGGTCTTTCAAGATGAACGATTTTATTTGATATATGAATATTAATTAAGATGATTGGACCAAAGAACTGCTATTTTCTCAATGAACGAAAACAACTGAAAAAATAGGAAACAAAACCACGAATTTTTGAGATTTATTGACTTCAGGTGCGAAAAGAAATGGTAGCGCCCCATGTGTTTTGTTTATGTTTATTTTGACGAGAGATTTAATGGGGCACCTTTGCCTTGGCCAATGCTAGAAACCTAAACTTGAACTTGGCCAAAATGCTTGCCTAGATAATTTAATTACATTTTCACATAGTGCACTCAAATAAACAAACGAAAGCGTAAACTTTGTTGTGATGATGCGTTTGCTTTTAGTCAAATTGTTTGCTGGCGGAAGTTTGTCACATGAGCAGAAGTTTTAATGAAATTACAAATTGATTTTAGTTTTTGAAGCAATTACTTGCGACAGACAACATTTTACGACTCTATATTTAAGCGAGTATTTTAATCTTAATGATTTGAGTTCCTATATTTCGATTTCTGGGAATTTACAAAATTTATTGTGAGAAATATTAAAGTATAAATATTCTTTATTATAATATTATCAACATGACAGCCTTAAACAAAAATGGCTAACTCTTTCAATCTCTTTCAGAAAGCACTGTAGTTACCCACTGAAATTAGTTAAAGGTGTGCAAACAATCTTAACCGCTTCACCCGCGGAAATATGTATCTTTGAGATACAAGTATGAGGTCTTGACTTAGCATAATTGCTGGCA
This sequence comes from Drosophila mayri, assembly GCA_008042485.1. Taxonomy (NCBI): domain Eukaryota; kingdom Metazoa; phylum Arthropoda; class Insecta; order Diptera; family Drosophilidae; genus Drosophila; species Drosophila mayri. The sequence goes on along the minus strand of VNJN01004040.1, from coordinate 530,267 downwards.
AATTGCTTGAAATTTGTTCTGCCAAACCTGAAAGCGAAAGGAATCGCCTTCAATAGCAGATATCTGGCAACTGGCACTGGGCACACTTCTGTCTACGTCTTCTTTCAATATTTCGATTTTCCCCTCTGATTTTCGCACAGTGACGTCACTGGCAGTTTCCGCTGCTGTTGGCATCTAAATTTGTTTTTGCCGCCCCCTTCTTCCTGCTCCCACACTGGCATTATTTTGGGCGATTTTGGCATCGGGCAATTCTATATCTGTTCGCTGACGTCGACGTCGACAGCGGCATTAGCCTAACCTAAAAACATTTTCAGCATTTTCGTAAATTATCTTGCGGGATCGGGCTCTTAGGCTATTTGGAAAATTGTTTCAACAAACTTGCGTCAGTTGAAATTTGTGTTTCAAACGCGCCACACACTAATTTGCATTTCAAATTCAAATAAAATAAATAACAATGGCTGTAAGTCTCCAAGCTCTGCAAAGGATAATCCAGTGTCCTGGGTGGATTAAATAGGAAAATAAAAAAAAAAAACAGTTGTTTTTAATTGCTGTAATCGCTTATTAAAAATCCATTTATTTTATTTTTTGTCTTAATTATTCCCTCTACGTGATTTTACTTCGGAAACATGGGCAGCAGTTCAAAATTTAACAGTTTCCCAATGTCAATTGATGGTTTCCGATTCCATTTGCGAACTGAGATGAGCACGAATCTGGCTACTCGAAAAAAAAACATAACAAATTATAAATATTTATAAAATTACTGAAACATTGCGAAGTATGAAAGTCACGTTCAGATGATATACTCAATCAATTAATTTGCACACTCAAACACAAAGTGGTATCAAATAAAACGAAATGAAAAGAAAAATCAGCAAATTAAATTGTAGAGAGAAAAAAGTGCCAAATAAATACGAGATATATATTTGAAAAAGTGCAAAATGGCAGCATATTCATTTAATGTGAAACTGCTTATTAAAACAATAAATTTGCATTTGATTTATGTCTGTACAGCGTACACATTCGTAAATGTATTTGCGTGAATCCCCCCACAGAAATACATAAAGCAATCAATGTTTATATGTATTTATAATTAAATAAGCAATTAAAAGACAAAATATTTAATTGCAAACAGCGTTGGCGATTTAATTAAAAATTTCTTAAATTGATTAAATATTTAAATAGTCAATTAACAGTTGACAGAGCGCAGTATTATGCAGATGCACTCCTCCAAGAGCCCGTTTCGGCCCGAGGGCCTTAGTTGGTTTTCTGGTCGAGTGTTTTTAGCGACACCCACTCACAGCAGCTGCCAGATAATAATTCATTCTCATATATCGCGTATTTGTGCCATTTATTTTCGTATATTTAAATAAAAAATCACTTAGTTGACAGCCCGGCCTGGGGAAGGCAAAAAAATAAAAGATCCCTTGGGTCCTGCTGCCCAGTTAACCAGCCATAAATTTGTACCATTCCCTTGCCGGATCGATGGAGCAAAGCATGCCCTACATTCGCTCGCAAATCACTCACTTTAATACAAAAAAATTGTACAGTTTTAATGCATAAGTTATTTGGCACATTCTGTATTCCTTTTACACTCTCGATTCATAATTGATTTTTAAATTTCCGCTGCTGACATTTGTCTCTCAATAATACTGTCAAGTTTTTGCAACAGACAGTCACAGCCGGCGGGCCATAACTTTGTGCTTAATTGAAGTGAATTATTTGTTGAATTAAGGGCGTAATAAAAACATTTGCTGAACTTTGCCTTTTGGGGAATGTCACATTTTTTCTTGTACTTCAAAATATCCCTCCGATTTTTTGTACATGATTCCCGTTGACTTGGTGACAACTTTGCGCTATAAAAACTTTTCATTTTGTGCATACAAATTAACATGCAATAAATTCTCTTAATGACACACAACATTTATTATGAATAGTTGCGCTATAATGTAATTTTTTTTGTGTGTTGTTAAGCCAACGCCATATGTTTATAATATATTAAAAACCGAATAGTTTCTTTTTTGCATTGTATTTTAAATGGACTTATGACCTTTTTTGCAGTCAACACTATATGGTATATTTCAATTAATGCATGCCTATTTACGGGGTTTGATTCATTTCATTTTTAATGGAATATTCTGAAAGGATGACTTCATGCTTTAAACGCAATTTGGAATGTTTATGACAGCAAACTGTTGAGCCAAAAACATTGCCGCAAAATAATCAGCCGAAAACCCAAACAAATTGTTGACGCGCGTCTGCCGCTTTCTTGGCAACAATGCAAAGGCCATAACCGTAAAGTCCAAGGAACGAACAAAAATTTAATGCATTTTTGCATTGCTTAGCTTTGTCTTTTACAATCCACTCAAGGCCACAAGGCGGCGTCTGTAAAAAATAAACATTTCATACCGAGGGGATGATATAAAACGCGAACAAAAAATATATAAAAAAAAAACAACGAGCTGATTGTCAGCTGCCTTGTGTTTGGGCGCGCAATTTTCATTTCACTTGCTTTGGTTAATGTTGGCCAGCATCCGACCAATTGGCAGCTGGCCAAATGACAAATTGAAATAACAGCAGCAAAAATGAGCGTTTATCTTTATGTTCAAATGAAAATTTTTATTTATGCCAGCAGCCGGAAAAAGGCAAACAAACTAAAAAGAGGTCGCCATTCAGGCAAACAAAAAAGAAAAGATATTGCCACCAAAGTTGAGGGTTATTTGAAGGTCAGGCCAAGAGCAGCCGCACTTTTTAAATGAATTAAAGATGTGCTGCAGAGGGTCTTTCGGCTAGATCAGGGTAAACAGAGTTAAGATAATATATTAATGATTATATATTTCAAAGATAAAAACAACTTACAAAAGAATGGAAGGCCAGTCGCGGATACTTAAGTATGATAGAACCATTTGCAGTTAAAATGATTCTACGGCAAAGAATAAAAACAAATTTTGGTTAATATATTAAGAATTGTTAATAAGATAAGATAAGGTTAGTGAACTCAGGCAACCAGATTTGCGCAATTTTAACGAAATTAAAATGAATTCCACAAGAAATTGACTCTCAGCACTGTGGAACTGAAGCTGGCTGACCACAATCGATTTCACTTAGCTGTTCATCACCTACAAAATGATTTTTTAATGCAGCAGCAGAAAGAAAAACCAACTGTCAAGCGGCCAACCAGATAAACCAATTAATAATGAGAAAACAGAGCCAAGAGCCAAACGAAAAATGCAATTCTATCAGAAGATCAACAACAACAACAATTGCCGGCTTGTTTGTACATTCAATTAAAAAAAAACACCTGAATATAAAAAAAAATATATATAGTGGGGAATGAACCCGACTACGAAATCGAATTGGAATTGAAGCAATTGCGAATGCAAATTGACGTACAATTCATTAAAATCCCCTCGGTTCATTGGTTGCCATTAAAGCGCCCCATTGCATTGGCTCGCTTGCAGCTTCAAGCTCAACTTTTATCCATACTCACATACTGTATTTGCGCATAAATATATGCTTTAAATAAATAAATAATTTCCTCGTGGAAATATGAAAATGCGGCGGCTTTCAATGCAATTGTTGTATGCAACAGACTGTTGTGCGGCGCTCACAAATAAAGAACAATAAATAACCATGGCAATAGTAACAAAAATACCCATTCAAAAGGTATAAGAGGTCGAAAACCACATACCCTAAATTAATATAATTTTATAAATTTAAGCTCTTCAAATTCAAGAAATTTACAATGCCTAAACAAAACTTATTATTTAAATGTTACTCTTGATCAAAAGTTATTTATGTAAACTTTATCCAAATCCCAATACACTCCTTTAAACGAAAGCTAAATTGCAAAATTAAATTATTGAGAATTATATGGTCAGATAGAAAGTAAAACCTTTTTGTTTCGTTTTTTTTTCTTTTTTTTATTCAATATTAATAATTTTTAATGTTTGCACATTGTGTGCAATTTGACATTTTGCGGGCATTTCGGTTTTGAGCCGAAAAATGTATTCGATTCGGAACGCTTGGCCACAAATCAAATGACAGCTTAAAACGTACAAACAAAAAGCCGCAATTGGCCAGCAAAGCAATAAAAATAAAATAAAAATCAGCCATGAACAACGCACGATAAATTAGCAGAAATGCGCGAAATATTAATGAGCCTAGATGCATATAAGCATCAGATTTCAATTACGAAAATATTTTTGTTGGGCAATTGTTGCATAAAGCGGCGCTTCGCATTGGATAAATATTTTAGGACCAGATTTTGCATTGTTTTTAATTAGCAATACTTGTTCTGGGGTCAATTGGATTGGATTGGATGTGTGTGGCCCGACGCGGGGTCATTGAGTTGGAAGTCGGGGCGGAGTTTCTTTCGAACTAATCGAATTTTAAGGCCCACCATTCAGTTTGGGTGAATGAACTGTGCGTCCGCAATTGACCCACGAGTAAATTTATTGCCTTCACGTAAATTTCAATTAAACAGTTAGTGGCTTTCCCTGTCAACTGTCCCATAAAATGCCCAAATGCCCGACTGTCCGGACAGGACACCACTCGCGGTGTCGGAATCAAAATTAATTAATTGGAAAATGAATCTATTTCTGGGCCAGTCTCCGCCTGGAGACAGCGGTACTCCAGGCTCCACTTGGTTCTGCTCCGTTGGCATCTGCTTTGATTTGGGCATTTTCCAAATGGAATCACACGGACACACACCGAGCCCACTAAGCCCCATTCTGACCTTTGAACTTCGGCCGAAGTCCTTGCGGGAGACTCTCCTTGTTTATTTTTGAGACAATTTCATGAGCCTCGGCTGGGCTCGTTTGCTCTGCAATTGTCTACGATTACAGCAAATTGATTTGCCTGGCACTTAGCCGCAGCTATCCTGTTTCAACCGCCTACATCCTGTTTTCGTGTTTATCTCTCTCTTTGCAGCCCCGCAACAAGGAACAGGAACAGGAAGTCCTCAACTGGGTGTTCGCCGTGCTGGGCGAGAAGGTGCCCAGTGGGCAGTATGAGGACATCCTCAAGGACGGCATCTGGCTGTGCAAGCTGGCCAACAAGCTGGCCCCCGGCTCGGTGAAGAAGATCCAGGAGCGTGGCACCAACTTCCAGTTGATGGAGAACATTCAGCGCTTCCAGGCGGCAGTCAAGAAGTACGGTGTGCCCGAGGAGGAGATCTTCCAGACGGCCGATCTCTTTGAGCGCCGTAACATCCCCCAGGTCACTCTCTCCCTCTACGCCCTTGGACGCATCGTAAGTATTTGTGGTGAATGTTACAGAAATCTTTTTATATTTTATTAAAAAATTAAATTCCAAGAACATTTCATACTTAAAGATAATATTTTTGAGTTGGTACTCTTTGTAACCATTTAATTTTCTTCAAAAATATTATTTTTCTGTTCAATGTGTGTTGGTTCACACGACGATAAGTGAGAACGAGATTTCTTAGGCACCTCTGATTGCGTGTGATTTTTTCAGAATCCCTAAACATATTTATAATTGATTTTTGCAGACGCAAAAGCACCCCGAGTTCACCGGTCCCGCCCTGGGTCCCAAGATGTCCGACAAGAACGAGCGCACCTTCACCGAGGAGCAGCTGCGCGCCCACGAGGGTGAACTCAACCTGCAGATGGGCTTCAACAAGGGCGCCTCCCAGTCCGGACACGGTGGTTTCGGTAACGCCCGTCACATGTAAGACCTGGCGGTGACCTGACCACCACCACCCAACCCACAAAGCCAACAAAACAAACACAACACTCACCCACACAAAACACCGAATTCTAATTAGTTCAAAAAATGGTTTTTGTATCTCGTGCGTTGTGCCGCATGATTTAAGCAGTGCCAAGCTCTAAATGTAATTTATATAATATGAAACAAATAAATTAATTAATTTTAATATAAATGTCAAGTTGTTGTCGTCCCCCTGCCCGCCGTTTTGGATTAGCATTATTGTTGTTGTTAATTAGCGGAGAGCGACGCGCAGTCACACAGTCGCACGCCTGTCGGCAGTTAGTCGAGCGGTTTAAGTGGTTTACCCCGCCCCAAATGGAGCCATTCTGGCTCACCGCCCCCACCGACCACCGACCTCGCATGAGACACCTTTATTTCTCTGTCACCGAGTCTGAGACTCTGTTGCTCTGCCGTTGCCTGGTCCACCTGAGATTACACAAATTACAATTTCAACGCCTGCACTGACAGCGATAAGCATAAGAAATGTCAAGGCCATTTGTATTTCCATCTGTATGAGTGTGTGTGTGTGTGTGTCGGGGAGACAAAGAATCAGGTGAGCGGAGAAGGCCTTGGAAGTCGCCTTGGTTTACTGTACACTGAGGGAAATCCTAACGAACTTGCTGATGACAAAAAGGATACAGGAGAGTGATTTAAAGCTGAAAAGGCTAAATGCAAATTTGGCATTTAAAATGAGTAAGTGGTTAGTTGAGAAAATACTTTAATAACAAATCACTAATGAAATATATTCCACAGATATCCCTTTGGTTGTGAGCTCCCACTGTAAGCACTACCTTTAGCACCTTCATGCTGCAACCTGGTAGAACGTTTATCTTTTCTCGTCTCTGCCTCGGACAAAAGAACAGCGCAGAATAAGGAGACAGCAAAGGAGGCCAACGGAAAATAGAAAATAGAGCAAACCACAGGCAACGGACTGCGAATATAATGATGGCGACCAAACAAACATTCAAAGAGGGAAAGCAAAACTTATCCTGCATGCGGGACAGACAAGCAAAAATGGCGAATAGTGAATGGCTTATGTAGGTATGTATATATCCATTGGGTCCTGTGTGTGTTTGCTTATGCCAATGATCAGCCGAAACGGAAATGGGATGTGTGTGCATTGGGTGCGTGTTTAATTTCCACTTGTCGGGTGGAGGGGACAAAAACAAAAACACAAAAGGCCAGACAAAGCGCCCTGCCAGTGTTTGTATTAAATGAAATGGTCACTTTGACAGCCAACTGACAGCCAGACTTTGCCCCACTCACTCTCCCTGTGTGCGTGTGCTTTCCCTACTCCATTAATTTAATTTTATTTATGTTGACAATTGCTGTAACAAACACGCATGTCAGCATACCCGCAGTGAACTAGGGGCCATGGTTATAGATACGGATGAATGCTGGGGTCAGGGAGAGGCATCCCTTTCAGCCATGCCGATAGAATTTCCACTTTTCCACTCAGTCCACCTCTCCACTGCACCCACACACACACACACAGCACACGCTTCAGCAGAAAGTATACTCTAATAATGCAATTTATTGGCAACCATAGTTGACAATGACAATTGTTGACTTTCCCTTTTCAGTTGTTTGCTGTTCTTGCCTCTTTATTTCATTTCGGTTTTTTCTGCAGCTTATAGAATCCATTCAGTCGGTGTGCGTGTGTGTGTTTGGCCTCATTCGATTTGTTGTTTCATTAAATTTATTTAATTTATATATAGATTGTGGCCAAAATGACAATTTATTGTCATTCGTATTTATAGCTGGGCGAGCGCATTTCCATTCCTGGAATTCCCCATTTTTATTTCCCTCAATAGCTACTAGGATTATTATTTGTTTTGTGGCTCAATACAATTGATTTCTATGACTTCTCTCATTTTTTGCCCTATAAATTGTGTAATTGCTCGCCAATGGCATGCGATTATGATTCATTATGTCAATTATGTTCTATTGGTTTCTAGATTTTATTATTAATAGCTGCGGTTTTTTTATTTCCTTTATTAATATTATTTTATGCCGGTCAATGATTTATTTGGAATAAATATGACCAGTCGAATTTATTAATACAAATAAAAATACGTTTACTTTTCCAAAAGGTTTCTTTCAATGAATTTTTAATATTTAAATTGAGATATTTTCCTTGAAATTCATTATTTCTTCATCTTTAAATAGATTTCGGAAACTTTTCTGTAATATTTTCTATATTTTCCTTATGTCTAATGCCCATTTTTCAGGACTTCCTTTATTTGAAGGCCTTTCCGCCTAATTGAGCGTATAAAAAAAAACAAAAGGCCTTGCCACAAAAATAAAAGGCCGTCTAAAGGGCATTTCCACATTGGTAAGAACGATTTTCTTTATTATTATTTGGCTTAAACATGCAAGCGCATTTATTTTCCTGTTGGCCAAGTTTTACTATCCCTTTTTTCTGCCTTTACTGCGCAGCGGATTGGTTTAGTTTCGTTTCTGTTTCAGCGGGCTAAGTTGCACAACATATTTCTACCTAATTGCTGAAACTTTGCAACAATTTATAGCTGCATTGCAGTGGTCGGATCTGCCAGGCTCCGGCAACAGCAACAGCACCGGGTCTCGCTGTCTGCGGCTAAGTAACTAAATGAAGGAGTTGATATTGGGCATAAATTTCGAAAATGGCAAAAGGTTAAGGTGTGCATAGTTCTCCATCTGAGTTTGCCCATCCGTAGCCCAACTTTTCGGTCAACCCCGCAAACACTTCAAGCATATTTTATGCTCAACTGCAACTCAACTGCAAACAAAGCGACGTGGAAAATGACACTAAAACCGAGCGCATTAGGTCGCCTGGACCTCTCCTTTCGGACATCCTGCTCCTCCTGTTCGCAGCAATAATTGCTGCCAAACCGCTTTCTGCAATCATAAACAAGCCAAGGGAGAGCAGAAGCAGCAGAAACGGAATCCCAATCCGTAAACCAAACGAAACGAACCGGAGCCCGGCAAGGCAAGCCAGACCCCGGCAAATGCCAGTTGAGAGGCGTAATAACAAAGCCCCAAAAACTGGACAACAGCTAACTGAATAACAAATGTTCGAGAGTTGATCGACTTTTCTTATGCCCTGGAAAATATTGTATTTTTGTTACTGATTTGAAATAAAATAGGTAAATGCTGTTGTTAAATAAAATTTAAATATCTTATGTTCCAAGCTAAAATAATCTCTCTGAAATAAGAAATTTGTATTGTTTTTAAATAACATTATTACTAAATTCATTTTAACCTTTATTTGCTTGCCTTATAAACATTAGTAACACTCAATGGTGTTCTGCAATGACATTGCAACTCCTTAATTCAATGTTTAAAGTTGTATTTATTTGAAGAATTTATATACATAAAATATATCCACATAATTTACTTCAGTTATTCATGGTACTCAACTTTTCCTTACAGGGTATGTAAGTCCAGAATTACACACCGGCTAACAGACTTAGTGCAGCTGCTCGATTGCTTGCACTAAACACACACAGTGGCGGGCACACACGCGCTGGCTCCGGCCAGGAGCTTACTTCATATTTATGCGGATAGTTCCTCCCCGGGCGGGGGTCATTAAGATGCAGGCTCCTCCGGTGCTCCTCGCCACTCTGTTCCTTGCCCTGGGCTGCTGTAGAAAATGATTTGTGCCGGGCATAAACTGCGTGAATTCGCAGTACAAATTGACTTGTTACAAAGCGCACAAAAATTCACCTGCCACTACTGGTCGGAATACCTGTGCCGGCAAGTCCTGGGAATTGGAATCGTGTGGGTTCGTGCGGTTTGTAATCAGCTTTTGGCTCCTGCACATTCAGCTTCAGCTCCACATCAGCCTCCAGCTACACCTGCAACGATTAGCCACAGCTAATCCCAGTTCGAGTTCGGGGCTTTGGTTTCCCAAAGCTGCCGGAGGGGCAATAAATCATGAAATACTTTTGGCTGGGCATATTAATAACCAAAAGACAGTTGCTGGCTTGATTTATGCACGCCGTGGGTTTTTTTCAATAACCTCACGCCACGCATTTAGGTAAGACGCTTACCGCTTTTATCGTTTTCTGTCGCCCACATGTGTCAGTTTCGGTGGGAATTTATTCTTTATCCCAAAAGCTATATCTATGGATTATGTAATTGGTCAGAGAATAATTGATATGCAGTCTACCGCTCGCTGTGGCTCAAATTTGAATTTGAATTTAGCTTTGCTGACTCTATTTATGAGCAAATTAAAAAACCAATTATAATTAATTACCATATAGGACTAGCTGGAAAATTGCGCAAAAAATAATTTACATCCACACTATATTCCGCGAGGAAAGCCAACTAATTACATTCTGAAGACCCAACTGAACTGAATGGACTTTTTACCCTCGAGTTTCCCGCTTTCCCATTTAGCAGCCATGCGAACCGACGCAACGCGGCGTATACGTAATCTGCATTTTGCGACGCCTGCCTGCACAAAAAGTTATCGATTTAATTGGTGTTAAAATTTATGCGCACCAAAAACTGAGGCAGGCAATGCCCTTCTACCACCCGAAAACAAAAAAAGTTTGCAAAATCCCTGCAAATTACCCTACCAAAGCCATCAAAGAGCGCTGCGCCAACATTTTTCAAATTATACCGTGAAAAATGGTTGCTTCGATCTGAACTTAAATTTAGAACGATTATATAATACCCTATGGGTTTGTATATATTTTTCGGTTTCAGATAATCTTAGTTGTAATTTTGTGTATTATAATAACTTCATAAACAAAACAAACAACCTATTAATAAAATTGTATTAAATTAAAAACACATTTTTTCATTGAAATATCGTAAGTAAAAATATGTAGGAGTTAGTTATAAAGTGCATTCACATATCGGCTAATTCCGAGTTACTTTTTAACATGGCTTAAATTGATTTGTGTTAACGCTATGAAGAGGCCCAAATAGTAAAGCAGTCAGCGGGTGCTAACATCGTTTTTTAGTTAAGTTATTGTTTTGAAGAGTTTTTATGGCTTTCAAACATTTTCAGCCAATTAACTGGTATTTTTTTCATGTTCTTCCAACATACACATAATAAAATCTTGTATATTTTCATGTTTCAGGTGCTTATATTTTTTACTAGCGAATAGATGACCTTTGTTGAGGATTTGTGAATGTTTTGAATTTGAGTTTGGGTAAATATAGGGAAGAATTTTGTATTATATTCACATACTTGGGCAAATGTTCTGTTATTTTTGGGAAAATATCTTCTAAATTAATACTTTTCTTTTGTAATATTATACAGACACGATTACAAGAATGTAAAAAGTAAGGACACCTAATTCATTCAACTGTAATCACCCATCTCTGCCCTTTTTAAGGATATTTGAATGCGAAATTATGTCGTTGATTACAATGGCAATATCTTGTAAGACATTTTAGGGACTGTCAAGATTATGGCTGTGATCAATCAGAAATGCCAAGCTGTACGAGCTGAAGCCAAGAGATTTCGGCCAGCAACAGTCACTATTGGCATACAAACTGATTCCACGGCCAGTGTGGTGCAAATGGCTGGTAATCCCCGTAACTGCATCATTTTAATGCAGCTTGAAACTGTGCTGACATTTATTGCAGTCAATAAATTTGCAATTAGCGCTTTAGCTCACCATTTGTGTGGGCGTGGTCGCTCTCTCCCTATACATATATTCTAATTGTAATTGCATTTGCGACATTCGAGGACGAAGCCTGTGTGTGTGTGTGTATGTAGGGGGCTTTAAGTGGAGCTTTTGAAAGGGATTTCCCATTGAACATCAATGCGCCAACGGCTTTCCTCGCTTGTCAACACAGCGCCAAGTGCCAAGGTGAAGCTGTATTAGTTGGTAATTGTAAATGTGTGTTAGTATGCACTGAGAAAAAGTTGATGAGGAAATTGGGATATAGTTACAAACCAGACTAAAAAGTTGTTTCTTGAATTTTAGATATGTGTGAACATGAATCTTTTTAAATAAAATCAGCTATATGTATTTTGTTGAACAAAAGTTTTAAGAAAGCAAAAAGTATGTTAAATAGTAAATTAGACTTTAAATAAATTTAGCACATGGTTTATTTAACAAGGAATTTTAAATATAATTGTTAATATTTCAGTTTATAAATTGTTACTTCAGCATCATTGGATTCCAACGGATACAACATATTTTAAATACAAAATGATGGTAATTAAATCTTTAGTTTGTGCAGTGTGCAAGACGGAGCATTTGGAATATATTCCTGCAGCTAATGAATATTTAAATATCACTTGCAATGGAAGCTGATGGAAATTCTGTGCCAGGCAGGAGAGTCAAAAGGCCTTCGAAATGAGCATTTCCGTAGTTCGAGTCCCTTATTTTCTAATGGCATCTCTGAATATATTTTGTGTAATTCAATTTCCATTCCTCTGCCTATTTATTTAACGCCGCTTTGTTTGCACTATCCTGCAGCTAGATATGCTGAATGGAATCGCATAGTTAATTGAATTGCCGTTTATTTGATTAAAAGCTAAATGCAAATTTTGGGATAGAAGTGCGCCACTGCAGCACGACGTTAGTTATATTTTTGCCTCCTACTTTCGATTATCCTTCAGTATCTATCCACCGTTTCCGATTATATGTGCCACAAGGGGACATCTGCTTCGCTGCACAATAATCTCCTTAAATCGCATCTAAAACTATGCTAAAGTTTCACTAAGGAAAAGCTCTACCAATGAAATTTACCTTTTTTTTTTACTTTATTTTTGCCACTACTTGTGAAACTATTTGCGAACGCCGGGCGCATGCCAAAAGCGTCGATAATGATTCCGCTAAGGATATTTTCGCGCCAGGAGAATGTTTTCTAATGTGTTTGCCAGGGCTTCTATATATACCTCTGTGTGAGTGTGTGTGTATTCGATTGCTGAGGTCAAAACTTTGCCAGGTGCAAGCGCGCAAAATCAGCGAAAATATTCGCGAGCAGAAAATGAAATGAGTTCCCCAAGCGTTCGTTACCCCATTTCCGCCCATCAACATCAACGTTCCCCCCGCAGCGAGTAACAAGGGAGTGGCAGTGGGAGTGGAGTTGTGGCTGCCATTATGCGGTCTTTGGGCGAAGAACACTTTCGCTCAGGATTCACTAGCCTTTGATCATAATTGCGATGCGCGCTGATGCTGCACTGCGATTATTGCGTTTGCCGTGAAGCGGCAGAGGTTGCTGTCGAGTTATGCAGATTGCTGCCACCCCAAACCCCAGATGTACCCTAGGGAGCCCAACCTGACATCACCTTTTTTCCTGCTATAATCTCTGGCACACTTAAAACCCAGTCGAGCTTGGCAGGGAGATATTAGGACCAGCATGTATTCTTTTTAAGGGAATATTTAACATTGTCAACGTAATATATTTCACCGATTTCTTTTTAATAGTTGGTTTCTCTTTCTGAGCTAATTTTTACTGCTAGAACAAGGCTAAGAAATCACTCTAATCATTTAGCCAGAAGGACTTGTAGGATAACAATCCAAAGATTTACTTATGGGCAGCTGCATTCCTGTAAATTGTTTTATTAAGTATGCATATTTATTATTCTAATAAATACTAACACAGAACTGCTTACAGAATTTAAATTAATGCATTTGTGTCTTAATTATAATATTTTAAACTATAATTTTCCATACAAAATATAATAAAAAATATCAATTTAAAGGCAAGATATATTGAGTTGGATTAATAGACTAGAATAGGAGTCTTCAGATTTAAATAAATAATTTCTATAAGGGATGTTTGGATCATTGAGAATTCATCTAGCAGAGATTTTAATTTCTCTTAAAATTCATCTAGCAGAGATTTTAATTTCTCTTCAAATATCTTTAATATCCTTTAAGTTTGCAGCAATTTACTACTGAATTACTAAACAAGTTAAACAATTTTAAAGCCACTGGGGAGTGTTCCCGGCGCCTTATCAAACTCACACACACTCCAATCGCGTCGAGTGGAAGATGAATGGACACAGACTTAAATGAATTGTCTGAGTCTTGAGACAGGCCAACAACATCAGCAGCAGCAGCCGTAGCAATGAATAGAGATGACAACAATATAAACCTTGAAACCCAATATTTTTGTTTGAATAGTTATCAAAACTTTTAAGATATTTTGTATATCTAAAGTTTATTTTTCGGTTAATAAAATTGTATAATATTTAAATGTTATATCTTCTAATGAAAGTATGAACATTTCTCTTTCTATTTCCATAAATATTAAATTAATACCCATGTATAAAATATATTTATATATCTTATCAAACTGTTTTTTGGACATACCTAGCATCCACACATCGTTGGCACAGCAGCAACACATCAGCAGGGGACCTGCGATGCCACGCAGACGTCTCGGGCAATGACAGCTGTCAAAATTGCTTGGAATAAGTCGTTTGGCGTGCCAAAAATTCCACCACCTATATGTGTATGCTGCTAACTGTATGAATAAGTGGCCATATGTATGTATATGGGTGTAGGTACAGTGCGAGAATTGTCTCTAGTTTGGTATTCACACCCATATCCAATTTGCATGTTGACTGTCAAGGCGAAACGAGGTTTTTTTCCGGAGCATTGGAGTGGCACAGCGGCCCCGACATTGATTGGTGATGCTTTTTGGGCTGGAGGCGCTCATCTCAGTGGGGGGAATCGAAGGAATATAACCGAAATGGAAACGGAACACAAAAGGTTCAATCTGTTCGATGGCACATACCGGTAGTGTCCGTCAAAACCGCACACACAGAAGCGCTTTGCAATTACTTAAGAATATGCAAAACATTTCAAAATTGCATTCCGCAAACAAAAGCGTATATAGCCGCATGCAGACAGCACGTACGGGCGAGTGTCCTGGTCCGGGACCCCATCGCTTGTCCGGCTCACGTGCCAAGGATTCGGGATCGCAGGCGAGCTGCATGCCAAGTGCCGAGCCAAGGCAAAAGTCAATTCAATGTCTCCGCCTTGAGAGATGCCAGGACATATGTATGCTCCTTCGGCCGCAAGTTTCATTTTTAAACAGGACCAGAACAATGTACATACACGAAACGAAAGTGCAGTTTCCTGTCTCCCAAACCAGAACACTGTCCATTGTCGTAAAATGGGATTTTGTCTTGGAGCGCTTTGAGGGTTATTGCGATTGAAGTGGAACTGTAAATGATAGTACTTATTAAGTATCTATAAGGTAACAAAGTACTAAAGTACTACAAAAAAATAAGAGATGAAAGAGTGTTATTTTATGAAGAGCTCAAAGTGCCTGCAAGGGCCAATTTTGGTATATGATAAAAAGGTGTCAGTAAATTCCGACTTTGGTTATTATTTGGCAGGGGTATTCATTAAATTAATATCAAATCAAATCTATTTATTAATGTTATATTATATTAAATATTATATTTTATATGTTAAATCTAACTATCTTGCATATTCCAAAAATGAACACGAGTTTAAAGCATGCCTGGATTTTAAACTATTTTCTGTGGAACCGCGGTTTAGTGCTATGTGGAATTTTCGTCTTTTACAGCGCCACAAATATTTAAATAATCTGTAAGCCACAAAATGCAAATTGAATGAAATTTAAGCAGACATTGCTGCTTGGCAGGACTTGATGATGGCTTCTGGATTGCACAAGGGTATGCTTGAGTCCTGGCTGCTGCTGGGCCCTGCAAGGTGCTCCGTTGGCCACAAAACAAATTACGCTGCAAATAGACAACATTTACATTGCCATGGCGATGTGCGATGGGCGATGGTATGGCCTCGACGATGGTGGCAAGAAAAATTGGCATCAAATATTTCACGCTAGCTTTTTTGCCATTCAAAGAGTGGGGCACCGCACACATTTATCTTAATTTAGAACCCGATGCTGGTTCAGGTGAGTGTGTGTGTGTGTGAGTGGGTGGGCAGGGGGCGAAGCCACCAGTTGAGGCTTCTAGGCAAGACTGCTAATGGCATTCGCCGTCGAATCCTTCACGTGTCCTTGGCATGTGCCTCAGACCCTGCTAACGGCCTTTATGTCGGCCAAACTCGAGTGTATTTACCCCGAAAATTTGTCTCGTGTGTGTATTTTACACGCAACACCCCCCTTTCCCGTTTCATACCCAGCCTAAGGTCGCACCTGCATTTATAATAGAGTTTCAGCTTGAGCAGCTTCAAGCACGAAATGCGAAAGGAGCCACAGAAAGTTCGTTGCCTTTGTCAGCCGCAGGCGAGCCAATGTCGATGCCTTGCCATATGTACCACATGCCACACTGTTCCAAAAATTAATAAAATTAAATATGGAATAGTAGGATAAAATGGAAACCTAATTTAAAACTTAATAGAAATACTTGAAATAAATCTTTCTCGACCTCATTTTTCTATATTTTCTATATTAATATTCTAAGTGATTTGAATTGAGTCCATATTGAGTGAGTGTAATCCTGAAAAGATCTTAAAATGAATTGTTTATAAACTGCATTATAAAAATGTATACTTTTAGGTAAAATTTTCCTTGTGCATTATTGCTCTTTCCCTTTAAAAATTAGCTGTGCTGTATAGAAATTGTATATGCCACACATGATTGGCATTGCAATGCAGTGGGGAGTGGTGTGGCAGGTGAAAGGGGCAGGAATCCACACACAACAAAATAGCACACATGACACGTGTAGCCAAGCAGCTGCAAAAAAAGCGAATAAACGGGCTATGCGAGTGCGGAGCAATTTTTATTGATTGCATTGATTTTAGTGCCCGATTTGTTGCGTTCCCAGCGACCCACATTGCCTTAGAGTTTTCTTATTAAAATTGAATTAGAGGGGGTTCGTTTTAAGGTTCCCGTAATTATTTACAATCGCCTTGCGCAATTATTTTTCACTTAACTACCGCTAATTTAATACTTTTTAAGACCCTTACAAAAAATATATTTAATTAACTGTAACAAGATATAAATTTTGCCCGGTTGGGTAATCAAATTAAGTAGCTGGGAAAATTGTTTTTCGTTTCTTGTCAAACTTTCGGTCGGCCCGCCTTTTTCGCCAACATTACATAGAAAAGGTGTTTGCCTCTAATTGATGGCCAGGAAATTAATTGAGTGGCACTTTGGAGCCAGTCGGGCGGCGTGCCCCGCAAATGCTGTTGTCCCCAGTTTCTTTTTTTTTTATTTCGTATGTTTTTGTTGGCTGATTTTGTTTTCCATGTAAACGAGATTTGTTTAGAACTTTTTTACGGGCAGATTCGCTTTGGAAGTTGCTCAAGTTTCTCCCTGAATTTAATTTTTTCCTCGTCCATTTCCAGCTATCGCTGTAATTAACTTTATCGATAAACATTTTTTTCCGGCTGCCCTGCCGGCTGCTGCCCACCTATGTATGAGTTGTGAAAATTTCGGGTTTTACGAAAGTTTACCAGCCACTTTACAACCCTTGGCTGGCATTTGTTTGAATTATTAATTAGTTTGTTGGCTGGCTGGCTGGTTGGTTAAAAAGTTGTGCCTTTCAGTTTGACAGATTGCACAAAAGGCAAATCCACGAGAACGGCGACGGGACGACAACAATTCGGCGGTTTCGTTTGTGAAATTCGTTAACAATTGTTTAACAAGAGTGGCAAAGTACCAGCACCCTCTCCCATTCTCGCTTCCCCATTTCAGCGGCAAGGACATGCAGCGCATTGCAATTTACGGTTCCCATAGCCATTGCCAGACCCCAATCCAAATCCCCCATGGCAATGGTGCCTCCAAAGACAAACAGCAGCGGAAGGAGGAGCAGCAACTGGAGCAGCGGTAAATACTCGGGCGTTTGTTGTATAATCCCCTGGCAGCTAACAAATGTGCGCACATCCGTATCCCGGCCACTAAACCCGCCTGCAATCGCAGTCCCAGCCCCGATTCAGAGCAAACACCAGCTCAACTCCCCTCGACGCGACTCCACTCTGATCCTTTCCACAGAACTCAGCCCTGGAGAACAGAGCCCGGCCCAGAGGAGGACTCAACCCGACAGAACTCATACCAACTCGACTCCACTTTCCTCGCCTCGACACGCAAAATGCAAACATACGCATTGCAGTTGTGCAAATGTGTTAAGCACACGGAGCGACGGTTGTTTCTGGTCCATTGCCATCACCTGGCTATAACTCTATCGGGGCTATCTGCGATATCTCCGATATCCTGCAACCCGCCTCAGTCTCGGTCTCAGGTCAGGGACCGGCTTGTTCCTGGCGCAAATTGCTTAGTGAAAGCAAACAAATTAATCAAAATCAACTGGAAAGGTGTGCCACAGAGCCGGCATCAAACAATGTCGACAAAAGCTGCAGTTCCATCCAGTCCACCAGCACTTTTCCCCTTGGATACAGAAAGAGAAATCAAATATATATTCTAGTTTTTAGATATGAAAGTGAAACATATCTTTGATTTAATTTTTTTTTGCTTGATTCTTGGTTATTAAACAACAAATCTCATAACTGATATGCAATCGAAACTCCCATTTTTAGATCCCTATACATTTTCTTTCTGTGCATGTGCATGGAGTCATCAGGGAGCAGGACTTACAGTTTGCATCCCACGCTCGAGTTTTCCCTCTTATTTGAACTCTGCCAGATGCAGGTGGAGCCGATTCAGGTGGATTGCGGATGGGAGTGAAAGGTCTCCGGAGAGCTGTTGGCATGGGGTTAACTAACGCAACGATTGGCTTCGTTAGGCAAACCGAAAAATTGGGGTTTTGCGGAGGTCACTTTGTTTTCGAGTGCTGCCCATATTGGCACCAGCTAACCCACAAGGACTTCAGGCCGGTGAACATTTTACTTGGCTATAATAGCTTTTGATGCAATTCGGTGCATTAGGGAAAAGTTTCTGTATGCTTTGTGTGGAGTTATAAAAGCCAAGGTAAAGTTGTTAAAAAGGTCAGGTGGAAAATTTCAACAGATTCTCTTTACCCAAAACCAAACGTTTTGCTATACGAGATAAGGTTTGTTGACATTTGAATTAAACTAAATAATGTAAGTAAGAGCTGAGAGCTGAGTTAAATATCAATAAAGAAATATTTACGTATTTTTTATACCCTCTTCATAGATGAAGTCATAATATTTCCAGAATTTTGGGCTAAATTATTACAAACACTATTTGCTATCATTTCAGGACAAGTATTTGCCTAATTTCTTTAGAGAGTTTACCAACCGAGTGCACTATCCTTTCCCTCCACTATTACTTTCCTGGGTGTTTTCCTGAGAGGATGGTGGTCGCCACACACATGATTTCTGGCAACAATTCCCCTCCGTTGCCGGGGCACACATTAGCCTAGGCAATTACATCACTTTCCTGGGCTACCCTCCTCATTTGATTGATTTATTTTAGCCGGGGAGGGGAGGGGGATAATATGCGGGCTCAGGTGAACCATTGGACCCACATTTTCCCGCTTGAAGCTTTCCCGCGCAGGCAGGGGTGCTGGGAAAGGGGGGCATTGATTGTGCAACAATTGTGCACAACGAACCGAAAGTAGCTACGGAGGAAAAAAATAGAACAACAAAACAGAAATCGAGGAGGTTTAGGTGAGGTCAGGCATATAGGTTCGTCCTCTCTCACCTGACTTTGCCTTCATGGCGTCTGACGTTTAACCTTTTTGGAAACAAAAACAGAGCCGTGGGGGAGGCTCCAATAGAGCATACGGTTCGTATGGGCGTGCCAGCCTGATAATACCCTCTGGCAATTTTTCGCATTTGCCGCCATGTCACAGCCGCCGTTTCGATTGTTTTCCGGGGGAGTGTGCGGGATGCCCTTCACAGTAGCCCTGTGTGCAGGGCGGACCAGCTGAGCCGCTGACAACGCACGCTAATTGCCATGTATGAAACAATTTTTGTGTTGGCGTGTGTCGGCCTTTGGGCGCTACATAGGACTAAATGGAACCGTGGCCCGGAACACAAGTGACCTGCGGCCAACATCCTTGTTACTACGGAATCAATTTTTGGAAAGTCTACTTGTGCGCTTCCCTTTTGTGTGTTTTGCTTTTTCTAAGCTCTCAGTGGGGTATCTACACAAATTGGTAAGGAATGGGTTGGCTCGGAAACATTAAAAATGTCATCTTATGTATTTTAGAAGGTATTCTCTGAAGTATATTTATATTTGTACATTTATCAGTTCATCAACAAACACATAAATAATTGTATGAATCTTAAAATGGTTTATTTATATTCTTTATTTAATTCCGGAAATATTTCTTGAGAAATGCCCAATGATAGTTTCCTAATAAGGATATTCGTAAGTCAGTTAGTTTTTTTCGTCCTTTCTTTGCGTTTCCTGATTTGATAGTTTGGCCGATGGCTACGTTGTTGAGCTGCTGCCTGGGACTTAAGTGTTGGCATCAGCTGTGATGTTGATGGAAAGGCGGAAGTCGAATTCAAAATAAATGCAGACCACCCGCAAAAAAACAAACCAAACTCTAAGCTTGTTTTCCAAGTTTTTCTTTTCCTGCGCTTAAAGAGTGTCCTTTTTGTGCATTAAAGTCCGCCGGCTTGCACACCCAATTGGGGGGGAGAGAAGTGCGCATGAGAACTTCCAGCGATAGGACCGCATTAAATATGCATGACCAGAGTGGATCCCTGGATCCTTAGATCCCTGGGTTCCGGGACCAGACAGCGCATCAACTCATCATCTTTGGGGGATGCGTGTTTGCATAATGTGGATGCGAATGCGAATATGTGACGAGGGGAAGCCCGACACATGCTTGCTTAATTAGTCAATTTAATAGTTGGCTTTCTTGTTTATGGGCCGGACCCGGAGCAGGCCGATGGAAGCTGAGCTGCTCAAGTCACTGGCACGCATGGCGGGGACATGAAATTCTAATTAGGCGACAAATATAAAAGTCTTCCCTGCGATTATTTATTATTTGCCATCGGAATAAGAATTCGCTTTCTTGGTGGTACAAAAAATTACGCCCCAAGGAGCAAAAATTTTCTAATTAAACCGAATGCGAGAAAAAAAGAAAGGAAACAAAATGAAATGAAATGAACAGACCAAAACAACCCGAAATGTTTTCTAATTAAAATGGAACACAATTCGAAACATGCAAAGAAAAGAAGGCACAGGCCAAGAGAAAGCAATTTGTGTGAGAAAAATGAAAAGTTAGCAGCCGAACACAAAACAACAACAATACAAAAAAAAAAGGTAAAAACATGCTAAACGAAGTAAGGCAACAAATCATTGAAGAAGGTAGGCTCTTACCAAACAAAGGCGGTGGCTGTGGGTGTGAGAGGGGGCAGGACCTGGACCACGCCCATACACAAAAGTGGTCAAAAACTTTCAAAATTAATTTTCAACTTTATTTTGTTGCAAGCGAATAAAAAGAAATATAATAAACAAGTCAGCAATCAAAAACACGCAAACACACCCACACCACACTCTCCTGGCGACAATGTGTATGGGTGTATGTGTTTGTGTGTGTGTTTGTGTGAATGTCAGGTCTTTTCTTCATCCCCCCTCAGCTCACACAGGACCCTGTCTTTCCCCAGACCAACAACAAAGGCACAAAAATATCAATTAAAATGGCAGCTTGACTTGAAAACTGCTTCTAAACTGTGTTTGTTGTACACAGAAAGCAACATAAAAAAAAATAATACACAAAAGTGTCGGACAATCCCATCGATACACAATCAATCCATATTTGTATGTGGCTTCAATATATGATTTGTGTCCCACAAAAAGGTAAAACATTCGCAATTTAGGTTATTAGTGTGTTGTAATATTTATTCTCCATGAAATACATTTTAGTTTTTACATATTCTTTTATCTTCTTGGCAATGCTGTGATTTTTGTTATCAAAGCTCTTTAATTTTATGCTGGAATATCCTTTTGCTTGGTATTTTGTTCGAATCTTCTCGAATTTATCCAGTTTTTCGTAATTTTATATATTGTTTATTTATTTCTGTGTATCGGCATCTGGGTTTGTTATTCTTGTACTATTTGTTGACTCAACAACCGCATGAAAAGAAACTTTAGACTGAGAGAACGAATTTGAAAGGGAATGGGGGCAAAGTTGAAGGAACAAACTCGTTGGGGTAGAGAAAGGACACCCTACTCGACCAGCCAAGCTTAAAGTTGTTTCTCCTTCTACTTCTGTTGCTGTTGCTGCTACCACTTGCTGCTGCAGCAGACAGTTTTGATAGTTTCCAGGAGTGCCCCTCACCGATACCACCGTCCGTCCTTTTCCATCAGTCAGCCAAAGTTGAATGGCATCTCAGGCAGAAAGTTCAAAATGCAACCCCTGATGTCGAGGCATATTCCTGACATGAAGATGACTATCAATAAATCCAGACGCTCTTTTGTATACATATAAATGTAAATATATGTATGTGAACTAATAATGTAAAACTTATAGGACCCTTCTTTAAAAAAAAAACATAATAAATATATTTAGTGTCAGAATTTTTATATTTTAAGTATTAAGTATTAATACCAAGAAGCAAGAATTTATAAAAATTATAGATAATAAATTAAATAAAAACAAAATAAATTATTTTTAATATATAAGAGTATATATTTCTTAATATATATTTAGGACATGTCTTGTTATTCAATTACTTTATTTCTATTCATCTGACCGCAATTGTGCACAAGCCTGGGTGAGAAGCAAAATTCCCACATGGCGTATGCGCAACGCACAGTCGGAAGCTAAGTTAATTAATCATACGCACCGCATGCCAAGCAATGCCAATAAGTTAAATTGAATTTTCAATAAAATGGGCGCAAAACTTCAGGAATGGAGGCGCAGCACTTTGAAATAACTTAAGTGAAATCAATCATGAATGTGCGGAAGTCAATTAGAATAACATTTAATAATTATTGAATAATTCATCAATTTATGTTATAATCGATAATAACTATTATTATTAAAGATATTATGGCCTTTATTTTAAATGAAATATAGCCTAAAATGCATTATTTGTTAGTAGTTTGCTATGTTTATTTAATGTAAACTATAAAGTAAAGTACAAAAAATACAAAAAAAAAGAAAGAAAGCTACCTTTGGCACACCAAGGTTTGTATACGCTTGCAGAATTAAATTTAAAAAATTAAAGCCGGAACTTTGGAATAACAATAGGTTGCCAAATTTCAAAAAGGGTTAAAAATATGTTGTCCTTTCTATGCTAGTTTTTAAAAAGAATAACAACTCTGCATATAATCGTTTTAAATTTAATTAAATATGTTGAGCATTTTGACAATACTTCAACTCATTGCTCTTAGACTGAAATTGAGTGATGTTAATGGTGTTAGCATTTGCGGTCCGCAAGTATGCAATAATTATCTGGCCACTCACTTCAGTCAGTTACAGTACTTCCACTCATTGATCTTACAGTGAAGTTGAGTGATGTTAATGGTATAAGCAGGGGCAGCCCGAAAGTACGCAATAAAATTTGTGAAAGCTCTCATTGCGTTTACACTAAAGTTGAGTGATGTTAATGGTGTTAACATGGGTAGCCCGAAAATATGCAACAAAATGTGTAAAAGCGGACGCAGCCCGAAAGAATGCAATGAAATTGGTCAATTTACACTCATTGCTGTTATACTGAAGTTGAGTGATGTTAATGTGAGGCTCTAGTTCTGTTTACGGTTTTTCTTAGTTGTATTTTTGAATTGATTTGAATTGCCTTTTCACAATCAAAGCATATAGAATTAATAGTATTAATAGAAATATAAAAAAGGTTTACAATTCCCAGCAAAGGGTATACAAATCTAGCTGGACTTCAACTTCTAGGTTGCACCCTCTAAAGTTACGTTGGTTGTCAACGTACAACCGCTCGGCATTTGTGTCGCTTTTCATTTAAGCCCTGGTCGTGGCTATGGCTTTTCCTCGGGAATCAGCTCTGTCCGTGGCCCATTTTTGTTGTTGCTCTATGCACGATGTGATTTACTCCATACAAATCGTATACGGCTGCTGTTGGTGCAACAGTGGCAACAGTGGCAACGGAGAGAGCAATCCAGAAAGCGGAAGGCGGACCGTGGCAACAGCAACAGTTAAATGAATCAAATCCATTTCAAAGCTATTCATCAAATGTCAGCGCTTTCGCTGGCCAACCGCGCGCCCAACGAAAGCCACAGCTAGTCACAATAACAGGAAAACGACACTGAGAAAAATACTAAGGAAATAACAAAATATCTCAAATAATTGAATAAAAAAGAATTAATCTTATTCTAGCCTTACGAGTTAAGCTTTATTCTTAGCCTCCATGAATACCTACAAATATTCAAAGCTATTTCCTAGATAAACATTTCTGAATTAGACCTTTTTATATTCAATTATTTCTCTCACTGCAGCTAAGGCGAGAACAACATCATGTAGATTTAGCAGGGGTAACATTGGAACGGATGCGGGTCGCTCAGCCTCGGACCTGAAGCTCTGCGGAGCAAACTCGTTTTATAATTGAATTGATCCCATTATGTAGATGAAAACGTTTTTACGTTTCGTTTCGTTTCGCTTCGTGCAAAATGGCGGCCACCGTCTGGCAGTGCAACTTCCGGCCAAATTCGAGCAGGAGGAGCAGGGGAGTCGGCGAACAGAGAGCGACAGGGATACAGGCAGCCCATAGTGGGATGACCGGGGAGTAGATGTAGCTGCCTGCCAAAAGCATAAACACCAAATGGAAGTTTAGTTCAGCTAAGAGCAAATGGCGACCTTGTTGTTGTGGTTGCTGATGTTACTTTAGTTATACCCTAACTTGTGAGGATTGCTGCTATTTTAAGTTCAATGGGAAAAGAGGGATACTTGATTATTGCTATTTATAAACTTGAATACATTTTGCAAAATCTATTAAGAGATCCCTCTCTAATTCCGACAATTAATCTTAGAATAATATTTACCTCATTATTTAATTACATTTAAGGTAATTAAATTAACATTGGGAGGCTGTTTATTCTACTAAAATAATGCCTTAAATAAAAAGATCTTTTTAACAATAGAATTCTATTGAATTTTTCTTTAGTATTAATATTGGATTATTTATCTTTTCATCAACTAAGGGAATTTGCTTTTCGTATTTACTTAATCAGAAAATACCATTTCTCTCCTCCTCCTTTCTGCTGTCTTTGTTTGCCTTTGGCTTGGCTGGGAAAATGCAAGGAAAGGATATAGTTTGAGCAAAATAAATTGAATTTAGTGCTTATGTCCTGACATTCGCTTTTAATTTCATTTGGTCTTAAGCCAAGCCACCCTGAACACAAACGCAGGAAAAACAGGAGTGGAGAGGAGAGTCAAAATAGGGTAAACCCGGGAGGGGTGGTGAGGCGGTTGGGAAAAAGCAAACGATTCGCTGGTTCGCGTTTAATTTGCCACAGTTTCCAGCGCTTTCCGCTGCTGCTCTTGTGGCCCTCGCTCGCTTAGTTTGTTTGATTGCCTTGGTTGCGAATGCATTTTACACTGACAGGCCAGGCCACGCCCAACACACCCAGCCACGAATATAACCACTCAAATGCACTGAGAATAAATGAGGAAGTTCTAATTTTAATATTAGATATTGATGGATTTTTTATACCTTGAAGTTGTACTTATATTTTGATAATAGTTTGTTTGTAAGCATTAATTACAAGCAACAAGATAAATTCTTTTTATCTGAATAATTACAACATTTATAATGCGTAAAATTCTCTTTCAAGTTCAAATGAGAAAACATTCTTTTTTATATATAATTTCTTGTTGTGCAAATACACATACAGAAAGCTTACACGCAGAAGGAAAGATATCCTTCCTGAAATCCTGAGCAGCTTAATTACAAATTGCCAGCCGGTAATTTTGTTAGCGCTTTCCGGTTATGATTTTTAATTGGAATTAAATGTGAATCTGGAAAATGCTTCTGGAGCATTGTTTTTCATGTTTACATATCCTTTGAATCTGTATATCTGTGATCTGTGTTAGTCACGTATTCGGACACCAGAAAATTCTTGTACTCGAATAGGAAAATACGAAACATGAGTTTGCATATCGATATGGAATCGGGCTATAGAATCCTGCCGCAGACAATGCACAACTCAAGTCAACTCTTTCAACAATGTGGCACATTGGAAGTACAAAATGCATAAATCATTTTAGCCGCTCTGCTCCTCATGCAGCAAACTACTTTTGCATGCGGCACCAAAACATAAATGTTTAAGCGTGTTTTGTGCTGTTTTGTTTTTCCCCCATAATGAAACAATGCCCCGCACACACAGCACACAGAGCACACACATACTTTGTTCACATCTCTCGAAACAATGTGAAAGAGGCTGGGCTGCCTCGAACATTTTGTTGCACAGAAGTTTCAATGGGGCAAAATCTGTTCAGCAAAATCGATGCACAATAAATTTCGTTGCAACATTTTTGCGACTGGCATAAAGTCTATCGAGCGTGTGGAATGGCCAGCCAAACCCCCCATCAATGCAGGGCAGGGCGATGCAGCTGTCCTCGTTCTCCGTTCCGGTTGTCGTCCCGAGGTTGAGGTCTAAGGATTATCAATTTGGATTTTGATGTATTACAAGCCTTTGGCCAGCTCATTGATATGCAGCAGCCATCGGGCTGGAGAGGAGCTGCCGTGTAATCGTCGTCGGAGGACAACTGGCTGGGTTTGTAGTAGAATTAAGTAAGGGAAAATTTATATAAAATCGGGTTAAGTGCCACTGGGTGCCTAAACCAGAGGGCGGCTTAAGCCAGTCTGTAGAATACTTCGAATAATATGCATTAAAAGAGCATTAAGATTAAAGAATACAAATAGAAACAAAGCATTGTCTTAATTTTAATTTTAACTAAAACTGCAGCAGACTTCATAAGCTTATGAGCTCAAAATATTTGTTACATAAATATACCTTTCTTTATGTAATGATACATTTTTAAAATATTTACATATTCCAGTTGAAAGCTGGTAGCCAACAAATCAGGGCTTGGTTAGCTCATCACCCTGATTCCCAACTGATGGCACCATGATTGGCCTTAAGCTGCATTTGTCTTTGACCAACATACACATCCGGCTGCGGATGCGGATGCAGGTGCTGTAGGGACCAGGACCTGCAGGTTGTCACGCGTTTTTGGCATAAATTATCAATGGCATGTGTGCCATAGTGATGTTGCTAACACAGCCCCTGAACAGCTCTATAAAAAAGCCATGTCCGCCTTCCTGGAACCCAACCGGGCTTCACTGGCTCCACCGATTCCAGCGGCAATCCCTTGCCAATCTATCGTGTCATGTCAGCAGCTGTTGTGTTTAATTTACGCTCCTTCCCCCTCCGAAACTAAAACACAGGTAAATCCCGTAAAGCGTTTCCACAATGCACAATACAACACCGCCGGACTGCATCCATATAAATGGCCAACGCACACAGGCGGACATGGATATATGGACCTTTGGGGGCGGCAGGATATATATGCATCAAATATCAACGCCATTATTTGTGTTTTGCTTCCACCGATGTTGTTACTGCTCGGATGCTGGTGTTTGTGCTGCCCCAGCCGTTTCATTCGTTCTATTGAATAAGCGGCACCGTAACTGGGTTAATTTATATATATCGCTTGTGGGCTAAGCTGTTGATATATAATATTGTGTTATAAATTCTCCGCATGGCGGCGTGAAACTCGATTAAAGCCGCATTAATATTGTTACAGGATCAAGTTCTTGGTATAATGTGTTGAGAGTTCTTAAATCCTTTAATGGCCTTAAGCTAATGGTCATATTTGAAATAAAAATTATTTATTATAAGCAAGAAACATTTAAACTCAGTTAGTTTTGATAGATTTGAAAAATTAATGTTATTAAAAGCGATAAAGATAAACAAAAGGCATTTCAAATCAATTAATGGTTATATTTTTAATAATTAAAAATAACAAATTATATATTTGGTAATCCAGTAAGCAAGTAAATACTATAAAGAATTTATATCTCAAGTATAATGAGTTTTTAAGGGTCTAATTTCTTATAAATTTTAAAAGTAGCTATTAAATGTGCTTACATATATTTGACAATCAAAAACTATTAATGTTTTATATCAAGTAATTCAACTTCTATATATTCCCTAAGAAATATGATTTCTATTCACTTAAAATTGCTTCGAAACATATTTCAAAAGAATATTTCGGTCAAAGTTCAAGCCAACAACAAATGCAAAATGGTCAAATGTCAAGTGCTATAAAATTGCATTGCTTGCCTACCTTTCCCTTTCTTTCTCTGGAAGTGCCTTTCTGTCATTTTCCTCTTTTTAAACTAGTTTTCCCAGTCCAAACTGAGTGACTGAGTATAAAGAAAGGCCGTGCTGAGACTGACGGAAAGTAGCTATGAAAAATAGAAATGGAAAAAGAGGTTGTAGCTAAATACGAATTATTGCTACCCTTGTCAAGCTGTAAGTTCTACAAAAATTGCCAGATACATACATTAAATAATAAGAAGTGAAAAATTTAAAAACTTCTTAGTCTTGAAGCTAAAAATTTAGCTAGGAAAATAAACCCTAAGAATAAATAGTTAATAAAATGTAGCAGAACCATTTAAAATGTTCCCAAAAGCATCCTCTAGAATTTCATCTCTGTTAAGGGTATTTAAAGGACACTATTAAGCTTGAACTGACAAACTGAAGGAGAGTTGCATCTCTCCGCTGCACACTGTACAATAAACGGGCCAATTTTCCGTGCTGGCCCAGACGGACTGAGATGGAGTAAGATAGGAGCGACAGACCGACATCAAGACAGACGTCCTGTCACATTTAGGGGAGACAGGACACAGTCCAAGGTCCACTTAGGACAACTACAAAAAAAAGGAGAATGAAAAGCGCGACACAAATTGAAAACGAAATACCCCAACTGATGCCAGAGAATGAAATGCCTTGTATTTATTTTTCCTCTATTTTGTCGCCCTCGTTCCCTAAATATTTTGATAAATATTTAAATGGCTTAAAGTGCACTTCAAGTGGCTCCAATACAGCGAAGCAGGGGGTTCCTTGAGCTCCCTGCACAAGGAATTTAAGTAATTGTCCTGGCTAAAAACGAAGACTGGGGCAGGACAAGAGAAGAGGCCATCGAGTTCATTAATTTTATGCACACTGCCCCGCCAGTCAGTCATTTAGCCAGTTGCAGTTTCCTTCTCGATTCACTCGTTCTTCACGAGGGATGGATGCAGATATTGATCGATGAATATATGAATGTAGTAGAAATTAATGATAAATATATTAATTTTAATATTAATTATATTATATTTAAAAAATGCATAAACAAATTATGCAATGAATACTCATTAAAAAAGATTGTAGATAGTTTCGCCACTCAACTAAAAATATATTCCAGGATTTAACAACATATACTCTTAAGTACAATATTTTATACCGATATTATTGTTATTACTTTATTTATTGGACTTTCCATTCGATAATCATCCCTACCTTCTCACTCAGAAGACCCGGCAATCAAATTAAAGCGCTCGACAATTCCGAAAACTGTGTGCGGCTCATTGGGCTTTTACCCACATTGACTTGGCCTCGAAGGATCCGGTTTCCTGCCACTGTCACTGCCAAATGGAAAATGGAAGTGACAACGAAACTTCAGTTGCACTCTTCATATTGATTGCATTTCATTTGGGTTAAAGTCCGTGCAAATGAGCTTTCCAATTGAACGGCAATCGAATTGCCGGTGTCAGCTTTTCATTGTAATGAAATTGAGCCTTTTACGAAACGTCGATCTCTTTAAAATGTATACAAAATGCTTAAATTTTTTTATGAAATAACTGAAAGTGTTTTAATACAAGCCAACTTTTGTAATCAATTTAATAGAAAGCCTCAAATTTTACTAGTCATTTGCAGTCTTATTGGAATTAAACCCATAAACCCTGCAAATACACATATGCTTGATGAGGGTTTGGCTTGAAATCTGTGGGGTATTAAATTAACAAGTTGCCAACAACAGAAAGAGCTCCAAACACTTGCCAAGATTTTGACCAAGACGGAAACGCAACTGGGACAACTCTCAGCTTCCGTCTCCTGATACTACTCTTCCCACTGTCCTGCAGAGTCCTCTATGTCGCCATCTCCGTCTCCTGTTAGTGTTGCTCTTTCACTTCCTGCTGCGTTTGCCAAGATTACAGCCGCAATGGTCGCGACAAACAGGCAGAGTCGCAGATACATACACTCACCCAAACAGACACACCCAACTTGAACCTATTTCCGTTTCCGGTTGGCTTTCTGAATAAAATTAACGGTTTGCCGGGGTAAAATGGCCTGCCAAAAGGCTTCAAGTGGAGGGGGGCTAGCGGGGCTCGGATGTGCTTACAAAAGCCTTTGCATAAATTATGAGCAGCGCCGCCAGATAAACGCGATAAATTATCAAACAGACATCGCCAAAGTGAACCGAAAATGCAATCTGCTGCATTTCCACATGCATTCCTAGCCATTATCCTTTGTTTGAGTGTCAAGAAAAACTGCAACCCTCCCCAACCCAGCCACACACACACCCATAGACACGCACACACCACACACATGGTCTTTGTTTTGTCTTAAGTAGCCCGCCTCACCATGTTGTTTCTGCTGTTTGCCGGCTCGCTTTTTACGGGCAACGCCTGACAGGAAGCGGAAGTTCCAACGCGCAGGCGGAAATTATTGTTTAGCTTTATTGTTTAGACTACTTTAGAAATTTGTTTGCCGAATTATTTCTGTTCAGTCATCGCTTTTGGTAACGACTGGCATTCTGCGTTCACCATTTCCCCGCCCTCCGCTGCCGGCTTAATTCGCTGGGCGTGTTTTATCCTCGCCAAATTTATGGATAGTCCAAAATGTCTGGCCCCTTATTGCGTGTGTGCAAATGGGATCGCACACACATGGGACATAGACAATGCTTTGAGCCCATAAAATAACAGAAAACACAAGACCAACTCACAGGCAGACAACAGATTTGCATTCAAAATTGTATTTTTGGGCCTGGCAAGTTTTTCGAAAAAGCCAGAGATTTTTGCGGATGTCCTGGTAATGCGAAAAAACATAAAGTAAATTATTTCTAAAGAACTGAAATCTCAAATGTGTTCTTTAAACTTTAGTTAAGTTAGCAAAGATTTAGAATTTTTATTTTTTTTAATTTTTAAAGTTTTCTTTTGTGTGAATTTTGTATTAATTATATCATATAATATATCTGCTGTATAAATTATAAATATAACTTTACAATTTTAACCTTATTCAATACCATACTTATATTCGATTTTGTACAATATTAAGTGCCAATTATTTTCCCTAAAGCTTTAATGTTCCCTGTTTCCTCTACCAAAATCTATTTATTCAAATTACAATACTGCCTCTCAAATTCCCCGCATAATTTCATTACTTTTTAAGACCCTTAATAAATACAAAACTCATTTAATGATAAAAGTTATGTTTGGCATTAATAAAAGTCTCAGAAGCTTTCAAGGTAATTAAACATTTGTCACGCCAGCAAGACAAAGCAAATGACCGAAAAAAAGTGTGGCAAAAGGGGGAGGCGGTCCGCGAATACGTATGTTTATGCATATATGCAAAGGCATTCATAACATTTTTTAATGCATTTTAAAGGCACGCTTTCCGGGCGACAGGCAGGTAATGCAAAGATTATGAGAGCAAACAAAGGCACACGGAAAACAAACCGGAAAGCTTCGCGCTTTCCTTTTAAGCAGAAAGCCTATTAAAATAAATTACAGTGCAGTTTTTTCTGTTTTTGTTTCGTCCTGCTACGTACAAAAATTAACAGCAACAAGGCAAAAAAATATATATAAATAAAAAAGAAAACAAAAGAGGACTGCGAAAATGTGGGGCGGAGATGGAGGATGGAAGCAGAAGGACTACGCACTGAATAATTCATGAATGTCGTCGGCGCAAGCAAAGTATAGTGTTATATTTAATAAGCTGCGGCAAAGGGGGGCGGGGTTGGTCGAGTCCCGGTCTGTGGACGGTGGGCAGTAGCTGAAATCAGACACAAAGGGCATGACTATCAAAAATTCAAAAGTCCCGCCACAGCTAAAAATCGGAGAGCCTTCCAGCTAAAATTTGACAAATTTCGTTGCCTACTTTTCAGGGCATCGCCCGTTGCTTTAACTTAATCATTTAATAAAACTTTTATGCTGACGATGCCAACGCCGACATCGATGTCACTCCTGCCTCCTGCCCTCCTCCACTTCAATTACTTTTGTTGCCATTTTTTCTGTCTTCCTTTTCGGCATCGTTGTCCCTTGGTGGCAGCCGAAGGACACTTATTAGCTCGCTGCTGTCCTGGGCTGTGTGCTGTCTCTTTTATTTTGGCATCTTCGACGCCCCTTTCGCGCGTTCTTATATTTTAAAATTATGTCAATTTCTTTTGAGCATGAAGCGGGAATATTCTGCGCATTGACCTATGGACCAGGATATTCTACGGGGACATGGAGTAGAGGGGGAGTGGGCAGTGGCTGCAAAGGGTCGAGCGTTTAAGCTGATTGTGTGTTAATCGCGGTTAACTTGACGGCCGACGTCATAAAGAGGCCAAAGTTTAATTAGAGCCTGTCGCTTGAGGAGAAAACTTTTGTCATAATTATTAAAGGGACTTGAAACACTGTAAATATTAAAACTATAAGATGAAAGTTTTAAATAGAATTATTGATAGGGATGCTCTAATTATCAATAAGTGGTCTAGGAGGTTATATATAATTAATTTAGTTAATTACGCTTAGCCCAACATAAGAACCTTTCTGAAAATTATTTCTTTATTAAATATTTTCATTTAGGTTTAGGCGAAGACCAAGCCCTCATTTATATCTCACAGTTAAATTAATTACATTATATTTTGTGGTCACAATCATAAGATCTTTCCTATTACATATTACAGAAAATCCCAACCTCTTTTATTTGTTTTTATACATTTCCTTTAAATATAAGTAACTTTGTGAAACATTCATAAATATTTCAATTACTCTAAACTGAGCTGTACTCACCGCCTTGCTGGCCTTCTTATTTTATTTTATTTTTTTTCTTGCGACCATCGTAAACTGTCAAAAAAATGTAAATGCCACGAAATTCTCAACATTCTGGAAGAAATTCTACAAATCCTTGCGATATAAAATATGCAAATCCGACTCACTTAGCTTGGAAAATGTTTTTCCCCCGCCATCGTAGTTTCCTCCTTATTCCCCAGTGAGACAGCGGAGAGACACACCTGAAAATAACTCAATGACTGCCACAAATTTGCCATTTTTATGTGACTCATAAATACGAGCAGCCTTCAAAAGCCCCGAGGGCTGAGGCAAGGATATCTGTCCAGAGTTAAGGAGAGAGTTATGCGGCAGAAACCTGCCGATGCAGGTGAATGCTGGGGAAATGAAAAAAAAGCATAGCAAGGAGAGCAACATCACGCATACGCACCGTGGCACTTCGTGGGCAAACATATGCAGAATCATCGGCTGAGTATTTGCATACAAATGTCGTACATATGCCCAGACGCCCAAGTATGTGTGTATATGTGTGTGTACGGCAAGTATTTCTGTTGCAATTTCCGGCTACTATAACCGGAAGTGAAGCTGCTCAAAAATTCATGCAACCGTAAAAGGAGCAAAGTGCGCCAATAAGCAGAATAAGGAGAAACCAACCAACGTTCGGCAGTCGGCATTTTGCCGGTTGGCATTTCTTATATTTGTTGTTCTTTTTTTATTCTTGTTCTGACTCCGTTCTTTGCAGTATTTTATTTTGGCGAAACACTTCTTGCATATTTCCTAGCGTCGCCGGCAATCGACGGACGTCGTCTCCTCCACAATTTGCATATAAAATATTTTGTGCGAATTACACACACACACAGTGGCAAGCATCAAGTGCTGGCATCGCATAAATCGCATTTCCCTCTGAGTTCTTATTGATTTACGGCAGAATTTTTAATAGTTTGGAAATTGTTGCCGATAAATATATTCTATTTATGCATTATTGCATTTCTTGTATCATAAATTCAATGCCAAAACCAACTTATATGTGATATATGCGAGCGGCAGATAAATTTGAAACTTGAATTAAATGTGTATATCTAAGGCCATTCGCCTTTATTTTATATATTCCCCTTGTACGCTGGCTGCCCGGCTTTATTTTATTTAAATGTAACCCGAGCATTTTTTGTTTTTTATTTGCGAATAAATCTTTCATGTCCGCAGCCCGTTGCCAGCGAAATCAATTCACTTGTGAACAGAGCGACAACCGACTGAAAGTGGAATGTTTGCCATAAGAATTGTTCGGGTTCGCGGCATATTTAAATGGCCAGCCATTTTTTTTCAATTCGGACCTCAAACAAATCAGAGAAACGGAAATAATTAAATTTTTGGAGGCGCACACACAACGGTGGTGTGGCAGGAAAAATACAATTTTTCGCACGGTTGCCATGCGGGCCCAAAAAAAAAGAAAACCGTCAGGAAAATGCATCATGATGGGGATCCTGCCGGGACCCGGCCGGTCCCTGTCGACTGCTCCTTGTGCCACGCCGGATGCCTATGAAATGCAGCTGGTGTGTAAAATGATTTTTGCTCCCTCATTCATTAAAAAACAATTAAATGTGCGACACGCGAACTTAATTACACTTTTACGCAGCCATCGCGGATGACAACAGCAATGATGCCAATGTCGTCTCCACATCCTCGTTCCCATCTCCAAACTCTCATCCTGGCTGCCTACCATTTGTGGTTTTTAGTGCCTGACCGTCGCGACACACTCCTCAACTTGAATATTTTATGGCCTTGCAACGGATACAGGACCGAGGACGTAGGTCCGAGGACCGCGGATCCTGGTCCGGGGCATCAAACAATTTGTATAATCAACAATTAAAGTGCGGATCGGCTCGTGGCCACGCATTAAGTGGGCATTGTCTGGCTCCGACTCCTCCTCCTAGAGGGAGATTTTCCAATTTGTACTCGCAGCAAATTGCAAAGTTTTGTTTTGCGGTTGTTTCCATCTTGCCCAGACTGACTGACTGCCGGACGGATGGGAAAACAGACAAAGGACCCCACATTTTCGGACGGCTGTAAACTTCAATTGCGCGTTTAAAAATTTCTGCGCAGCGTGTCGCTGTATTTTCACAGTCTTAACCCATTAAAACATTCCTCCGACGCGGTTGTTGTTGCCATTAATGGCATTAATTAAAAATTAAATTTGTTACAAGCCCGTTTAACGCCACACTGTCTGACTTGTTCTGCCATGGAATTTGCGCACTAGAAAGCATTTGATATGCTGTCTCAGATTTGTATTTCAATAGACAGATAAAGGGGAGCTGTCAAGGCTCTATGATAACCCCATGATACTTGATATCCGGTCCATATTTCAGTGACTTCTTTTTGACTTCCAGCTAGGCAAAGTATTTCCGCTTAGTAACTTTTTTCTTGAAGCAAGAATTTGAAAACAGGTCAAGCTGAAACGCCGCGATTAAATTCAAAGCTCATCCTGTGAAACCTATAAATTTTTGGCCAACCCACACACGCTTCAATTTTGCTGTGTATTTATGTATACACTTTACTTATGATTGGGGTTTTGTAATAAACATTTAAGGATATATTTAATGAATATTCTTTCCCTCAAATATCAATTAAATACAATATTTCAGATCTAGTTTACAAAATCTACATGAATGTGCCATAAAATTTAATAATAATTTACTTTTCACTACGAATTTATTTGAGATATAAAATTCGTTATAAAATATGTAATTCCCTTCAGTGTATATATATTACAAGGATTTAAACACGCGCCGAGCGTAATCATGGCAGATGTCCATGGTGGCATGGCTCAACATTTCAGGAACCGAGAACTAAGCTTCACGGCTTTTGGTTTTTGTCAACGCAAGAAAGCCCAAAATTAAATAGAAAATAATTTGATTTATGTTGGTGTGGAGCATTTGAATGTGTGTATATATTTTGGCTGATTAGCCATTGTTATTTTTGAATATTTACGACTGTGGAAGCGAGTAAAACAGACTCTCTGGGCGAGAGTAATGGAGAAATGGGGGCAATAACCTCTCATTAATCCAATTAGACATGAGACATCAAGCGTCACGCATACGCCGGGTGGACCGTTACATCCCAGCATGGTTTTCGCATCTAGTTCATTAGACATCTCCGCGTCTCCTTGGTACAGGGAGACCTTTATTTATATATTTATTTATCGGACATTTATCATGAAATTACTGTAATAAGTTGGCATGCCATGATTTATGCCACGAAATTATTTCCACTTGTTTTTCATCCTCACCCTCCTGTAACAGTCTCCTCGCTGCCATTCGCTTTCAATTATGTTCAGGACTCTTTGTCCTTCGTCCTGCGTATGGATTCCCGATGATGGCATTACACGAACTGCGGTCAAATCGCACGCACGCCTGGCTCGGCAACATTTAGCTAACTGATTTGTCGCCATTCATTGAAGTTGTCATTGTTGCTCTCGGGTTGGTTTTCGTTTTCTCTGCTTTTTTGACGATGACAAAGGAGGCGGTGGCTGCTGAAGCCACTGCTGGTAAACTGGTTTGTCTTGTTAGCGCTCTGTCCGTCGACATGTGTGAGATTTCCGGCGGCTAAGAGTTATGGGGCAAAATATATCAAAGAGTAGTTTTTATGTTGATGTTTCTTCCACTTTAAGGAGAAACTTTAGTTTGGAATGGGGAAACTTTTGTGGGTTGCTATTAAATACAACTTTACCCAACTTTTTTTATACCGATTTTTATATTCTTATTAATTAAAGCAATATAATTTCAGGTAAATTATTTTCCATTAAGAAATGTAAAGAAAATGATGCATGAATTTTAAATGCTTATAATTTGATGCATTTGTTTGCCAGCTTAATGTTCAATACACCCTTTATTTGAAAGTAACATGCATATATCCTTACCAAAAACTATAGATTTATTCTTCTTTTTACATAGCAAATATAAAAACTTTGATGTTTGACATACAAATAAAATATAAAATATTTAAAATCCACTTCGAACTTGAATTTATATGGAACTATGGTCCGTCGTTCCAACATGTCCTTTAATATATACATAATATATGTAGTACTCATGCTTCGCCCCCAGATAAACCATTAAAATATCGAATAAAAAACTCTGCCATTTGTCTGATAGGCCATGGCATCGAGGAACCATTACCTGCCCCAATAAAAGCTGAGTGGGGCTGTCGCCATGTGACTGCGGTAATAACGATGGCATGAAATTCGTAGAAAAGTAAAATCAAAGCACAAAAACAGGGGAGGCACCGCACAAAGGGGGTGAAGTGGAAAACAAAGAGAGAGAAGTGCCACCGAATTGAGTTAATTCCTTATTGTTGTTTTGGTGGGGAGGGGAGGAGGCTTCCTTTTGGCTGATTTTGCAGGAGGCAACGTCGGCTGAACAGCTGATTCGATTTAAGAGCGAAAGCTTCGGGGAGCAGGACACGTTCCACTTCCAGGCTCTCTTGCTCTCTCTATATCCTTGTGTATGGAGCTTAACCCACATTGCCGACGAGGGCTGAAGCCTGGCCGCCGACGAACCTCCGTTTCAGTCGTTGGAATACACTCGTGCGCCGTGGACACAAATTGAAATCGCTCTGTCGCCGGAAACTTGCACGTGGCAATGGTCCTAAAGTCCTTTGCTCTCCGTCGTATCCTCTCCACGGGCGTGTGTCGTAGTGTCGAATGGTTACTGTGTGTGTGCGTCAGTTAATGTGAGCAATTGAAAATGTGTGCGTTTCAGGCAAAAGTTGTCCTTTTATCTACGCGAAATTAAAGCGAATCGACAAACACATGCGTATCCTGTGGAAATGTAAATGTAAATGTATGCCATGGCTTGAGAATCCCTTACGAAGGAGCCGCGTCACCGTCTCCTTTGTCTGCTGCCTTGCGGCATTCCACCATCTTTATTTATTTTATGCCGTCTTTCCCGTCTCACATTTTGTTGCGTAGGACAGGCGCCCAAGAAGTGTTTGCAGAAATCAAACCAAAAAAGAGTAAAAAAAAAACGAAAGGATGAAGAAAATATAACGTTAGCCACATCGCTCACATTCCACTTAACGGTCATTGACGTTGGCTTTTTTATTTTGATTTTGGGAGAACAGGACCCATTGCATGCCTTTCATTTGTCCTGCTGAAGCACGCCTTGCATGCAATTAGGCCCTTGTAAGTTTAATCGCCGTGGATGGAATAATTAAGTCATGCGAAAGCCCCCAAAAGTATGAAATTTCTGTTGAACCACGAAAGTCAGCAGAGTTCGAAAGGATTAATTATGAAACAGTTTTCGTTTTCGTATTGACAGCCTTTATGAAATGTCCTATTTCAATCGCATAAAAATAAAATTTAAAAATCTCAAAAACCCAAATGAAAATAACAGAGGAAGCTGATTTAAAACATTTATTATTTCTTAAGTACTGTAAATACTTAAACTGATTTATTAAAATAATATCATTCAATATATCCCGATATTTACTTAACACGATATCATATTAAATACAAATAATTGTATAAATATTCACTTTCATTATTTATAATAAGTGCATTGCAACTAAGCCTAATCAGGATATCCCTAAACTTTCTTAAATGACATGACAATTGTTAAAGGAACTTTAATTAAATTTTTAACGAAATTCAATCCAGTTTACTTTTTACTAGTTTTTCCTTTTTTTAAATTGTTTTCTAATCAAATTTCATTGAATTTTTAAATCGAACGGCTAATGAAGAATTGAATCTTAATTTCCAAACAATATTATTACCTACATACATATATAATATTTTATTAGTCTCACATTATTCTTTTACAATTTAACCTGCTTACGTTATATTGTCAACACATCTACCACTAATTATTTATTGAATTAAATATACTTTATAAACTCCTTATGAATTTATTATATTCAAATAATAAACAAAAACTATGGCATGTTCAAACGTTTTTAAACCTTAAATCTTATTTATTTCCTCACTGGTTTACTGATTTATTAATAAACTAAGTAAATCAGAATATGGGTTTTATGTGTCAACGATTTTATTACATACATAACATTCCAAATATATATTCAGTATGAATAACAAATTAAAATATTTGTAAAAAAAATTTAAATTTTTTATGTTCAACCCATTTTTATATTTTTTCAGATTAAAACTATACGTTTTTCTATGTATCCCTTTCATACTTTCCCACTGGTTAATCAAATATTTCAATTAGGCTATATTATTCCTTACTCAATAATTTTAAATATTCTTATTTTTGCAACACTTTGGTCAAACTGGCAGTTAATACTTGAATATACCCATCGGATTCCCATTCATATCAAAAAATAAATTCAGGCCAACTAGTTTTTCGTCTCTGAGTTCTCTAAAAAAAACTATTTGAAACCCGAGAAGCCCATTTGTAAATATAAGAAAAAATACAATTAAGCAAAAAGTGAATCTATAATAAACATGTTTGTTGGAAAATTCTCAACGGTAGGATGCAGATTTAATAAAACTCGCTTACTTTTTATTCATTCGAAGCCTTAAAATAACCCAAACGGCAATTTAAAATATAAATGAAACCCCAAATGAAAAAGGAAATTAAACAAATAGAAATGTAGCAAACGATTCAATTTCAACAAAGGATCTAAAAAAAAAGCGGCAAACAAAAGCAAATAAAAGTTGAGCCCGTGAAAAGTGAAAGCAATTGAAATTTGCCCGAAAAAATGAAAACTTGAAATAAAATGATTTGCTGGTGCGCGATATATGAAATATCAACAATTTCGGCCAAACGGTTTCCCGATATCAAAACACAAAGAAGTGAGTGTGCGTGTGCAATTGTGTGAGCACCTACAAAGCAAATAAAAAGCGAAATAGCAGCGATAAAGGACGAAAAGGATACGCGAGCTTAAAAGAAAAGGATTTTCAACAGTCCCAGCTGACCGGAGAGGAAGCAGCAGGCCAGAGCCCCGGATTATTTTCGCCAGCAGTCAGGACAATAAAACTGCCAGTGGTCATAAAAAAAAAAGAGCTGTACACATGAATGCGTGTATATAGATCGGTGACTTCACCAAGGTAAGTCCAGCACAAGGCTCCAGCTTATGTTGTCAATTGCGTAAAGCAAAGATATGTATGGTATGTCCGAAGCAAATAATTGTCTGCGAGATCATCGACTGACTTGCCCATCCACTGCTCAGATCAATCACATTGTTCCCCAATTTAGCCAGGGCGCTGCGTCAACAGAAATAAAATCTATTCAATGAAGATAAATGAGTTCAAAGTGAAACCCAAGACGTCGACCGTATATATTATATTCGTCCTGGTCTCAGCCCTCTCTCCACTTTCACTAGCGATTGGCAGCGGTAATAAGCGATTACAATGTCGTAAGTCTAAATCCGAGCCGCAGTCACGTGCGCCGCAGGACCACAATGCGACGCAGGTGTTGCGGAGGAAGGATATATTCAGGCGACATCAGCACATCATAGGAGTCTGGCGGTGGCCATAATTTACCCAGACACCCGGCGGCTGTCATAAAAAAGTTTCATCTTATTACTCATACGCACCCATGGCAGGCCAGGCCAGGCCAGAATCTCTCTCTGTCTCTCTCTGGTGGTGAGCAGGGAAATCAAATTAATCATTCTGCCAATGATTGGAATGATTTCTTCTGGCTTCCTTTATCGATTCGGATACTTGGGCCTGTCAGACACGCACCGAAGAGTACCTGGAGTCGCTA
Organism: Drosophila mayri; assembly: GCA_008042485.1. Lineage (NCBI taxonomy): Eukaryota > Metazoa > Arthropoda > Insecta > Diptera > Drosophilidae > Drosophila > Drosophila mayri. The sequence goes on along the minus strand of VNJN01004040.1, from coordinate 489,976 downwards.
TTTTTAGTAGGCGCAGCTGTTGGCTCCCACTTTGGGCGGTTGGTTCAGGTGGAAGGCCGTCGGGGAGTGCTTTCCGGGGAGTGTTGCATAAATTAGCGCAAATAATTATGCAGATTTTTTCACCGTTTTTATTGCTGTGCGCAAATAAACGCCGCCAGACGAAGAATGACGAGCTTGTTTTGAACTTTTGAATATTTTAACGCTCCATAATTAGTCGGCGGGCCAAGTTGAAAATTTCTCCCCTTTCGTTGCTTTATTAGAGGTGAACATTCGTTGAACGAACTTTGCCCATTCATTTCACCGAACTTTGACTTCCTTTTATTTTCAAAGGGAAAAAGGAAATGATGACAAAGTTGTCTTTAAAATTAATTTTAAACTTGTGGTGTTCTTGTCAAGGCTTTTACTTTAATTTATTATTTACTTTTGTACTTAATATTGCAAAAATATATTAAGAAGAAATTTTATAATTAAATAGGCTGCGTTTGCTGATATTTCAAGAGGATTTATAGCTCATTATATTGAATCAACATATCAATTAAGCAAATAAAGCTCAAACAAAAAAAAAAGACGATGACACATGTAAATAGTAATTAAATATGTTTTTGTAACTATTTATTATTTACTTATTAATGTAATTCTTTTTTGTATGACTTGGTAGGAGCTTATTTTTTTATGTAATCATCATTCTTTTGATAATATTGGTTTTTAAATTCATTTTATATCTAAAGCAGCAGCTTCAGTTCTTAGGCCTTTCTTTTTCCTTAAATAAAAACAGCAATTATTTCCTTCACTTATAACATCTAGGGGCAGAACATGGTTAGTCTGCGTTGGTCATCCCCCATGTCCATGTGCTCCATCTCCTTGTCTTTCTACCCTAAATGGAGCTCAAGCTGCAAAGTGACAGCTCCAGGTTCTCCGGCAGGCAGTCCTTCCGCATTTCCCCGAAAACTGCAGAAGAGTGAATAAGACTCTCCCCCCCAAATATGCGCGACTCCTCCACGGGACCCCAGAGAAGGTGCTCCATTGGTCATCCGCTGGGCGTGTGATAGGCAGGCGAATCACGAGACGAGAACGATGCAGTTGGAGCTGCAAGCGGAAATCCAGGTCGCGCCTTTTGCAGATTTACTGCTATGCGAAAGTTGGAACAATTTGGGGAGCTCCCCAACGGAGCGAAGGCCTTCTTCTGGGATATGCCTCTCGCGGCGATTGGTCCCCATGGAGCACTGGCCCATGTAGTCGGCGGTAATCAAGGCATCGGCCATTTCGCTGACCCCCTGCTTGGACACCTGCCTAGCAGCAAGCATCTTGCAAGCCTAATGGGAATCTTCAGTCCATTCTCGTTCTCCCTGCCATTAGGCTTTCTCTGGGAAGTGCATTTGAGCAGAACCCACTTAAATTTCTATCAAAGCAACTGGAAGGCCAACACCGCTGGTGGCAGATATGTATATCTAAGAGCTGATAATTGCCTTACATACATCCGTATATGGGGACTGGAAGGCGGCCTGTCAACTTCAACATCCATTAAACTTATATCCTTAAAACTGAATTTTCTTTGTTTCCTTTTCAAAAAGTTTCCTACATTTTTGTTTATATTGAGTAAAATACATTGAAAAATTTTAATATTAAAATACAAAATAATAAAGTCATGAAATTAAATTAGTCAATGCAAAAGTCTAAAGAAATTTAAGTAAACGATAATTATTATGTATTTACTTTACAAATCCATTTTAAAAGCTTCATTTAAGCTTCTGTTTTTTGAAAGTAAAAATATATATAAAGTGTTATTAAATTTAGAAATTATAGTTGACCCTTTTCTATATGTTTTGAAACCTTTTCAACGCTGTGAATTGATATTTTTTTAGGTATTTCATATTTTATTTAAACAATAAATTATTTTTAGTACGCTTGGTGTTTTCCCAAACAAATTTCCCCGCTGTTGGTTTGCTTTTGGTATTCCTCCCGTTGTTTTCTCAACGCTTAGCCCTTGGAAACCACCCACAGTTCGCATAATACATATACTGTGGCAGATAAAAAGAAATATTTTCCACAAATAAGCATGCATATCCAAATGAGCTACTTTTGCAGCCCAGCAGCACTCCTCGCTGTGCGTACTTGAATTGTCAGTGCAGCAAACAACGAGATATCAGCAGAGTAATGCCAAAAAGCAGAACAAATGCTAAACCAAAAGCTTAAAAATGCACACAAATTGCACTGGCACAGTTAAGGATGTGTAAAGTAACCTTGGGCCATGCACACACCCATACACACTCACCACAGATACATATACTTGTGTAAACAGATACATATGCATTTGGTGGCCAACAGATGCACATTCTGGTTTCAGGAGTGTGGAAAATGTGCCTGCGTCCTTGTCAGTTTGTGTGCCCGCCAGTTGTGTGTTCTGATAAAAATAAAAATCCTCTTAAATTTCAACAGTTTCCCCAGTTTTTTTTCACACAAAATCTGATTTAATATGGAAAACAGACATAATGGTTCAATTTCGTATGCATAATTATGAACGACCAATTAGTTGTTACACCAGGCAAAGCAAGAAATTTGAATAATTAAATTATTTTTATCAATCAAGTGGTTAAGTTCTGAATCGATAATTATGTAGAAAAAATGAGTATTATATTGAACATGTTGACTTTGATGAGCGGATTTATGTATATATTTTCAGTTTGATGTGTAATTTATTAAATATTCTGCGGGGTCATTTGTTTTTATATATATCGAATAATATATATCTTAATTATTTGTATAGAGCTTTATTGCTGAAAAGCGTCAACTGATATTATATTGTTAATACGTAATCCTTGTTTTTTACGGTGAACTTGGGGTGTGATTAAATATATTTTTTAAGTTTATGGTTTTCTATATCTGAATCTTAGGTTCTTTTAACCCCATCACCACCAATTTCTTAGAAGTAATTAGAACTTTAATAACAATTAATACCTCTTTAATGACAAAGAGTTTCCTACAGATATTTTCAGCTAAATAAATAAAAGACAGGATATAATGTGTGGTATAGTTTGGGTACTGAAAATAAAAACATACATATATCAATGTTCAATATAAAAACCAGGTTTTAACCTATAGCCTTAAATCCAATGTAGGTTCCCTTCATAAATTGATTAATTTTTAGGTAACTGTGTAAAGCAGTGCTCCTCTTTCTTCGCAATAAAATTATGAATAAAATTCTTTATTATCCTTAAACTTATAGCACGATGAACCACGGCCTACTGGCTGCTCACCTCATCAACGCAGTCCTGCAGCACAGATAGTCTAAATGACCAGAAGAAAAGCACAACGATCCAGAGTCACATCCAAATAGGTGAAGACAGTTTGAGAATAGCTCACCAGGTCGCCGAACTCCAAAGCTCCGCTCTGCCACAATGGGAGAAAGCCAGTTGCTCCTGTTGCTGCGGCTCCTCCTGCTACCCGTTGTCCTGCTCGGCTGGACGGGCTGTGCAGAGGCCTCCACCTCGGACATTTACAAGAATGCACGGCTGGGTCACCGCATCGTTCAGACGCGCTACGGCCGCCTGCACGGACTCATCCTGCCACTGGACAGCTTCCGGTTCCTGCGATCCGTGGAGGTCTTTCTTGGAGTGCCATATGCAACGCCACCCACCAAACAGAATCGGTGAGTCATTTGTGTTGTTTTAAAATATAAATTGTTAAGGAATACGAACTACGGAAAATTTAATAAATTAATGAAATAAATATTTAAAAAAAAAATTCCCCAAATTAGGTTTAGTCCTACACGAGCTCCAGCGCCTTGGGATGGGATTCGCATCTCGGATAAGTACAGTCCCGTCTGTCCGCAGCGCCTTCCCAACATCCAGAACGAAACGGCGGCCCTGGAGAAGATGCCCAAGGGTCGCCTGGAGTACTTAAAGAGACTGCTGCCCTTTCTGGAGAACCAGTCCGAGGACTGCCTCTACTTGAATGTCTTCTCGCCGGTCAACGGTAAGTGCAAAGAAATAAACCTTAAAGACCAACCAGCCAGCCAGCCAAAATTTGAGCACAAAAAGCTGCACATAAATCTCATTTAAATTCAATTAATTAAGATTAATCGTACGCCACGTAATGCCAATAATTTCTACGCAAAGGAAAAGCAAATGCTCACGTAACCGCTGCGCAAATCTTATCGCAAGTGCCACCCCACTAAGCTAGCAATCCCTGGGAGAGACCCGGATCCGGTGGAATCGCTAATCTGAAGCGATTCCCTTGCAATCCGCTTGGCACGCAAACGGAAGCGTTTAATGGGTCATGAGAGCTCTCAGGTTCCTAGCTCTTGGCGGTGTGTTGAAAAGGAAAAAACGCGATATCAAAAGTTTTAACAGAAAAAAAAAATAATAATAAAGAAATATTTGCATTATGATTGCAAGTACTGATTTACTAACAGAGTTTTGTTAAACGTTTCTTTTTTTCTGTACTCTAACAGCCGGTGCGAATGAGAAGAAATTGCCAGTGATTGTGTTCATACACGGCGAGTCCTTCGAGTGGAGCAGCGGCAATCCCTATGATGGCAGTGTCCTGGCCAGCTACGGAGAAGTTGTGGTTGTGACCCTCAACTACCGGTTGGGGATTTTAGGCAAGTGGAATTGAATATATAAATATATATAATAATATAATGTTTCATTGATTAATTTAAGATTTTAATATTTAACACCTTAATTTATATTTTAATTTAATATGTTCATTTAACAGGTTTCCTCAATGCCAATCCCAATCCGCATGCCCATGCCCGGGTGGCCAACTATGGCCTGATGGATCAGATGGCCGCGCTCCACTGGATCCAGCAGAATATCCAGAAGTTTGGCGGAGATCCCAACTCAGTGACCTTGGCGGGTCATGGAACTGGAGCGGCCTGCATCAATTACCTGATGACATCGCCAACAATGGTCCGTGGACTCTTTCATCGGGCCATTCTGATGTCGGGCTCTGCCTATTCGTCCTGGGCTTTGGTTGAAGATCCTGTGCTCTTCGCCATAAAGCTGGCCAAGGAAGTGAACTGCACGATACCCGAGGACATAAATCGGCATCACGAACAGATTGTCGACTGCCTAAGAGATGTGCCGCTGGAGGATCTCTACAGTGCAGACATTCAGGCGCCAAACTTTCTCACATCCTTTGGTCCATCGGTGAGTTGGAGGGAAACTTGGAATATTTTGGAAGATGATTTTCGAAAATATAATACAAGATCTTAAGAGGATGCAATTATAATTTTAATTCAATTTTTAATTAAAGGCCAGTTGTTGCTGGAATGAAAGGATATACAAATATGTTACATTTATAAAAATATCTAAATTTAATTTAAATTTTAAAGAAGTCCGACACAGGAAGCAATTCTTAAATTTCCTAACAAAAGAAAGGCAGAAAATCATTACTATTTTAGACAAAAACAAAATCTGTGTTATCTTTTGCCAGAGACTGAAGTCTCTTTAAAAGACATTGATTTCGTTTTTTGCTGCACTACCTCCCTTTTGTCCGGTGCTCGCTTCAATGGACTTTATTACTTACTTACTTGGTCCTTCCCCCCTTGTGCCTGCTCCGCTACTCCTGTCATTTACTTGCGATTCGCTCTACCGTCCTCGATTTCAATTTAGGTTGATGGCGTTGTCATACGACCCGGACATTCCAATCTCGATATCGATGATTTAATGGCGCGCAACTCGAGGCGTTCGTCAGCGGACTCTGGCTTCCAGGCGAACGCCGGTGGCTCCGGCGGTGGAGGAGGCGGCTCAGGGGGTTCCGGCGGCGGTGGAGGAGGCGGTGGTGGTTTCGGAACGGCATTCGGCGGGGGATACACTGGCGGAGGTGGCGCCGGATCGCCCAGCATGGGCGGTCACTATGACGTCCTGTTTGGCGTCGTTACGGGCGAATCGATTTGGCGCTTCAGTGCTCACGACATTCAAAACGGTTTCGAGGGCGAGAGACGCGATAAAATTATCCGCACTTACGTCCGCAATGCCTACAATTATCACCTCAACGAGATATTCTATACGGTGAGTAATTTCATATTTTTTTCCCTTCAATTTTTGTGCTGTATATTTTTTGTTATATATATTTTTTCGTCTGCTACTTGGTTCATAAATCTTGCCAATCAGATTTGGCCTCCCCTCCAAATGACTTCTTGGTGGTCTGGCTTGTCTGGCATCAGTTAAAGCTTAATTATTGCCCTTATCGGGGAGTTTACTTCTTGACTGGAAAAGTTTTACCCTTAAAAGTTTATAGACAGCTGCCAGATGAAAGAAATATGTTTCGCCATAGTGAATCATTTATTCTCCATGAAAAATGTCTAAAGTTACAATTTTACATGCAAATGAAGTCTTTAGACGGCTTGTGACTATGCAAATGTTATTTTTATTTTCTATAGAAAATGAAACAAACCGAATTGACCTTAAATATATAAATATTTTTAAATTGAGAGCTGTGAAATTAATGTATAAATCATAAATCACTATATTGCTTGGGCTTAGTTATAAGGAATATATTTTAAAATATTTTTACGATGATTTTATGATGTTTTTACCACTTATTCTTTGTTACTTTAATAAAACATAACTTTTCAGTGATTTTTCCATACTTATAGTTTGTATATTTATATTAGGAAATACAATTTTCAATGATTTATTTACTGTTATGCACAAACTTTTTATGCTTTCAACTAAATCTAGTTAAAATTTTACATAATTTCATAACTAAACACAAAAAGGAGACTTCAACTGGGCTGCTTTGCCGCCCTTCAAGGCTATCTAAATTATATTCCATTAAAATGATTAAACCCCTTAGAAAAGTTGATGTTTTCAATAGAGTAATTGGCTGCAAGCAAACACTTCTAAATTCCAACTACAAACAGGCAAAGGCAACAGCAGCTGCAACTGGAAAAAGTCAATTAAAATGTAGGCACTCTCTCTGAGTGTGTGGGTGGGTGTATGTGCGAGTGTAATTATAATTTCACATTGCGAATGAGTAACATTCGCCACTCAAACAGACACACACTCAGACTGTATAAATGTCTGTCTGCATTTCGTTTTTGCGCTCATGTTTCAGGACATTTGCAACTTTTTAACATTTTTTCACATTTTCCTGCTGCTGCTGCTGATGTTGCCGCTGCTGTTGTATACATATATTTATTTTATGCGCTCTTACTGGCTTTTTGTTTTTATTTTCGCATTGTGCAAGCGGGCGAAATGGAAGGCAGTTAACACGCCATCGCTGCCAAAACATTAACACGCTTTATTTGGCAAATGTGTGCAAGGACATAGACGCACACCTACACACGCGTACATGCGAGTGTAAATGTGTGTGTGTTTGGACACATATACACTCATATATACCTACTTAAAAGCGCACAAGCAGCACTTAACCCAAATCACAGCAAACACAGCGAAGAGAAACAGAGAAGCATCCCAACGACAACCGTCAACAGTCAGAGTCTGAAACTGGAACTGAATCTGAATCCGAATCCGCAGCTATATCTGTAGCTGTAGCTGTATTTGTATCTGAAACTGAACCTCAGCCTCGGTCACCATTCGCCACATTAACACACACGCACCGTAAATGCGCTTCTGTCGTCTGAGTCTGAGTATGCACTGAGAAAAATATGCCGGAGTCTGTAGTTCTTAAGACACAGAGTCTTAAGAAATAAATATTAATATAGTATAGGCACTAGTAAATTCATAATTCTTTAATGAAAAGAGTACTAAAGATATTTGCATATTTTGAAACAAACTTAAAGCAAATACAACAAAAAAAAATTAAAATATATTTTAAGCTTTTATATAGTTTTAACTTTACCATCAGACATTTTTAAGTTTTTAAATATTTGGTTTGAAAGCCTATAACTTTTGGATAAAAAGTAAGTGTTCTTTTATTTATTATAAGGCGAATATATTATTTAAAATAATACTTATATAAATAGCTCTTTGTTATTTATTATATATTTTCCCATAATAAACTTCCTCTAATTCAAAAAACATTTCGAAATATCGTTTAAACTTTAAAACTAATTTTGTTTAATGAATGTATTTTCTTCAGTGTGAGTGCGAGGCACAGATACATTAAATATATACGCACATATATATCAAGAAGTCGTAAATTACCAGGGCATATATCACGATTATACCGCTTAAGCCCATATTTATTTTACTTCATTATACTTCAGTAGAACCGCAAACCAGGCCCACACTTAATGCTTTATAAGGCTCAATTTTTATAGGTCATAGGTCAAAGGAGTGAGTGCCAAACACTGAACTGTTTTTAAAGGAAACCCCCCAGCTAATGAATGCCTAATCAAAAGTCGTAATCGAATAGTATATTTAAAAATCATTTATTTATTTATGCCAAAAGTAAAAATATGAAAATCCCCGAAATCATTGAAATTCACCGAAAAAGGGAAAACTTTCAAACACAAAAATCAATGTTATCCCAAAAATAGCTTCAGGGCGGAGGAGGAGCTGAAATTTCATGTTAATCTATTCCACACACAATTGTCAGATTCAGTTTCTATTACATTTTTCCCCCGCTTATTTCTTTTATTCATTTTTTGTTTCCTTTTTTGTTTTTGCTGATAGGGTTTTTAAATTATGCATGACATCGATTTTACAGATGCAGTTTGTGGTCGTTTATTTTTCGCACACATGCTGGTAGAAATAATCATAGGGGTAGTAACAAGTCGTCCTCCTGCTCGTTTTGTGGTGGTGAATGGCCACCGCAAACAAGGACAGCAAACAGTTGCAATCCGCTTGTAATCCAGCCAGGATTTGACTTGGCACACATGCAGCCAATGCAAATCTAAAACTAGCTCACACGCTGAGGAAAAAAACGAAATAAAATTGGAAAATGTCATTTAGTTTTACTTTAAATAAATGAATACAAATTGTGTTTCCAGAAAGACACAGATTTTTATTTGGAATATTTTTTTTACTGAGATAAATAATTATATTGCTAGCAACGCAAGTCGCTTAAAAAACTATTAAGAAACTTCTGGTTAGTATTACTGATCATCCAATCCCTTAATTACTAACCTTAAAAATTTCCAATTTGGTATATTGTAAAAATTTTTTTAAGTGTACCTACCTTTGCAAAACGATTTTAAAATGGAAAATCCCATTCCTCCCTCTCCTCAGATCGTCAACGAATACACGGATTGGGATCGCACCTCGCAGCATCCGATCAACACACGGGACACGGCAGTGGCCGCCCTGTCCGATGCCCAGTTCGTGGCCCCCATTGTCCGGGCCGGCGATATCCTGGCAGCCAACTCTCCGCCACCAGTAAGCTCCTCCGCGCCAACAGGCTCGGGGGGTGGCAATGCAGCAGCCTCCACGTCGGCGGGGTCCACGCTGCCCGCGGGTCGGTGTTATTTCTACGTGTTCGACTACCAGACTAAGGACGGCGACTATCCCCAGCGGATGGGGACCGTGCACGGCGAGGATTTGCCCTACATCTTCGGTGCCCCGCTGGTCGATGGTTTTAGTCACTTCCCACAAAACTACACCAAATCGGAAACGGCTCTCTCGGAGGCGGTGATGATATTCTGGACAAACTTTGCACGCACCGGGTAAGTAGGGGGGAGATGAGGAGGAGCCTTGGGCGTCCTAAGTGGCTCTGAGCAGTCTTAGGACACCTGCTGTCCTTTCTGCACTTTAAGCTCCACTTAAATGTCCGACTTACACATGCACTGAGCGAAAGCAAAGCATGACATAGGAAGTCAGGTAAACAGGACGGCAAAAAGAGCATACAGAAAGTTTTTGGGGACATCTGCTGCAACTCACCGCGCACTTAAGGACGCAGGGAATGCATTTGTATTTATATATTTATAAACTTTCTTTTAGATAGTAAATATAAATGTGTATATATACAGTTTTCCTCCTCAAGAAATTAACAGTGCAACGGTCTCCTTCCTTTTCCAGCAATCCAAACGAACATCATCGCCAGGACTCGTCGCTGCCCGTTTCAAAGGAGCGCAACCGCTTCCGCAGCATCACCTGGGAAAATTATGATCCGCTGCATCAAAAGTATTTGGAAATAGGTAAGCCAGCAGAAACTTTTCTCCCCACAACACTCAACACTCAAACTTTCTTTATTTCTGTGAGAGAGCATTTCAAGCCAAAATCTTTTTCTGTGATTTCAAAGAAATGTTTGATTTGTTTGTAGTTAAAAATGAAAAGGAAAAACTATATTAAAAGTTTGATACATTCACTCGATTCTCGTTTTCAATAAAGATATATATTTTTTTGGTGAAAATTTAAGACAACAGAGGGTCAACTTGTTAATATTCAAGTAGCTTTAGCTAAAAAACATTTCTTATAAATTCTCTCACTCCCCCGAAAAATGCCTGCAAAATGCTGTATGGCTACTTTGCCATGCAGTAAAAGAATTCATGGAATTCATGCCAAATAAAAGCTACAAATTTTCAAGCAAAAAGAAGGAACGAAAACCTAAGCACACACAGCCAGCTGCAAAAAAAAAGGGAGAATCAAATTTAATTTGAATTTTAAAGAAGGCAACGCCTGAACATGCTCAGCTTGCTAACAACAGCAAATTGAGGAGGTGGTGGCTCGGTGGGGCTGGAAAACGAGGGAGTTAACACACAAGTACTTGAACAAAATGTGAGTGGAGCAGGAAAATAAGCATCACACCGGCGACTGTCAGTATACTGGGCCAATGGCAACAGCGGCAGGTAGATGAAGGGCAATCAAAACGCCCAGAGATTGTCGAAACATTACGTGAAGTGCGAGCTGGGACAGGGATATGTGAGGGGGGGAACTGAGGATGGGGGAGTGGATCGAGGCATAAAGCTTTATGCCCGCGTTAAAATGGCACCGTTGCTTCATGTCAAATGTACGAAAATGTTATTAATTTCAAATTTTTCACACCTTTTGTGCCCGAGCGCGACAGGAACATGGGAAAGGTACACACAAAGCCGATAGAAAGACGTATATACATATGTACATATATATTATTTGCATAATGTGTGGATTACCAAATACCCTGAATTTTGCGAGGAAATTCAATGGATTTCCAGGAAAATATTTAACTTTTTTAATAAGCCAAACTTTTTTTGAAATTAGCAAAATTAAAGCGATTCTTGGAATTTCTTTATATACTTTTAAATTATCAATTAAATTGTTTAAAATATTTTGGCATCATTTGTTGACTTTTAACAGCTTGTTTATATTTATAAATATTTTTTTATGTGAGATCTGATCTTTAAAATAACGCAATTCCTTAGATAAATAAACATTTATATTAAAATCCTTTATTACTTGCATAAAACTACTTATTAAGAGTAAAATATAATATTTAAAAATTTTAATCCCTGTTTTTGAGATTAAAAATGTTTAAAACAATATTATTACTCTCAAGAAGGTATGCCTATTTTATTTTAAAATTAAACTTCGAATGAAAATAAAATTTTATGGAACTGAAATCAATGTATATAAAATGATTATGGCGGCATCCTTTGGCTTTCGTTAAAATCAATCTACCCACTTGACACACAAATAAGCTGAGAGAGCACCCACACACACACAACACACACACTCTGGCACACACGCACACCTTTACAAAGATAGCGACAGATACGAGCGCTTAACGGTTTATGAAAATTACGCACAGGTTATGGCAATGGATTCGCCTTACATTGTGCACACGAGAATGGCTTTTTTTTATATATTTTTAGTCAGCTAAAAGGTAAAAAAAGAGCCCGGTAAAAGGGGGACAGGGACTGCTGACACGCACTTTACGCACATGTAAGCATTGAAGGACGATACGTATCAAAAGATATGTCTGCGTTCCCCATCCTCCCCCATCTTGCTCCTTTTTGTTTGATTTTAATTGAAACGACACACAGCGACAGCTGACATTCTATACAGCAGACCCGCCCATTCCACACTTTGCTGCACTTTACATAAGCAAGTTGAAAGGATTCCGCCGTGAAGAGTTTTTTATTTGATACGCCCGGAAACTGAAATCGAAATCAAATAATATGAGGAAGAAGGGGGGGTGGTGCTCTGGCACAAAAGGGAGATCCCGGCACACAAAGGCAGCTGTCATACATATGCGGCGTATACGTAATATGTGTAGTACACATCGAACTATAAGCATATCTTATGCATAAGCCGAGTATTGAAAAGGTTCTACAGCGTAAATTATGCAGCAGCAGCCCGAACACTTGCAATATTTATTTCGGATACGGATTCGGATTTGCACTTGCGATTGATGATTGCAAGGGGTATGATTTTCGGCAAAAAGAAGTCCTTTTTTAAATTTCATATTTTCCCATGAATGCTCCCAACGGGCGTGTGTCGAAAGGTTCAAAGGTGTGTATGTGTGTGAAAGCCTTAGGAAGAAAGATTTGAGTCAGAAATATTCCTGATTCTTTTCAGATATTTATAAATACATGCAGATATGAGGAAATACCTCAACCTGTTTACCCTCGAAAGTAGGCTACGAGGTTTGGTTTTTTAAGCTGTATTTATGCACACTAAAATAAACCTTTATTATTTCTTTGGTATTTAGAAAAACTAAATAGTTACTAAATAGTAAGACAGTTAATTTTAAACGTTTACCGTATTTCTAGGCTTCATTTTTTGTATTATTCTTTATATAGTACAATTATATTAATAATATAAATTGATAAGTTATATATGTATTTCAATTAAACTTTATAGTTAACAATATATAGGACAATTCATACATCTTATTTATTTCTTTTAACTATAAATGAATATCAACAAATTGCTAAAATATTTTTGAGTAATTGAATGTGTCTAAAGGTACACTAGAAGGGATTTAATTCTACAATTATCATATATAAATAAAAGCTTACTTAATTTGTTAAATATTAAGTACTTTTTCGAATTTCAAAGCTCATTTCTCACAGTGCACATGGCAGGTTCTTGGCAGAAATAGCTGGGGGCATCAAAAATTAAACAGTTATGTCGCTTTCACCCCGCCAAAATAAACAAGACTTCCTGTTTGAGTACTGAGGACAGTGGATTGAGGCCTTAGGACTAAGAACTAAGGAACATGGGCTGGGGTTTTGGGGGGGGATTGTAACCCGAGCAAGGAGGAGGTCTGGCCTCAATTGAGCCAAGTGTCTGTCGCTCACCTTTTTGGCATGCAAATGACTCGAAAGTGGCCCAAAAGCAACAGCAACGGCCAAATGGAATAGTTTAGCATTAGAGCTATTTGCATGCATGTTTCGTGGGCGGATGAGTGTGTGTTTTGGTATCTGTCACATGGAAATGAAAATGAAAATGAAGATGTTTACCCTGGCGCGTCCCTTTGTTTTCCTTTCTGTTTCTAAAAGAAACTACCCGCAACCGAACCCCTACTAACCAACGGGATACTCTTTAAATTCCAGGAATGAAGCCGCGCATTAAGAATCACTTTCGGGCCCATCAACTCTCGATTTGGCTCCGTCTGATACCAGAGCTCCATCGCGCCGGCATGGAAGATGTGATAGCCAGGCACAATCTGTTCCGCAATCACGATGATATGGACCTGTACGAGGGACCCGTTAAGCCGGATCCGTTTGGCATATCAACAGCCACAGGATCCGCCGGCTCTTCATCCTCGTCGTCGTCATCGTCGCGCCTCCTGCTCATCGATGAGCAATTGATGATGAAGAAGGGACGCGGTCTGAATGCTTCAGCCTATTTGAACGGCATATTGGGCGGTAAGTAGCCCCAAGACAAACACACAGACATTGAATCGCATTCATACGGCTGCACGGAAAGAAATTACATTTGTCTGCAGAGTATTGAAGAAAAATAGGAAATGCGACTGACAGAAAATAGGAAAATATATGAAGTTCAAGGATAAAGCCGTTTGGTTAGGATGACAACTACTTTTACAAAGTAAATGTCGAATTTTATTAGCAAGATAAAAATTCAAATGTCAAAGACTGCAATTTTATTGTTTGTTTTATTGTATGAAATGGAATCCTTTCATAGAATTATTATTACTAAATCAAACTTTCAATATGCAACAATTTGACATGAAAATTAAATGTTTCAACTTCAAAAGTGACATTGTTATTATTTTTCGTCCTGTGTGGCTGTGTGGCTTGTCACTGTCACCTAAATACCTAAAAACAACAAATAAGCCGGCACAAAACGGCAAACCGAGCCCAAAGGAATAACGCCTATCGCCTTTGTAGATTGTATTTTGGTTTCGTCCCTTTTGGTCCTTTGTACAGTCTGCAGTTGTCGTTTAATGCGGTTGACAAAGGCCAAGCCGAAGGGACACTTGACTGGCCTTTGGGTTTTTGGCTTATTTAATTGCAGATTCTGCAGAAACTGACAAATTAAAATAAGGGCGAAGCTGAACCTTTCCTTTCGATTTCAGCCTCAACACTTGGCTGCTACTTAGTTTTGATTGGAATACTTACCAGAAATTTACTCTTTAAAATATATTAAAATTAAACTCATGACCTCAATTATTAAGCTTGAATTTGTTAAAGAAACATACGACTTTCTTAGGATATATAATTAGAAACAATAACTAAGGATACTAAATGATATTTCATTTAATACATTAATTTGATTATTTCTTATTAATTGCGCTAGTTAACTTAGTTGCAAATTTGTGTTTCAACACTTCAGTCTTCAGTTTTATTTATTTTAGTTTTAATAAAAGTTCAACTATATTTAAAGTTATAACTCACAACCAGACAACTTTTATAAATAAGTTATGAATAACTTTTGCTTTTAAAACTTATCTTATTTACATAAAATATAAAGCAAGAGTAGTTCAGCATGTCAAAACATTGATTGGAAAATGTCTGTCCCTTTCCGTATATTTTGCCCGAAAGGAACTCAATTATTATGGTACAGGTCATTCAATTAGATTACTCATGCTCGTGAATGCTTGTGAACAGATGATCAAGCTATTTGAGATGAATCCAAAGTCAAATATTTAAGATGCGGTCACAAAGTTGTACGCACATGTGAGCATTTGTTTAATAACTCGACGGCAAATGAAATATATTCCACATACGCCATGTGGGCTCCCCTTTCAAATAAAAGCAAATCCAAAAGGAGAAAACTCTTTCTATTTATTCGGCTTCTCTTCTTTTCGGTTTTCGTTTTTTGGATTTCTATTTCTTTTTACTTTTTTTCTGGTTATTTGTATGGTTTGTTTGTTGGAGAGCGAGCTGAAAATCAACACTTTCGGTAGCAAAGATTTCTGTTTACTCTTGGCGTTGGCCTCGGCCTAGTCAGTGTTTACTTCACTTTGTGGTCTCGCAGCAAGTTAAATTGCAGAGTTGGCATTTTTGTGGGGAGTCCAAAACCCCCATTCCTCATCCCTCATTCCTCATCCTCCAACCCCAAACCCATCGCTCCGCTGCCATTCTGTCCCCGGCATGACATTTCCATTTGACCCAGCCCCGAACTTGGACCTCCAGCTGGGGCTCTGGTTATTGAAATTGCGTCCGGGCCGGGATACGGTTTGGCTTTTGAATTTATATTGTGTCGAGTGCTGACTTTTGGAAATGCACTCAACTGTAATCTCTATAAGCATTAAGTGTGTGTAACCTTTTTTCCCTGTCTGACTCACTTCCCATCCCCTGGCTGTGTGTCTGTGGCATAAATTTCTCGTTTACATTCACCCGAGGGGGGAGAAGCTGAAAGCTGGTAGCTGTAGCTGAAAGAGGGTCTTCTGTCTAAGATGCCACAAATGTAAATAGCGCATAATTTTAATGCACTGCACGACCCCCTTGGCCGCTCTGCTCCCCTGCGCTCCTCTCGGATGGGAAGTCATTAAACCAGTTTATGTAAAACTCGTTGGCGGAAACTTTTTCAACACTTACTCGAAATTAACAGCAAACTTTGCTGCTTGTTTTTCCCCGTTTTCTTTATGTTTTTGCCATTTTTAATAAACTGTCCCCGCCGCAGCTGCGCGACTGCAACTGCAGCTGCCTCTGCCTCTGTACAACTCAAACATCAAATTCTTATATGGGGGGTGGGAAGCGGCTAGTGCAGGGGTGGGGCAGTGCTTCATGGGCGTGTCCTTGTTTCATGCCATAGCAACTAGCAACCGCTTCGACTTACTTCCTCCGACGCTGGCTTATCTCAAAGTCAAAACTAAGACAGTCAATTTCAGGCGAAACTTTCTACTTTCCCCTAGTCGAACAACTAAATGGCCTCAACCCCCTTTTAACCATCTTCACCCTCATTCTATGATGTTTCCCCACTTTTCCAAGTTGGCCAATGCAAAATGCATTAGTTCATGGAGGCAAGGAGGGGGCGTGGCTGGCCAAAGTCGGGTAAATTAGAAATTATTAAAATGTTGACTTTAGATGGTCGAGAGAGATGGAGAAAGCCACATAACGATGAAAGCGAAACGCTTTCCACACTGAAATTCCAATTAAATTTACTGAAAATTACTTAAAAGAGCGGTTAGTTTCAAACACTCATTAATAGGATTTACACGAGGTCCCTAAAAAGTTTTTAATATTCCTTAAGGTTATTGTATAATACAAAATGGCTAGAAAGTATGGCAGATTTTGTAAAATTAAACACATTTTAAGCCAGGACTTAAAGGAGAAGATGCGGGAACTTAAGGATAAACAAGACCTTAGAAATAGCCCAGAAAAAGATAATCTACATAAAAAAACATAAAACATAACAAATATCTGTGGTGTATATATGTTTATTTTCTTTAATCCGATAGACTTTTAATTATTAGAATTCATTTAATTCGTAATGTTTAAATCAATCAAGCTCTCTTCTTTTTTAAACCAAAAATCCCAAAACGGAAATGAAAATTATTACCAACCTCAACGGAAAAGAGAACCCCCAAAGTCTCCACCCATTTTGGTTGGTATTTCTTCGCGGTTGTGGCCTTTAAATCTTGATTGGAGCACAGTGCGTTCAAATTTAATCTACCCAGTTCGGTTTTGGCAGACAAACAACTAATCTGTGACCCAAACAAACAGAACGGAACAAATGGTAGCTGGCGGGCAGTGCTACCCCCCGCAGGAGGTGAAAGGGCGACTTGCGGCGGCTAATGTAGAATGCTGATGAGAGAGTGTTGAACCACAGACAACAAATGTTCATTTCAATTAGTGCACGGGCCAGAAATGCTGCAGAACTAAATCCGGCCATCAAAACAAACTTACAGCCCGGCCAGGACTAGAAACAAAAAACGGAGATGCGGCAGAGAGAAAGAGCACAGGACGATGGCAAAAAGTGGAAATAGAAGATGATAAAATGCCTGAAATGCGACAAACAGCTGTCAGCTTGACAGTCGACGACGACGCAGCCAGGCCACAAAAAAAAGGACGCAGCACTCGTTGGCTGGGAAATGTGGGTGTGCGAAATGCGGGAAAATCACAGAAGATCGGAAAGCCACCGAAAAGCCCAGACTCGGTGGAAGGCGTCGGCAAGCGACAGAGACCCAGTGTCATATGGACTCGACATACTTTGACTTGCTTTTCATTTAAGCGTTGACTTTGCCAACTGTGCCGCCTTGTCTTTCTTGGCCCCGAGTTTCTTCCCAGCACCTCAGCACCGCCTTGCTGGTTATACAACTTGGCCAAATCGGGGCGACAGAAATGTGCAGCTAAAAGCCAAAAAATCCACAAGGCAAACGACGGAAACTCGCCGTAAACAAAAGCACAACCCCAACAAAATACAAATCGAAAGACGTGCAAAACTAAAAAAGAAAACTGTGTGCGAAAAGCAACTTTTCCGCAAGAAGTTTAAGGCTGGTTGGCAAAGTGTTGAAGTACTTGAATTTATGTTTTCCATGGTGATTGTCCTTGTTGACGTTTTGAGGGAATGTAATAATAGATTCCTTCAATATTAGTAAATTAAATAACTTTAGGCTTTATTTCTTTTTAAAAATGTTTTTTGAAGCAATTTGTAAACAAATAAGTACTTACATATTTATATTTTTTTTTATACTTAACAACTTTTCTTCAATTCTAAAGTCTCTTAATAATTAAGACAGTAAGCTATGAGATTCAAAGTCTTCTCTTTAACGCATTTTCAATCCCACTGAGTATGCTTTCAATGCCATTTATCCCATCATCGAGTTCCTTGCATCTTGCCTAAGCTTTGGTTACCAGTTTTCCAGAACAAAAAATAACGGAGAAAAGGAAAAAGACCAAACAAACCACAACCTCCGGCTCACACACACAGCTAGAGTTCACTCTGTGCTACTTTGCCTGACCTGGATTCCGGGGAAAATGGAAATAGAAAAGAAACCCCGGCAGAAGTCGGCTCACCTGAGTTATTTGGCAAAGAGATGAAGATAACGCAACATGTGGAAGGAGACTTAGACGAAAGCCTACCGAGAAAATCCTCGCTATCCTCGCTATGCTCACTGCTTAGCTCTCTGGCATCATTTGCATAATTCCTGCGATTTCGTTTTCGGGGAAGAGCTGAAGCGCAGGCCTGATTAAGCTGGGAAATGTCAAACTATCAGTGAAAATTGAAATGGTTCACTTAATAAATGCCCGAGTGTCCTTCGCAGGATGGCAGGCTCAGGCTGAAGCCGTTGGCCCGGCTAATATCTAATTTATGCAAGGACATTCCAGCCTCCACACAAATATTTTTCGCTTTCGTGGCACAAAATGCTGCAAGGCGACGCCCTCTGTTCAACATTTTTCGGTTTGATTTTACGGCTTAGGGGTTGCCCACTGCTTCTACTCTGTCTTCTTATTTCATTTTTGGTTTTTCTTTTTATTTTTGTACTTTTGTTTTTGTTGTTGTTGTTGCCTTCTCTATTTTGTGATTCCACTAATTAAAGCCACATTAAGCATTGCTTTTGCCTCGCCGTCTCACTCTTCTCGGCTATCTGTCTGCCTCAAGCTGGGGCCATGTGTCCTCGTAACATAATTATCTGGGGTCCTTGAACGCATGCGGCCCTTGGAACCAACGGCAAAATTAAAATGAAAATGAAAATGAAAATAAAAATAAAGAGGAATTAAAAGTAAGAGAGAAAAATGGGGAAATTCCAAATGCTGCACACACCAACTAAAAAGTATTTGTACTTGCAAAATTAAATGCAAAATGGAGCGGAATGATAAAGAGCTTAGTGGCCAGGGTCGAATCTGCTGATGAGGGGGATCACAATTTATCTGGTTATGCAATTTAGCAAAAGGGTTGCCTTACCCCCACACACACACATAGAGAGAGGAAAAGGGTCTTAAGCATTTTCCTAAGTGAATTCAAGTGACAGGTCGAGAGTTTTTGAGCTGAGCCAACGCCTACACCGCCATCATGATTGATGGACAAAGTTGGTGCAAAATTATTATGTATAGATAGGGAGCTAATTCCAAATTGGATACCAAATCCCCCACAAAAGCTCGAAGAGAGCGCTCACCTGATGCTTCTGCCCGCTCTGTTAACCAAAACCCGACCAAACAATCTTGAGTAAATTAAATGCCACACTTGAATGCAAATTGAAAAACCTCTCAGACAAAGCAGCAAGTGGCTGAGTGGCAGCTGCAAATCTTCACACGATTATTGACACCCCCGCCATAGGTGGCCATATGCCTTATACATAAATATATACATATATATATCTATACTTTGTCTTTTATTCCCGATTATTACGGCAGATTTATTTGGGAAATATTTATGCAAAATACGTGCACAAGTCTTTAATCTTGAGCGGAGTAACTTTGCCAAAAATTGTTTGATATGCAGAAAATTGAAAGGCAAAACTTTACAGACAAACAATCACACAGAGGAAAATAATTCTTAATTTCTTTTTGAATATTTTCTATAAGGAGAAACTTTTTCATCATAGGTTTGCATTCACCCATCTTTATTTTCTGTGAAATTGAATAAAATATGTTTTGATTGCAAAAGAATTAAATGTTGATTTAAGCTGGTTACAAAATAACATATTAAAGCCTTAACAAGATTTAACACATAAATTAACACTGCATTTTGTATCTTTATTTAAGTTCCTTAAACACAATTTGTAAGATGCTTTTGAAGCGCCAGTGATTTCTATAGCACTCTAAATTGTATTAAGCTTAGAGAAACAAAGAGCAATATTTCATTTTAAACTTCATAAAGTACAATTTTTTTTTTTTTTGTGCATCACCGCATTCACTCTTCCACACTTGATACAAAACAATGCCAAGTGTAGGAAGCACTTGAAGCTGAAAGACATTGAGACGGGGGGAGACTGGGACTATAGAACAATGCCAAGACACTTCCAGCACAATGACAAATACATTTTCAAGGGGAGCCCAGCCCCAGAGATAGAGAACGAGAGATACATAGAGCATCAAAGGCAACGAGAAACCCATTTGTTTTCACAGACATTTGCGCTTCCAACTCCTTCAGTCGTTTGCGAATACCTTGGCAAACACAATGGCGGCGTGGTGGAGCGCGAAATTTTTCACCGCCCGCATGGGGAAATGGAAATAATTTTGCATTCTGGACATTTGAGACAAAGGAGCAGCCAGCGAGAATGATTGTGGCATAAAAGGCTTTAAGGCTAAGCTAATCCGATTTATTATTAGGTCGAATATTGAACAAGTTTGCTGTTTGATAAAATTACTTTTATTTACCAGAAAAGAGTTGAAATAAAATGATATGTTTGCTTGAAGCTTTACAAAATTCGCTTGTTAACCTTTAATTTTATCTACGCTTTGTTTAAAGTTATATATGTCATGCCATTAGTTTATTAGCCTTTATTTGCGGAGCAAATATAATCAAAATATGCAAACAAATACGTTTCTATGATGTTTATGTATATTTGAAATAAATAAGAGAAGTAGATACATTTAATATTTCATATTTAAACTGGAGCATAAGTACTCAGGCAGTAATTGTAAATTGTTCCTATTGCCTCAGGCAAGCTTAACTATTTAATAAGTGACAACAAAATGACGTTTACTTTATGTACCTTACCCATGTTGAAAATTTAAGCTTGAACAAAGTGAAGTACAAAAAAACACAATTTTTCGCTCCAACTGTTAGCCTTACCCTCCATTACCCATTCGCCCCTTATGAATAATTTCGTACGGCAGCGGACATTACTCATACGACCCGTGTGCACTGCCTGCCGCGACTCCCAGCGAACAAATGAACCAGCACGAGCTTGGAGATTAATATGCAACCCACTTCTTCCTTGCAGTCACCACCGTCGAGCCGAACAACATGTATACGACCTGTATACCTATCGGTGGAAACTACTCGGGCGGCGGCGGTGTCTTTGCGCCCACCACCCTGGCCAACGCCTCCTCGGACACTCTGGCCTCTGGCTTCGAGGCAGCCGGCTACGCGGCCTATTCCACGGCGCTCAGTGTGACAATTGCCATCGGTTGCAGTCTGCTGATACTCAATGTCCTCATTTTCGCCGGCGTCTATTACCAGCGGGACAAGACGCGGCTGGAGGTGAAGACCCTGCAGAAGCAATACCAGCAGCGCAGCCTGCATCAGCAGGTGCCGTATCCACCCGAGCCCATCAAGCACGCCCACTATCATATGGGTCACTCGCAGAGCTCCGCCAATGTCATTGTGGATGTGGAGAGCCATCAGGATCAGGCCGGTCAGGCGGCCATGTTGCTCCAGGCTGCAGCAGCGGCCGCAGCAGCAGCTGCCAACGATGTGAAGGCACCGCCACCGCATATCTGCTCAAATACAGGTGGGTAGGAATGTGGTTTTGGGAATAAGAAGCTTATGAGGATAGTCCTGTTTCAATTGTAAAGAAAATAGATAGTCTTTGGAACTAGAGAGTCTCTTAAATTTATACTTTTAAATAAAGGATTTTATTAATTCGACTTTTTCTCCTTGCTTCTCTATTTAAAGGCATGCAGCAGCAGGTGGGCGGCGGCAGCGGTGGTGCATTGAACAACGGCGGAATTGAGGGTGGCAAGGTGACCACCGACAACATGGGCAATGTCACCTACAGCACCAGCTCCAAGCAGCAGCAGCAGCAACACCAACAGCAGCAGCAGCAACAGCAACGTGAGCATATGCAAATCAAGGGAATGACCAGCACGCAAACCTTTGGACGCAGTGGCTCTGGTTCGGCGAGTGGAGTTGGCGGTGGATCCTCTTCTGGCGGCGCCTCCGTTGTGGTCTCCGGCAGCAGTGTAAGCTACAATCCTGGCATGATGACGCTACCCAAGTCGGGGGGACTGCACCATGCGGCCACTTTGAACTATGCACGCAACACGGCCGCCTTGAATTTAGCGGGAGGCGGCACTGCTCTGGTGGATAGTCGCGGAAATGTCCTGCTTACCAGCACTGCGGTGGGTCCTGTTGCTGGTGGTGGATCCTCCGGAGGCAGCGGTGGCAGCGGCGGTGGTGGGGACTGCATGACACTGCCACGAAATCTTAACCTGGCCGGCGCAGGACGACACAATCCCACGACAGGTGAGTGCCACAAACTACGGGTAACTCGAGGAGGCAACAGCCAAAGGATATGCAATTGAATTGCGTTTGCAGCTTTACCAAAAAGTTGCAAAGTTTCTTTTTCGCTTGCACCTTTTGCACATCTCGAAGCTCAGCCAGGACGAAGCAACAATATTGCGGCAGGCAGCAATCAAGCTGAAATGTGATAAGATTTCATTTCATTATGAAGTGCTTGTTTCCCTTTCTCCGCCACCCACTGCCCGACTCCTGATTCTCGATTCTCCACTAGAGTCTCTGTCTCTGCGCTTCTCGGAGTCTGCTTATTCGATTTCAAGCAAATGAATTCGAGATTGAAAAGCTTTTGTGAGAGTTCACACTCGGCAAGCATTGCCAATGGTAAAATACAGTTTGCATTACAATCAGCCAGAGACTTGGATGCGGTTTAGCTGTCAGAATGTATTCGGTTTTGCTCGATACGGAATATCGTATAATGGAAAGTATATATGAAATCAGTTTTAGCAGATCAAAAAATGTATACAGGATAATAAATGCTTTTAAAACCAATGTTATTTTCTAGAAGCTATCGATAGATTAGAGAATTTATTAGAATTTAAAGGAGTTATTGAAGAACCTAAAGAGAAAATGTTTATTTCTCGCTATATATTGTTTACTGATACAATTAATAATATATTTTGATACAATAAATGATACATTTAATAAACAATTAGTGGAAATTTAGTATGTGAAAGCACCGACAAAAATCAAGTTCTTATTTTTGAAATAAAATCAAATAGCAATATCTTCCATCAACTAAGTTATCACAAATATCTATATACGATTTCATAGCTCACTTTCAAAAGCTGCTCTTTAAGTCCTTAAATCCAAACAATGGGTTAATGGATGACTGAAGGCTCCCCGTTCACGGCTAACTGGTTGTCAGAATAAAAAGGACGAGCATGACAGAGGAATGTTGGGACCTGTCAGGGTGTACACCGCCCACATACACATAAATTTCCTGCTAAATCATCCCGAGCAAACGAAAATATTGCTTAATCAAATTGAATGACCTTCGTGCCCAAAGGTCTGACGCTGCAAAAAGCCAAAGGCAACAACAAAATACAAAAACCAAAAAAAAAAAAAACGACAATGTCCGCGTGAAAATTGAAATTGTTCTAATCAGCCATCGAGGAGGTTGTTTCGCCCTTGTTTTCTGTATTTTCTTTTTTTTTGGCCCGGCTAACACGTGTTATTGAATCATTGGAAAGGAAAAACGAAGCACCATGAGGAAAAATGAGAAGCGAAGACCAGGAAAAACATTTACGCTTCGCTGGGGTTCAACGGACTTTTGACTTCTGACCGCACAGACAGCGAGGCCAGCCAGAGTCGGCCCAAAAACCGTAATCCCGGTTTGTCGACTTGGTCTGCAGCGGAAATTGTTGTACAAATTATGCTCCACTGATTGCCAGGGGTTTTTTAGTGTGTTTCTCCTGTAGGCTTCTGTTGCTTGATGAGCTGTTAAATGCGAAGGGTGGCCACCAGTACTCCCAGCTATTGACAGTTTTTCCCAGCCATCACGCAATAAAGTCGTTATGGGGCCACTTCAAGAAATATGCCCCCAACTAATAAATCTCCAATATAAACGGCAAATAAAATAAAGATTCAACTTGCGATTGTATCATTCCCCCAGTCACGACATGATTTTTATGATAAGATTTTCAATTTCAATTGCCAGACAAAACTGTAACGATAACGATAAAGCGAATCTGAACGAGCTACCAGCTCCACTTCACTATATTTCACCCTCCACAAAGGTAGCGCCGGCAGTAAAACAACTCAATACCCACGGCCCTGTGAGCCGCATTAAGCCAATAAAAAAAAAAGAATCGCATAAAACTGTTGGTTTTAGTTTAGCATAATAAAATGAAAACATTAAGCGGAGCCAGCGGTGCAGAATAAGTTAGGAGCGCGGCAACCCCACCATCTCTGCATGCGGAATTATGTGTATTTTATTGGGGGACCCGCACTGAAAATCCCCCACAATCCGGGCCCCGCCAATGTCGCTGGCATATTTCAGTTCATAAATACAATTTCAGCAATCGATGGGAAATAAAACAACAATCCGACGAACTGCTTCTGGTCAAACGAGGCAGAGCACAGGTCGGCAAACTCCAATTGTTTTTTCAAATAACAAAAACTGTTGTTTCTGTTCCACTCATCCCGGCTGAACCTGACAGATGGGGAACTCATTTTAATTTTTCCATAAATAAATTAGGGTTGAACGATGAAAATACAAAGCATGCATATTTTAGCATGGGTTTGACAGATCATTTATTCACAAAATAAAGCAGAGCGAATTTTTGGGCAAATTTAAAAATAAATTCGCTCTAAGGAGAGATGCCCTCCTATTTGTTATGTTTGATGACAAAATAAATAGAATTTATTCGCAGGTTTTGGACATGCTGCTGCATTTTATTATTGGTTTATTTATCAATTTAATAAGATTAAAAACAATAGCGAAACTTTTCTCGGAGGTGCATCAAAATTAATTAAATTGTAACAAAAATCAGAAACTTTATTTCCTACCCAGAAAATCCCATTTAATTTTAAAAATTCCCCTGGATATTTATTTTATGAAAATACGTGGGAATGTGGAAAACAAAAATTCTACAAATCTGTAAATCCATTCAATCACAATTTTGCACTCAATTTCCACTTCCAACCCACTCAAATCAAACCCTATTTTCCGAGAACCAATTTTCATAGACGAGAAATTTCAGGGAATCCAATTTTTAGCTACTTGAACAGGTTTATGCACTTCTATTTTGTCAGCTCGCTCTCTAATTGCTGGTCGATAATGGTGAAAAGCTGGAAAATGCGAAAAGCAAGTCCGACTTGAGCCAAATTCGCATTTTTCATTGGATTGCCAAGAAAAGTGAGTTCTCTTCGTCTTTCTTTTTTTTGTATTTTCATAGAATATTTTGTTGCTGATTTAATTTTACGCTCGCGCCCTAACGGAAACGGAAATTCGTAGTGGTTAAGTGGGTTGGTGGGCGTGGCACTCGGCCATGTTTTCCCTGATTATAATAATGATGATAATGACGACGATGATGATGACAAGGAGGAGGATGCCGATGGCGAAGCCATCAGGTGGCGACGTTGTCGGAAGTGGCGAGTGTTTCTCTGTTGGCATTTTGAGCGCTCTGTGCATTATTTATAATTATTGCGAATTTTCATATAATTATGCGTGGGCGCATATTTCCAGCATCTTTCTGACGCTCAATTTTCCTCTCCATGCATATATTTTGAGTTTTCTCTTCTTTTCTTCCCCCGCCCCGAACTGTCAGTTATTTATTTAAGCAGCAAAATTTTTCTTGCCACCGGCCAGAGAGAAAGAGCGAAGAGACTATAAATATTAAAGTCAACGGTAGTTTGTGTCTGGGCGAGAATCCTTGTGTAATTAATGTTTGTTCTGAGATTTTTGTCCGCTTAAGGCACTCGAGTGGCACATTAAACTCATTGCTGTTGTTGCCTTTACGTGGCTCCTCCTGTGTTTGCGAATGCCTGTGGATTATGTGAGTTTGCTGACATTGTTGAACGGCAGTTAAATGCCTCATTAGGTTAAGTTGCCTTCACTTCAATTTGTTTCCGGCTCAAGTTTTTACCGGAATATTGGCAAAAGATTGCATAATTTAATTCGAGGCCAGTAAAGTTCATCTTTTGTTTACTTTAACGATGAAGGCAGGTCGAGTTCGAGCAGGAAATTGTGTGTGTTGCTGGGAATATTAAATTTCTTGAATCAAGATTAAATTTCGGTGAATATTTATAGTATTTATTTTCAGTAAAAATACAGCTTTATGCCATTTATTTATTGTAGAATTAGCTTTATGATTTAAATATTTAATAAAATATATGTAACCGAACTTAATCAAAATATAAATTAATTTACTTAAACCCAAAGCCTTTTCTATTGAACATTGCAACCAAAATTGATTTAATTTTGTGAATATTTATCTGAAATGGAAATGGAAAAGCAAGTGTTAAAGTTTCACCTTTTTTCACCCCTCATAAATCATCTGGAAAAGCTTCACACACACCCAAACTCACCCACACTAGAGTTAAGCGTTCAATTTACGGACTTGCAAAGTGAATTGGAAAATGTGTTGCCAACTTTTAGGGCAATCGGAAAACCCGTGTATTATGTTGCTGTACCAAAAAAAAAAACAACTTTGTTTGGCAAAATTTTGATTAGAAAGAGACTTAAAACTAAGCTAGCCGCCCTGCATACATGAATGGGAATTGAGAACTGGGCCCGTTCAATCGATAAAAATCCTTAGTCAGCCTTTTTGGGGCCTTAATCATTTTCAATACAACTTTCGTTCTTATTTTTTCGATTTTGTGCAATGGCCAACAGCTCTGAGCTCTTTGAAGCCAGCGTTAAGCACTCAAAGTGAGGCTATTTCATATTTGTTCTTTCTTTTTTACCCCTCGGCGCCTCTGTATTTTCAATTTATTCAGATTTATACTTTGCATAGAGAGTTTTTGGTGGATG
Source organism: Drosophila mayri (assembly GCA_008042485.1). Classification (NCBI taxonomy): domain Eukaryota; kingdom Metazoa; phylum Arthropoda; class Insecta; order Diptera; family Drosophilidae; genus Drosophila; species Drosophila mayri. Next base: position 463,075 of record VNJN01004040.1, on the reverse strand, counting down.
AGACCAAAAATTGAGCAAAAATAAAAGAGCCGACCTCAGACAAGTGCAAAAAAATGAGTGCCAGCAAGTGAGCAGGGAAAAAAATCAACGAAATTGAGTAAAAACAATGAAGCGTAAACGATTTTTGCTGACATGTATGTTGAGGATGGGGTGCAGCAGCAAAAAAAAACAGCATAAATATAATAAAAATAAGGCAGCAAACAAAAGGCAAACGCGAGTTGCCTGTTAAGCACCCCAAACATGGCCAAAAGTATGTACAACTGAGGTTAAAAAATTAACACTCAAGAAGGACATTAGCTAGGATGCTTCAAAATACAAATACAAATTATGCAAAGGAATTTTTAGATAGCAAATTAATTTATTAGAATAATTTTGTATTGAAATCATTTTTTAGAATAATTATTGAATCCTTTTAAAGGTTTTTTTTGTAAGATAAAACCCCCTGCAGATAATATATTTCGTTTGTATCGATTTTAAAGATAAAAGTAGATGAGATTTTAATTGTTTTCTTTTATTATTAACACTATATTTCTTTAATTTATTTCGAGTATTATTCAAATATTTATTACTTATATATCTGATATATTTTTCCGCCAACAACTGTGGAAACCTAAAAGATGATGGGTGGGAAAAATATAGACTGGGAGAGAAAAAGCACCTTATCCGTGACGTGACATGATTGTCATCCACATTGTCAACGACAGGGAACCGCAGAACAACAGTTCCTTTCGGCCGCCAGGACATAAACAGCTTCATACAAATGTTATTATTGAAATTTCGGCAGGAAAAAACACAGAAAGCAACCGTCGTCGTTGAGAAGGCAAAAAGAGAGTGCAAAAAAGTGTTTATCACACATACGCCGTGTGTACGCAGCGGCAGCAGCAGCAGCAGGAAAATGACAAAAAATGATGAAAAATCTATTTGCAAAACCCAACTCCACCTCTCTGACCATATTTTTGCCCCATGCCCTGCCCTGCCATCAGCATATGTTTGCCGTTTGTTCCCGGCATCCCAAACAGAAGCAGGACCTCGCCTCGATGGAAAGAAAAGCCAACCAAACATTATTCGACGCCATCGATGCCGTCACATTGTGTGTGGTTATTCGGGTGTACAGTGAAAGAAAAATAATGAGACAATCGTAAGGAGAGTTTTAAATAGAATGAGGAAAATTTTTAAAATATTATATGTTTATCTTAAATTCATTACATATTTATTTCTATTTTTTTTTTGTCAAGATTTATTAAATCGATTTTAAATTCTTTTCACTGTGCAATATATCTCCCCTTCCTGTCTGCCTTTCGCTTACTTCGGTTTTATTATTTCGCCTAGGCTTTGACGATTTCCCCTAAAATGATAGACGCTTGCCAACTGCGGGCATACAAATAATACATATAACATACCCCCATGCCATGTCGGAAATTCCCTCATCGAGAATAGTTGGCGCACTTTTTCCATTTGTCCCTTTGTTGTTGTGCATTGCGCACATAGTTAGATAAGACAATATTATTTTATTGCCTCCGGGGAGGTTGGGAGATTTCATATCACCCTTAGTGGTCAGTTGGGCTTCAGGCCCCAAAGGGTCACAAATAAGAAGAATGGTTTGGTGCCTGGTTTTTGCAAGAGAATGGAAAGCCTTATAAAAACCAAATCCCACTTCAGTTAATGCAGGGGTTCCACCAAAAATTTACGACAATGGTTGGCTTTGAATTACAAATTGGTTTGATGAGAGTTGTTACGAAGTAAGAGACATACTATTTCATGGATTTTTAAGGGTATAAGGCTTAAGAAAAATTATTTTAAGCTGATTTCCTTTAAATTTAAATTCCCTGTTAAGTTTCAAAGTTTATTCTATTATAGAAGTTCAATCAAAAATATAATAATTTGCCTTTATATATTATTTATAATATAATTTATGTAAAATAATTTAATTGATTTTTAAACCATATCTAATTTTTAAATATAGCTAGATAATTAAAGACACTTTCTAAAAAAAACTAAACTTAACCATTTCCAATCAGCTTTCAATGGAAAGATAAATGATTTCATTTTTGCCGGAAGTTGATCAACTTTTTGCCCGCTATCCATTTGTCATCAATCAATTAGGAGCGCTTCCCCTGTCAAATGTGTCAAAGTATTGCATAAACTAACATTAACCCGAACCATCTATGGCCGGCACGGCTGGCTAATAAATTTTTCAGAGCCGCCAACAGAGCTGGGCCAACATAAATCTACATGGCCAGCCATCTCCTCTTACATATTTCATCGAGGCTCTCCCAGCTCGAAGTTCGAGCTTTTGGTGGAGATACGTATGTGCCGAGTTTCATTTCCTTGGCACTTCCTTGCACAGGACCATGTAATACTTTCCCTTTTTTAATATGCTCATTCAATTTACTTGCGCCAGTTGCCGTCTCCCAACTTCCAAACTCTTCGATTGCTCCTCGATTATTGATGACATGACAAACAAGGTACGATTTCCGCCCGGCGCCCAAGGAGAAGAAGTTCGAGAATCATTTTTCTTTTGCCTCGATTGTATTTGTATGCGCATTAACTTCATTTTGCAATCATGCGCGCCATAAATCCAATTTAATTGTGCTGCTCCCTCACACACACACACACACACACACACACAACGGTACACAGATACAAATGCGAAAACACACGCATGAGCTGCTTGAGTGCACGGCGGCGTATACTTAATTTTTGCTCGTTCGTGCGCTCAATTCCGCTTCCTCGCAACTTCTAACTCAATGCTAAATAGAAGCACATAAATTTCCGGCATCGCCGTCCCTATGTTGCTACCCCAGCGATATCCGGTTTGATTTCTTGGGATTGCATTTTGAAAAATAGATTTTTTATACTGTTGCTTCCAGCTCTCGATCCCACCTTTGTCTACCTTGCCGCCTTTGCTATCTATCCCTCTTTGATTTACTACGCACAATTTTGTGTACCTTCGGCAGGACTCGCTGGCAGGACTCGCCAGTCCAGTTCGAGTGGCTCGTTGTGATTTATGTTTGATTGAAATGCTCTAAATTGTATGCTAATCTGGACTTTGACACAAAGCTCATTTGTTGTTCCTCCCGCTGCCTTTGCTGTTGTCGTTGCTATTGTTGCAGGAATCGCATTTAAATGTTGTGCCTGGCATTTGGCAGTCTGCTTAAGCGTTTGCTAATTTGAAAACCATTTCGAACTCGGGCAGCTCACAAGGGGTTGCCTCGAATGATTATTCGTATCATTTGTCAGGCTTTTAGATTTTGGGTTGGCCTGGCTTTGGGGGGCGTAAAATATCTACGAATCTGTTGTGGCCAATTGAACTGTTAATTTGCTCGGAAATGCTTCATAGAACTCTAAATATTCGGCCAAAATTTGGTAATGAACAGACGGAATGGTCTTCGATTAAGATTGGCTATCAATTATAACAAAAAATACTCTACGATATCAATGAGTGGAAAAGTATTTAAGATATTTTTGATAGTTTGTTACTGTGACTTAAAATAAATAATATATTTTTTAATTGTTTAACAACTCAGCTTCATTTAAAGAAAGGTTACTAATTACTGATATCTTTTCTTTTTACTTTTAATCACAGATTACCCTCAAAACTTTAATTTATTGTTAAAAGCCACAAGCCACACCTTAAATTTTAGCAAAGAAATTTAACTTGGAATGAAAAACAAAACAAAATTCACCTTAAAACTGGTTAAAACCAAATAAACTCCACTCGCAATTCCGATTGCATACCCTTTGGATACTGAAGCCATTGACACACGTTGCATTCGTTGCAAGTTGATTTGATGGCAGACATTAAGTGCAGCTGCTTGGGCGCGTTACTTCACTATCTCTGGGCCATAAATTCCCACAGAGCTCTCTGCCCACACTCTTTTCCCGCCAATTTCCTGTCGCATGCCCTGCTAAGTATACTATATAATTTTTTTCCGTTTTTTCATAAATCCCACAACTGTCAACTGCGGAGGGAGCGGAAATGGCTAAATTCAGCAATAAATTGACGTGAGTGAGCCAGAGAGTGGAACATGCTTCATTAATGCGACAACCGTGGGACCCGCGCCCCCGCTGACCCTTTACCTCATACCCTGTAACCCTTTAACCCTTCAACTCCCTTGGCCGAACCACCATACATCCCACATACAAACAGGACAGCACAATTGGCTGCACTTGTCTGTCCACTTAGTTGGGCGAGCAAAACCCACAATATCCACATGCCCAAGTGGTTGCACTCACGCCCCACCCTTAACCCCTTCCCCCCCACTCTGACCAATGGCTCTTCATGTCCGTGTGGTTAAGTGAGCTCCGTGCGGCTGGTGGTTCTGTTTTATTTTCCCTCTTTTTTGAGTTATGCCCGGCATTTCCGGTCTTGTCATTTCATACTAATCAACATCCGTTGAGCGGAATTTTTGGGCCAGCATTTTGGACTGCATTATTTCGCAAACTGTTACGCGGTAGCCCCCGCCGATATTTTCGGGATAATATTTTCTGTGCCCCGTTATACGCATTTGTTGCAGCATTTGCATTGTAATTGCAACAGTGCGTATAAGTGATGTGCATATAAATTACATTTGCTTCGCTGCGGGTTGTCGGTCGGTGCAAAAACTTCCAGCTATGGAAATTGAAAATTTATTGCACACCACCACGTGGCCAACGCACGGCTGGGGGTCCGGGCCTCTCCGGTTTTCGTACGGTTCGGTCCGGCTTTCATTACAAATTACGCATACGCACCGTTGTTAATTTCATATTCATAAATGATGGCCGCACTCCCTGGGGAAATTGCACGAAGCACTCCAGCTCTTCCTGTGGTCCTTTTTCCACAGGTTCCATCAGTGGCTGTGTATTTTTGTTAACAACAGCAACAAGAACACAAAAAAAATGGTTAAATTATGCCTCAGTTGAGGCCTTGGTCGACTTTGATCTCGTGGCAAATCTCTGGCTTGGCTCTACTCTAACTAGCCAAAAGCCGGCCAGCATAATCCGGTACATTTGACTCTGAATGCTCTCTTAGGTCCAGTCCATTTGGCCACTTGACTTGCGCCAAAAGGGGCTCTGGCCATCAAATCCCCAGAAAGTCCTGGCCATAAACATAAAAACCAAAAGGGCACAGACTGTCGGCTGCTGCTGCTGCCATCGAGTGTACTTTGTTGAATTTAACCTCTAATTAGTGAAAGCTGTTTTTAGCTGGGATTAAAGGTTGCCCAGGGACATCTTGAATGACTAATGAATATTTTCTTTGAATTTTTAAAAGATTTACGTCTAAGAAGAGGCTCAAAAATACCCAAAAGAAGTCAGGCATGATTAAAAATGTTTCAGTTGGGAGCCTAGGTGAAGCAAAAGGGATTCCGAACTCCAGGGATGAAAATGATAAGCAGATGGTTTTAGATATGGAAAATTAATAAAGGTGTTATACGAAGCTTGAGTGGAGCCATAAGCTACCCGAACTCTTGGGAAATTATAAAGACGTCTGCCTTCTTTTAGGTATTTTTAATTAATAATTATTACAAAGAGTTTCAGGATTACTATTGTTTTTTTAATGTCTTTTCAAGATCTTTATTTTTTATTAACTAAAAGTACCTATATTTATATTAAACAAAAAACTTAAAACCCTTTTCGATTTTATTGGCTCTAGAGAAATATTTTCAATTAAAAGTTGTTTTGTAGAACAAAACAGCAACTACAAATTTGATTAAACTCGTTTCCAAATGAATTCACCGCTCAAGTACGTACCGCCTAGAGTTCCTTATGCATTGCAGACTTATTGCTTAATCGCAGCCAGGACTTGCAGTCACCAACTTGAGTTTTTATTGCCGCCATTCCTTTCGAAGGAGTTGCCCCGTTTAGTGCCGACTCACCAATAAAACTGCATTGTGTCTGTGGAGGCAAGGCAAACAAATTAGTTCTGCCCAGACACACACACACAGAGAGGAACAGGATCAAGAGAAGGACCTACCAAACACACAATGGACCCTCTCCGGAGGGGGTGGTGAGATTGGCATCAAAATATTAGACGCGTCAATAGCTCTGCACATTTTGCGCTTTTGCATTTCGAAGGCAATCGAGGCGACAAGTTGAACGACATCGAAATGTGGAAAACTGGGGAAATCCTCTCCCCCCACACGCTGCCCCCATTTACATTGCCAATTCAATGGAACAAAAAGTGCAACCAGCTCCACACTCTCGCTAGCTCTATGAATGAGGATGACGGCGGCGATGTCGCCTGCGGATGAAATGGGAATGTGTGTTTAATGGTTGACATTGTTGTTTACAAATTGACTTTTTGTTGCTGCCGTTGCTGCTCGTCAATAAACATTTGCCTGATAATATGCCAACATATGCATAACGTACATAAGTAGCTTACATCCACCAACCACCCAACTTACTGTCTTTACAGAGAGGGAAAATATGGAAGAGATTTTTGGGTGACGTGTCAGTTCTAATAATTAACAATTTTAAGGTTCTGGATTGTCTCAAAATAGCTTAAAATTATACAGATTTACCAAATTAAACAATAAATCCCCTTCATAGTTTTAATTTTAATGACAATTAGTGTTGGGAGACTATTTAAAAACCAAAGATTTTTTAATACCATTTTTTTACGAATCTGCACTTTAAAGGCATAGAAATTTTCATGGCTTGACTCTTCCTCTAAAATTAAAAGTTCTCTCCAAAACTCTTTAAATATTCTAATTAAAAAACATATTGCTTTTCTCTTTGTGCAGCAGAACTTCAGCAATATCAGCAGCAGCAGCAGCAGTCGAGCAAACATCAGGCCAACGGAGCTGTCCTCACTGGAATGCAATCGCACCACATACGCGGACCACGCCCCCCGCTCCGCACCGCCTCCTCGACGACCACCAATAGTAGCAGCAATAACTCGTCAATGGGCGTGGCCGTGGGGGGCGGAGGTTCTGGCAACATTCTGCTCGATCAGACGCCATCCGGTGGCAGTAGCAGCAGCGGCGTGAGCAGTGCGCCCAGCTCCTCGAAGGGCCACCACACTCACTCGCATTCGCATGCCGCCCACCTAGTGCATACGCACGGCGAGGGCATGGTCCTGACCTCTGCCTCGCCCGTCGGTGTCCAGCAGCAGCAGCAGCAGCACCAACACCAGCAGCAGCAGCAACAGCAGCAGGTGCCGCAGGCGGCAATGGACGAGATGCGCGTCTGATAGGTATCGGTCTTTGAGTTGGACTTATAGTCATCAACGGGGTGAGTCTTTTTTCCTGACTGAATAACGTTCAAGAACCATTTTTATGAATTCCATATTCTATAAACTTTTTATTTAAAAATTATATTTAATTTATTTTAAATTAAAGCAGATTTTGTTTTGATAATAATGTGAATTTCTTGACAGATTTTAAATTATTCATTTAATTTATATTCAAATCTTATATAACTTTCTTACAAGCCTTTCTCCTTATCCCTAACTTCTGGCGCCTCATTATCCTTCATATCCTTTTTCTTTTCAAAAGGGACCGGTCTCAAGGGATTCTGTGGGAGCACATGTGTAATTTTTTATAAACGAATTGTTTTTTTTTCACATTTTCTGGCCGATAATATTTATTATTCATTTCGCGTTATATGCCACCACCTTAGTCAATTCTTTGAAGAAATATGTGAGGCGCCACGTGGAGTTCTAGAAGGTCAAGATGCGTCCTGGTCGTTGGTCAAGTCCTTCCACTCCAATTTATTTAATAGTTACAAACACAGAGAATATAATTTCCTAAAAAAGCATTAAATTCTAAGTGAAATCGTAAAAAAAAAATCTCTACAAATATAGTCACTATAAAAATAAAAACCCCTTTAAAATGTAGTTCCCCAAAAATGACAAGCATGCTTGAACCCTTCACAAAGAAAAATAAGAAAAAGCAAAGGTCGTGATGGTGTCTCAAAAAAAAGGTAGAATAAAATATCTGCGCACAACAGACTCTGATCAAAAATAACAAACGGCATGTCAAACATGCGGCAGCAAAAAATGTTGCCTCTATATTTGATAAAATAAAAAAAAAAAACAAATAAAAATAAATATGCACGAAAAGCACGAAGCATACGAACCGAGTTCATGGTTCAAGGTGGACTCAAATGTCGCAGCCACTGGCATGGAAAAATGCCAAAGAGTGGGCGTCCGAATACCGCAAAAGGGAGAGCTTTAATGGAGAGTTTTCCGCAGGACAAAGAGCAGCAAAAGAGCGACGAATAAAATATAGGTATTTATGCCTGGGCAAAGGGAATGGAATTGTAAACGAAATGAAAACTGGAGCCACTAGACCAGGCCATAACAAGTGGCAAGGTGCAAGGCAATTTGCGGCATGCAACTTGAAACCGAGCGTCCAACTAATTTATGAGTCCAACGTTGGAATCTGGAAATTCGAGCTAAACCAAATTAAAACTTCAGTGTGGCCAACAAAAAAATTTGGTAATTGCATTTAGCTGTAAGCCAGTTACGTTGCTGCTGTCAACTCAAAGGAAAACCGAGAAAGCAAAATCGTAGGCTTCAAGTGAAACATGAACTTAAAGCTAAAAAATAATCAACGAAAAGGTTACAATTTCTTAAGAATTATGAGAGTTTTAACAGAAAAAGTCAGTCAAAAGAAATAGATTTAATTTGAGACTCTTCATGAAGTATAATTATTAAAATCTATTATCGTTTATCAATCAAAAAATAGGAATAAGTACAAATAAAGCATAGTATATAATAATAAACTAAGTTATTTAGAATGTAGAAGTTTTAATACAATTTTAGGGCCAAATAGATACGTTCTACAATTTGTTATGCTATTAAATTCCCAAAGAAATTCAGAGAATTAATAATAAATAAACTTTAAACCTAAACTAAGGTCATTATTTATTATTAATTTTATGAATTCTTAAATGTTAAACATATCTTAAAATATGGATAACAAAAATAATAAATTATAGAAAATGTATTAACAGCTTGTAATTTTTTAAACAGTGGCAACTGTATTTCTTTCCTATTTATATTCTCAATATTTCCATATTTATTTTTAAAACTTTAATTCTCTCTCAATAAGAGGCTGCGTCAAAAAGATCCAGCCACTTGGTGGACTTTTTATCATCTACTTTTCCTGCCCACTTGCAGCCGCCCACTTATCCGGGTGTATGTGGGTGGTGGGTGTGCGGGCATGTTTGTGGGGGTCAGGACACTATTTCACCTGGCATACAATTAAATTTGCATTTCTTGCCTTTTTGTTTAACCCACGATGCCCGGGCAGCCTCCGCCCTGGTTTCCTTAACTTTTAGCTGATTAACATTTCTCTGCGCTGTGCTCTTGGCCCTGTGGAAATGCAATTTTCCCTTCCAGCCAAAGTGAAAGCGGAGGGCCCAGGGCAAATGGCAACTTTTATGTAAATTTACACCCACTCACATTCACACACACACACACACACACACACCAAAGAACACACTTGCGCACGGCACACACATACACACACCCGGACACGGGGGCGTGTCGAAGTGTATATGTGTTAAAAGCGCAATAAACATTAATTTCACATTCTTTTTTCTTGAGCCACTCCACTTTGGGTCCTTATACTTTGTTTAAGTTCTTCCCTCTTCAGTATAATTTTTTGCACTTGTTGAAATTATGATCAAAAGATTGTTACGTTTCCGAAAAACAAAAGGAAAATGAAATGAAAACAAACTTTTCGAGGGGAAATCTTAATATTTTAAGTGAAAGCATTGCTTAAAAAAAATGTAAATAATGAAAATGAAATCATTTTAAAAATGATTTATTATAAATCTTAAAGTGATTTATTATCAATTTTAAAATGATTTTATTTTTATTTATATTTCAAATTTATATTTTTCAATCTTAGGATATTTTTTAATGATAGCAATAATTCCTCGTCCGTGTCCTTAAAGCGTATCCGAAATATATTTTATTATAATATTTATTAAATTATTTTTGTTAAAGAAAACTCAGTCCAAATAAAATTTAAGCCTTAAACAAATTCACATAAAACAACTGGATAATTAGTAGAATTGGTTAAGCCTGTATTTCCATTTAATTATTGCTAGATAAACATAAATAATTGCAATTCACTTGTTTGCATTTCCAAACTCATCCAACACATTACTAATCAATTAAGCCAACAATTGAAGGAAAATGCTTTAATATCTTATTGATTTTGGTTGCACTTATAATATCGTCAGATGCGGTTTTCTTCACTGACATTCTGTTGTGATTTATTGGGAAATTATTTTGGAAAATGGGGCCTGCGGGGCAGACAAGTTTGCTGCCGAGAAATGTGACAAGAACTTTAGAAAATTGTGTGCTTAAATTTCTTAACACCATCGTAGTACAAAGGCTAAAAGCAAATCCTGTTCCTTCAGCATACATGAACTCGAAATCCTGGAGGACCAAATGTGCTATGTAATTAGCGTAAAACTTTCAGGTGGCATCAAGCTCTAGAGAGCTGGGAGTTAAGTGGATATGGAATTAGTAGCAGGATCTGTGAAGTTATGGATAGTTTATTAAAATTGAGGTATGAATATGGTAATCTATCACTGAAATACTAAAAATATCTCTAAAATAATTAGATGAAAATTACAGATTAAAAAATATAATGTTTATTGGAGTTATGGAACTTGAATCAGGCTTTAAAACGGTTTATTACAATTATTATTATAAATTTATAATTAATAAGGAATTACCTTTTCCGACAATTATATATATATATTCCTTTAATTAATATGAATTTTATATTTTCCATGCTAAATGCAGAAATAGTGAATATTTCTAGGCAATTAAAATTTTTTTAATTAAATAATAATAATAATAATAATATTAAATTATTTCTAAGTTTCCACTTCTGATTAGTTTTTATTTTACAAATCTTAGACTCTTTAAGCCTTAAAGTTCTTAGCGATATATTTTTTGTTCAGCATATTTTTTAGCATAATTTTTATGCATAATCTGGGATTATTTTCTGTTTCTTATAATTCTTGAATTAAAGTTAATTATACTATGGGAAATGGTCCCTCCTCCTTGCCAGTATTTATGAAAATGAGCTTATGAACCTGGCCAAGTTTCCGACACTTGACTGATGTTTATTGTTTCTTTAAGAAGAGTCTCAGCTCCCCCATTTGCCCGTTCTGCCGGGCCATTTGGCCCCTCTCGAGCACAGCACAAGATATGCAAAGTGGCTGCACAAACATGCGCGTAATACGTTAATGATGGTCCCAGCCTTCTCCCCGCCCATCTACGCCCCCGTCTTCGCCAACCCGTAACATGCACACATTGTAGCCGCGATTTGCATTACGCGCATTACTCAGTTCCCTCGTTTTGACGGGGCTTTTCACGACTTTCTTCCCTTTTAGTTTCGGTATCTTGCGAGGAGAAAGTCTAAGCTGCATCGTCGCCCCCTTGAAACCACTCGCAACCATCCCTCCCCCTCTGGCCAACATCACCACTCCAGTCAACAATCTGCGCCAAATTGTGCGCTCAACTGTGTGCAGCACCAGTATCCCCTTAACCCTTGCTAGCCCCAGCCAGCAGCGGCGGGCTAACAAACCACCCCCCTGTTGGCCAGAAAGCTGGCAAAACAAAAGGCAGCCGCGCATTTTTCGCAACTGCACTTTACTTTGCACTTTTCGCTTTCTTTGCATAAATTCTCGCCATCCCGAGTTTACTGTACTGCAAAAATGGGCACGCATACAGCTAAAGAGAAAGAAAACAAAATTGGTTGAAAGGTTTTAGGTGACAAGACTAGAAGATACTCTGTAATAATAAATTTAATAAAAGGATTTAAAATGTTTATTTAAATATTCTAATATTTTTTTATAATAAATAAATATTCATTATAAGTTATATTTAAAAAGAGAGCGAACAGCTGTTAATAATTTATTAACAATATCTCACATTAGCCTAAAGGAATTACTGTCCAAACATATCCTAATAAAGACTTTAAGCAGTTAAAAAGACTGTTTATCAATTCATAATCACATCAATTTAATTCAGATTAAAATCATATCTCTGGGATTACAAAATAGTTCTCGGTACTTTATTGAATTTTCACCTTTAAGTGACTATTTTCGGCATATCCCCATCATTCTTTGTAAGCGGTACAAAAACACAAACAACGGCAGTGAAAGAAAAAGTTAAGGAAAAGAACGCTGAAAAAAATAAAGCTGAATAAATATGGCATGCAGCTGCTGCAGAAGATTTTCCCGCTGAATTTTAAACTAAACACAAAAGGCATAATGGGGAAAATGGGAAAATAGAAAGCGCCAACAGAGCGCAATGAAGTGTGCGGCCCTGAGAAAGGCGCAACATCAACGAATCCGCGACCAAATGGAGCCGAGCACCAGATAGGACAGATATGCAGAATGCTAGCGATATAACGCGTCCAACTGAGTGGCACTGATGGGGCTGCACTTTTAGCGGGCACTGTGTCGTAAATGGTGATGGTTGGGATGGCTAGCTGTAAGGATTCAAAGGATCTGAAGATTTCTACAATGTTTTTTGGAATTCCAAATATTAGAGGTTCTGTTGGGTTGTGTACATCGAAAGGATACATGATTTCTTATATTTAACATTAATTGACAATTTAAAACCAAAGCTTTATTAATTTTCTTTGTGATTTATGTGCAAAATAATTTACTAATTTACATTTTATTTAAACTCTGCTATTAAGATTGTCAGCAAATAAATCGCATTAATTTTAACCCACAAATCAAAGCTATTTATGAGCTTAGTCCTTTATTGCAGCCACTCAGCATTTTATTATTTTTTCAATTAATTTAAATTTAACATTTGATTTATCATAATTAAGAAAATAGCAAGTAAAGACTTTAATTTATCCATTGCAGCTCCATAGAAACACTGCGAGCGGAAACGCCCGAGGAGTTCTATGCCCCAAAACGGGCGGATGATGACGGCCAACTCAATGGGACACCAGACGATGTGAATCCAGTTGCAGCTGTGGTGGCAGGAAAGGGAGGAACAGGAGCCGGCGGAGCTGGCGGTGACCACAAGCAACGGCAACTGAAGAAGCTGCGTTTCAAGCGGGAGATTCATGCCCTGGCGCTGGAGGGCGGCGATGTGGCCAGGGGCTACTGTTCCTGCGATGAGCAGTGGACCAACTCCTCCTCGCCGACATCCACCACGACATCGGCAACCATGTCGCCGACTCTGCCAGCGACCGGAAGTAGCAACGGGCGCTACGCAACCGGAAATGGGGGCGGCAGCGGAATCGTAAAAATGGCTGCGGCGTCGACGTCGAAGCGGGGCGGCAGGCTCAAGCAGCAGCACCATGTGCGCTTCTCTGACGAGAAGAACTTCTCGGATTGAGGATAAAACCAACTACTAGACTGCACCTAATCTCTGTTTAGTCATAGGCTAATTCCCCGACAGGAAGGGGAAATCAAACAAATCATCAGAAAACCAAAAAAGTTGCATTAAATTCCGTAGCTAAACGTAATCGATAAGGAACCCTGTACATATAGCTCGTGAAATGTTAGTTAAATATCTGTGTTTAGTTGCTCGATAGATCTGTTGTGAACTATATATATATACGCATATATATACATAAATATATATGGATATAATCAAGCTAACGATACATAAAGTTCGTCAGTTAAGTGTAGCACAAATGCATTTTTTCCACTCATCAGCAAACTGAAGGCAAACATTGATGGAATTTGTTGATAACCAAATTCTGTTAGCAGCAGTGTAAATACTCTAGTCAAAATAAACATAAAATGTGGTAAGATTTACTTAAAGTAAATTTATGAAAGAAATAAAAACAAAAATCACTTAAATAACGAAAACAAAAAGCGCTCAAAATAGATAAGAATCAACTAACACAACAGTGAAAGTCAAAATTGAAAACAAATAAATAGTTTATTATTTAAGGACGAAGCATAAACATGTGACGCTTCTCTTTCTGTGTATAAAGTGAGAAAACCAAACATTAAAACATTTGCGATAATTTTTTAATTCAATTTTTAATAATTAACAACACACCTGGAAATCTCTGGCTTGGAGTCAATTGAAGGTTATTATGAAAAGTACTCTGTTTATGCCATTTTAATCTGCTTCTATTTGTTTATTTTTACCATCCAATCCAATTCTTATAAAAGAGTTACCTCAAACTAACATAAACTGCCAATTTATCAATTTATTACCTAAAAATATGATCAGTTTTTTGTATTATTTATTAAACTCTGCTTAACTCTAAAAACTCTTCCACTTTATTTGTAAATCTTTCCCTGGAAAGCGTCGCCAATAAAGCACAGATAAAATATAAAATATTTGTACTTTTAAGAAAAAAATTTATAATCGTCTAGTTTACATTATGAAAGAAAAAAAACAAATTGCAGAAAACACATAAACTAAATTAAGCGATTAATATGAAATAAAATTAAACTAAACGAAATATAAACAAACCATAAAAACTAAAAACAATAAAAACTAAATTAAAGAAATACTTAACGGGGTGTTTTTTTATTGGTAAAGATTATAATTAAAGGTAATTTTAAATGTTTTTATTAAAATTAAAAAGGAAAGTAATAAGCAGAAAAGTAATATATATAAAAATGTATGTTATGGGATTAATAAATTCTACAAAATTAGGTAAGATTAATAAAAATATATTTATTTTCACTTAAATCCCAGATTTATTCCATTTTCTTTCCATTAAAATTTTCTTATATAGAAATAACTAGGTCAAAGTAAAAAACCCCCTGGAAAAGTTATAAAGCGCACCATAGGAAAATTATTCAGAAATCCTTTTACGAAAAATCACAATTTATGGAACCTTTTGCCTTTTGCCTGCTAACAGCTAATAAAGACTTTAAGACCCCGGTGAACCCGATCTAACCCAAAGGATTTCTGGTTTCATTTCATTTTAAATGCTTTTCGTTTATGTGAAGAATTTTTGTTCTGGCAATTTTAATGGCTCAAATTTTTATGGCAACCAGCAACGGTTATTAAATCAAGTTTTATGTCTGGCCAGCAATATGGCTGGCAAAGGCCTTGGTGCTGAGAGAAGAAAGTTTACTAAGTTCAGCCGGAGTATTCAAGGTTCTTTGGGAATTAATTTATATATTGTGGAGCTCAGTTTCTGGCAGCAGTGAATACATCAAAAATGTATGTAGCCAGCCAGCAAGCCGCTCCCCTTAACCGCCGCACTAGCTGGTCTTGAAGCTTGTTGATGTTTGGCCAAAAACTATTCCAATTAACTTACTAAAAAAAAAGAAACAGGAATGAAGACTAGCGGAAAATAGAAAATGAAAGCTAAAAATACAAAATGCCCGTTGGTCATTTTGTAACTCTTTTGTAGACCAACTCTTGCGCCCATTTTCCACCCAGGCTTGTTTGTTTTTGGTTCGATGTGTGTTGTTGGCAGTCTTGCTCCCTTGTTTTTTTTTTTCAAAGTCAAAGTTTTAAGCGCAATTTTCATTATTTAAAATGTGTTGGTAAACGTGGTGAATATGTGGGACCCTGCTAAATCTAAAACGAAAAGCAGACATTATTCATTTAAATGTAAAGCACACTTAAAATTTGTTTAATTACTTTTAAGAGAAGTACATTTTCACTGCATTTTTTGTTTGCTTTTCTATATCTCAGAAACATTTTTTAGTATTACTTTTTCCACTCAGAAGTATTAATTAAATTTTTGTTACACTTCTATTCAAATAAAAGTGAATACTATCGCTTTTAGTTTAAATATTTATATTTTGGTTAATAAATAAATATACTTTCTATAAATAATTATAAAGGTTTCAGTTCAAATTCCTTAGCATTATCTTTTAATTACAAGAATTCCTTCAAACTGAACTAAAGCTCCCTCTAAACCATTAGCCACCATTCTACCCCTCAGCAGTCCACCCCATATCTCTCTCCTCGTCCTTGCAACCACAACTTGCCGTAATGTCGGTTTCGAAGTGAATATACGTTTTTAATGTTTGCTTTTTATTACAAACTAAATGGGAAAAATGTGTTGGCCAAGAGAGTTGGGTGCCAGGCGGGACTTGGGGTGTTATGAAGGGGTCATGGGTGTCTTTGCTTGACACTTGCTACCTTTTTATTATAAATGTTTTATAGCTGAGAATTTTACAAATTACTTTTTGTGCAGCTCCACACATACACACTCGCTTGAGGGCATAAAAACTTGATGACAGGTGTAGCAAATTAGGATTATTATTTTAAATACCAAAAACCAACGCCATCTCCTGTCCGCCTTTATAATTTTTAATGCTTATTAATGCATAAAGAAAACTGTTAAATTTTTATGGCAAATTTCGAAATGATTTTTATTAAGGAACAGTTTTTTTTTTTGCAGAAAATAAATATTTTTATTTATAGATGCAATTATTAAACTGTATCCATTTTCATGTTAAAATATGTAATATAAATCTTTAAAAATCAATTTTTAAATAAAACAAAAACTGTATTATATTTAAACTCATATTTACTTGAATTGTGCATTTAAAATATAGAAATTCAATCGTATATTTTCTCGAAGTGCACATTTAACATATATTTATGTCTTTTTATAATTTTATGTATTTTTTTAAATAAGAAATTAAGCTAACAAACTGAAGTTATAGCGGCTTTTTATGGGTTCGGATGTGTTTATTATTTTAAAATTGTATTTGAAAAGGAACAAGATTTTTATTAAATCGAATATGTTTCTTCAGTTTTTATTATAAACATTTTAAATAAACTTTAAATTTAAATGTGTACATAAATAAATTTGTTTTTATATAAAAATATAAATGAAAATTTTGTCCATTATTTAAATTTTATTTAGCACAAAAGAAAAAAACAAACTCCTACTGAAAGAACACGGCAATGTACTAACCCAAGACAAAATTCCATCAGCCAAGTATTTTCCATTTACCCATTCCTAAAAACATTTCGCATTTCACAAAATGTCTTGCAATAATTTACTCTAAAATCAGGACTCGAACGCAGGCATTGGAATTTTCCTGCCGAGTAACCGCATCAACTAATTAATTGAACCTAATGTATTTCGGCCTTCGTTCCTACTCCCAGCATGCACTTTTCGGCTCATTAAACTTGAAGTGTTGAATTTTTCGTTGGCTTATCCCAAAGGTGTGGAGAGAGGGGGGTCGTCCTCGCTCAGACTTGACTGCTCATAAAAGTCTAAAGTTATGGCAATAATAGCTACAGCAACAGAAGGTACAACAATTTGTTTTTGCGCTGTCGTGTGGGAGGCAACACATTTATATGTTTTCCCACGGTTAACACGACGTATGCGTAATTTATGTCGCTCGCTGGCACAGGTGCTCGGGTCACACAAAGCGCGGTTTTCATATTTCTAAAGTTCCGGCACAAAATTTGATGAATGTTTGCACTTTTAGCGTTAATTCCATTCGACTGGCTTTCACAGGCTGCGCCGGAGGCTCCTCAAGATAGTGCATTCATAAATAATCTCACTCAGCTAAAACGAATTATGGGAAAATAAATTATAAACGTTTTAATATTTTAAATGATATTTTCTTTATTTTTTTTTCATTTAACAATCAATTGAAATACTTTAAATTAATTGATCCAATCTTTTTTCTCCACCATTCTGATCAAACTCCCAAATAAAGAAAAAAATTTTCTCAATAAATAATTTCAAACTGTAAGACAGAGTTAACGGAAATTTGAAAACAGGCAGCACTGGCGAACAGAATGCATCTGAAGGCAGAGACGTTGCCAGACTGAGAATTTTAAATAATAATATCGATAGTATCGATAATGATATCTCATTCGAGAGAGGAGGGCAGAAATATTCGGCCGCCTTCGGCTTTGAATCCCACCACATAAGCCATATTTTGCAATCATTTAAATTTTCTAGTTTTGCCCACTTACCGATTCGGGTTTCTTCCCCATTTTCTACATTCCCATAAAAAATTGTAGGTAAAATTTTTGGGCCGTAAAACGGTTCCACCTTCTGTATTTTTTCCGATAGCAAACACAACAACACAATAAGTTTTACCTCAAGTAAGCTAGATTAAAAAAAAGGAGTTAAAACATGCTAAAAACGAACGAAAAATACTAAAATATTTGTTTTTTAAGTTATATATTTTAATTAATTTAGTAAACTTAGCTAATTTATAAGCCATAAGCTAGTTGCAAGCTTCATTAGCATTTCCATTTGCAAAAAGGCCAGCTTTAGCCTGAATTTAGCTAAGCTGTCAGCGCTGCTCGGTGTTGAAGAAACCTATAAATAGAGGTGAACGCGAGCATTCGGAAAAAATTTCGCTCCGCCGCCGGAAAACGGAAAAAATGTAAAACAGGAATTTAAAGCAAATATACGGATATAAAAAAGCTAGATTTCCCGCTGTTCAAAATATCTTTCCGCCACTTGACTCTGGAAATAGCCAGATTGACAGTAACTGGCAACAACTTCGGCGGACGTGTCGCGGACGGTCAAACGTTAAATTGTTCTTGTGCTCCCTGCAAAAGCAGAATAATGTTTAATAATAATACATAACTGCGGCGGTTATTCTCTTTTAGTGAATAAATCGGTTGGTTGTCATGAACTAAAGCCTTTAACGAAAAGCAAAAGAATTCGATTGAGTACAACGCACACACCCGCGCACGCACAAGTGTGTGTGTGGTAAAACTAAAAAACTGACTTTGTGATTAAGAAAAGTGTATATTTTGGGCAAATATTGAATCAATAAAAACCGAAATAATAACAACAACAATCAAAAATCAAAACGAAAATGCGCGTGTGACAAGAAGAGGGGTAGTGGGAGGCCAAGAGAGCCAAAGCCACACATACACTCGCACGGTGACGTCGGCGCGCAGTCTGTTTTGCTGGGCTCTGGAGCAGTGTTGCCAAACCCGTATGAAGTGCCCGAAAATTCCAATTAAGTAATTGTTGTTATCAAATCAGAATTGGAATGTCTAAAGTGAAATTCGCAAACCTTTGAATTTGGATACTTTTCTACCAATTCGGCTTATTGGCATTGGCGCTCTACTGCTGAGTTGGCAACACTGTCCCAAGAGCGCAAGACAGCAGCCAAAAAGAGCGAGAGAGAGACACATGCAGAGGCGCTCATTTCAATTTTCCTCAATGAATGAACACTTTTCACGGTTTTCGGTTCGTCGGCTCGCGTTTTCCACAGTCGTGCGTTGTTTTGCTCGTGGAAAAGTTGTAAAGCCCCAGCCAAATACCAGTACATAATATAATACACACAACATTTATTTGCAGTGCATGTGTGCAGCAGCGCGGGAGAGCCAGAACCCGAGAGAACTGTTAAATAATTTTTAAATTGTTTGTGTTTTTAACGTGTACAACAAATATTCTATGCTTTTTGCATAACAAAAACAAACTAAACGAAAATTAACTAAAGAAAAACGCTCACGCACACACATACGGACGGACGGACTACGTCAATAAGCAGAAAAGGTAAGCGCAAATTCTGTTACCCCAAGTTGGGTGCTTGCTCGCCAATTGGAAAATTTCTTATTTCACCTCTCCCACCCCCACCCTCTCAATCCCCACCCCATGGCTCGCTCTTACACTTGCTTTTACGTTGTTGGCAAGCAGCGCTTCATTCATTTCCACAAACAGCCCACACATACCAGCACACCCCCGCTCTGCTCTCCGACTCTCTCTTGCTCTGTCTCTCGCATTGGTAACTAGTGTGACCATATGAATTTGTTGTAGCTGGTCAGGCCACAAATTGTTTTTTTATTTTATTTCTTTTTCACCTTAGAAATTCTTTTCAGCTTTTGTCAAGCTCTCTTTAAAGTTAAAACACAACAAAAAGCCTCAGCAACAATGCTCATCAACATTTGCACATCATATTGTTCATAAATAACACAACAAAAAGGGGCAAAACAATGGCTCATAGAATTTACAAAGGTGTGCGAGCGCTGGTGTGTGTGTGTGTGTGTGTGTGTGTGTGCATTCTTTATCATTGATATGTTAAATGTGAAATGTTGAAATTCAAATTAAAAATTTGTGCTTTTGTAAACAATGGAGTGCGAAGCTGCTACTGAAATTATTAAAAAGAGATAAAAGTTACTGGTTTTCAGTGGCTTTCATTAGGGAAATCATGAAGATGGTTAACATTGGTTAACAACAAATGAGTTAATCAAATTTCACTGCCCAGCAAAAACATTTTTTGATAGTTTTTGTTTGTTTGTCAACTATATTATTTGGAATAAATCCTCTATTTACTATAATAACTGGTGGATCACCTTACCTTTATTGGCTATTAGCGAAAATGTTTGCGAGTGCATAGGCTGTTACCAACTGAAGCTTACCGCCCCCACACTCTCCCCACTTCACCAGCACGCACTCACACATATGTATGACTTTGTACTCTGACTGGCTGGTCATCGATGTATTGGTGTAATTAGCAACAAAACTCTCGCTGGCAACTGCATCACACACGAGATTCGAGTGCTGCATAGCTTTTGTTATTGTTTTAGAGCTCTCTCTGTTTCTATTTCACTCTCTATCTCTCCGTGCTAGAAACACCACCACCCCACCCCACCCTTTCATAGTTCGCCTGTCCAATTTACATTTGAATGTGCGTGAGCGCGCATTTGTTGATAATTATCAGCAAATTACTAGACGCACTTAGCGCAGCAACAACATCAATGTGAAAAGTAATGCATACATACTGTAGGCGAGTACAGTGGTAACTAGTACAAACTATACGAAATCATTGGAAAGTATTTACTTTTTAGGTAAAATCTAAGCTAATTTAAAATAAAAAAAAAGTTAAAACTTTTAAAGCCAACTAATTTAAGCTTTAATGAACTGGGGTTATCTATTCTGAAAGACCACTGTACCATTATTTACTAGATTTTATACAACACAAAGGCGTGTTCAAATGACATTTACAATGTAGATTTCACTACTTTTTACTGGCCCCAACAATTGTTTGTTTTTAGCATATATCTTCTATAATTATAGTATTGTCATTCGCTCATAGGGGTTGGTAATTTTTCAGTTTAATTAATCAACGGCAAGAACTCTTTTGTTGCTAATTGGCATAAGTTCTGTGAATTAATCCAAACACCAGTATAGAAACAAAAACCCGTTGCTATGTCTACGACTTTGGGCTGTACGATTTATATGTATATTGAATACTATATATAATGGCAAACCAACTTTGGTGGCAAAAACTTAGTAATTCAGTCGCACGCGCACACACACACAAACACATGGATAAAAACGCGCACGCCGATTGTTTATTAATTTATTTTATTTGTACAAATTTGGTTTATCGTTAGCGGCAAATGTTTCTTTTTTCATTTTTATTATTAACTTCATTATTCGAGGCATGGTACGTGTTTTTTTTTCTTGCCCAGTTATTTTTTGTATCGCAATGTTGGTAGTTGGTGTGCGTGTGTATGTGCGCCTTTTATGGCCAGGACAATGAGCCAATTTTGGTATTGAAGCTAGTTTCTCAATTAGGCCAGTGCACTGAAAGAAGTTTCGGTGGCTCTGCATGATGGTATTTAATTTTCAAATTTTACTAGGAAGTTGTATCTCGTTTTACATCATTTATTTTCAACATCTGCCTTAATTTATTTGTCATTAGTCTCTCCAGCCTCAAGCCTAAAGATCTTCCAAGAACCTTGAAGAAATCATCTTTAACTTTGACTAGGAAAATCCCATTTACATGATATATGTATCTCGAGATCTTTTGTTTACATGACAAAAAACAACAACCAAGACGAGAACCATTAAAAAACTGAATTAAGCCACAAAAGCTGCAAACGAAAAACATCCCAAACTTCAATAACAATCCATCAAAAAGTTGAAATTGCCCAAAATCCAAGACAAAACGAGATCATGTTGAGCATTAAAAATTGCCAGACAGAAGGGCAGGCAGAAGATACACACATAGATCCCTAGCAGACATGCCCGGATCGAAATATAAACACAAAATAAAAAGCAAAGCATTTGTAATGGATGGTCTTAAATATCTGTCTGTTGCCGATGTTTGGCTCTTAAAGGGCCGCCAATGAATCGGAGTCTTTATTCTGGCATGTGGCTACAGCAAAAGTCTAAAATAATACAGAGATGGGAAGCCAGAATTCAGGAGGATATACCCTCCAATTTAATAAAATGCATTTATCTGTGGAATATTTAAAATTTAATATATAAAATTTTAAAGAAATCCGAATAATTGTACTAAATTTTAGTACATAAATGGAATTAAAGTTCCCAGAAATATTAAAACCCATTATTTTAATTATCAAAGAATAATATTTTTGAACTTTTTAAACTTTTATTTGCTTATTCTTCAAATGAAATCGATAGCTTTAGAAACTTTATACTTATATAGGAACAAAATCGGATGTTTTATTCATTTTACCCCTTATCCAAACTTATGGGATTCCAGAACTTTATCTCTAGCTACTGAATTCTTTATTTCGAAGCTTCTGCTGGGCGTAAGTACAAAAATACAAACACACATGCATAAAATATATCTGTTGCACTGGGGGGCTTCTTCTGCTTGCTCTTCTTCTTTAGTCTGCAGGCTGCACAGATGACGATCGTTCGCAAAACGGCGATATATACATATACTATATACTTGTCTGTGTATACATATATATACAATGAGCATTAGCTCCAAAGAGTGTGGGGCAAAATACGAGGAAAGAACTGAGGAAAAAAAAATGAACGATAAGGCAGGCAGCAGGCAGAGAAGACGACGTCGTGTTGTCAGCCAGACATGGCGTATACGCAGCGTTGTACGCGCGGTTAAATAGTATCTGTGTGAGTGGGGTTGTACTACTATGTACGTATGTGTGTGTGTACTACGGTTTAACACCAGTAGCTGTCTGACGGCTTGATATTGTCGCTGTTGTTTTTGTTGTTGTTGTTTGTTTCTTCTCTCTTTATTTGTTTTATGCTGGGTTTTTGTTCGATTTTCATCGTTGTACTTTTTGAAGTTCAAGAATATGAAAGAGAAGCAGAAGAAGGAGGTAGAATTGCGTCAGTGTGTGAGAGAGAGTGGGGCTTTATAGAGTCTCGTTTTGGCGTCTTCTCCTCACTCAGTCTGTGCTGGGATGCCTCTCTTTCTATCCCCTTTGGCGGTTTTGTTGTTATAATGTCTTCGTCTTCAGAAATACACAAACACACACACACACGTGTGCTTAGGTGGAGTATCTGTGTGTAAGGCAACACACATTTATGTGTAAGCTGTTGTTGGCCGAACCGGTTTCCCATGTTGCGTTGACTGTTGTTGTTGTTGTTGTTGTGTATCTTGTAGTACGTCTTGCAGACTCGCCTCTCAGCATTCTACAAATACAAATACTATAAACATCGAGTTGTAGTACAACTTCTTATGGCATCCAGTTGTTGGAGTCTGCAAGCACATTTCTCGCCCGGAGTTTTTTGTGAACCGCAGCAAGAGTTCAGTGCGTCTAGTATGGTAGATATATGTATACTACATATTCTCGAGCATGCTACTAATATATTTCTTATGTTGATAACAACAAAAGTACCCTCAATTGCAAAAAAAAAAAAAATAAAAAAAAACCCAAGTGATTCAGCAAGTTAACTTCGATATGCTTTGAGCTTTCTGAAAGGATATAAATGATTCAATGGGTTTTATCTCAATCTTTATATATTAATGCTTTAAACAACCCTGAAGTTATGTGTATTTTATTGAGATTCCTTAAGGCTTTATAATAAATGGATTGCAAATATTTGAGATACAAATAAACTTTCTAGATTGAGATGTTAATGATTATATTTACGAGAACTATTTTTGTTCTAAATAGATTTCTGCCTTATTAACATTATTATTTTATAATACCTAAAATAAACCAATTTATTTTATTTATTTATTATAATATTCAGTATGAATGCAATAAACTGGAATGAAACTAAATTGCATAAATTTTCTAAAATATGAACAATATTTTCTTTATTTATTTATTTATTTTTATGAATACGATGACTAAATCGATAATAAATTTTCATTTTACTTCCCAACCTTAAATCCCACTATTGATTCGCCTCAACTCACTCAATCTCGGGATCCTCCGTCCGACCGTCTGACCTTAATCCGCACCTGTATTCCACTTTTGGTATTTCATCTGCCAACCGAGGAAAGAGTAAAAAAAAACTCGAGAAAAAAAGGTCCAAAACATGCGTTTGAGCCCCTTCGTGGGTTTACGGCTGCTGCTGCTGCTGGTGGTTGCCGTCGTCAACGTTTTCGGGATCATTAATTACGTCTGCTGGGTCTCCGTCCCCGCCTCCACCAGGCCCCTCGGATTCTGTCGAAGAACCGGAATGTTCAAGAAGGAAACAAGAAGTTGTCTTTGAAACTCTCCGATTTGTATTTGCTTCGGTTCGCTCGCACCGAATCGAGCTTAAGCTTCAAACTTCTTTTTCGTTTTCCTCGGATCCATCTAACGTTCATGTTTCATATTAGAATTTTGTATTGTGTGGTTAGCTGACGATGATAATAATGGGCTTAAATATGAATGGAGAGAAGAGGGAGTGGTGAAGCGGGGAAGGCAGCTTGAACTGGTTTTTATTAACTATAAAAATAATACCTTCCGTTGATATACTGCTCGGATTTGCATTTTACCCCCGCCTCCTGTTCGTAGGAATCATTTAAGCCCCAGCTCCTTGGACATCTTGGATGAGTAATCCGCCGTTTTGACCTCCATTAGCGTTTCTGGTATTACTCATCACATAACCCTTTTACGAGAATTATGCTCTCGACTCTCCTATGACAATTCCAATTCAAATTCGATGAGATAGCTCTTATCCTGTATTATGAAACAAGTTCCAAATAAGCCGGCAAATGTTTGTTTGTTGGCCCCAACAATGGCACACACTCACACACGGAATAAAAACAACATAAATTGTGGTATTTACTACTAAAAATATTCCCGAAACCGGTTCCACAAATCTATGCTGTAATAAAAAACCACAAACAAACCAGAAAAAAAATCTTTTTTGATTTTCTGTTTTGTATGTGCACCGCTCTAAATGCTGCTGTCTCGGGGGCTACCGTTCCAGTCTCGATTTCAGAACCAGCCTATGAAGCGGCTGGGATCAAGATCAAACCAGATATATACATATTTTGTAGCTTTTACTTTTTCTGCAAACAAATACAAGAAATATTTTGCGGTGAAAACTATTTGTAATTATGTTCAAAGGGTATAAATAAATAAAAGCATTTCTTTGTTTAAAAATATGTAGAAAACTCAATCGAATGGCTTTATAAAGCTACATTTTTGTAAAAAAAAATCTACAGCTTAAAAATATATTAAAAATGTATTTATAAAATGCAAAATCGTTGACGAGGTAAACATGGCCTGGCTATACTTATCAACCCATACACACTTATGTATAAATCCCCCCAGCCATAATCGAAATGAAGAGGTGAAAAGGAACAGAGAAAAGCAAAAAGGAAACAGACACACACTGGCACAACGCTGATAAGTCAATATGTAATTTAAATTTTTGTATTTTGATAATGATAAGCCGGCAAAGTCTCACATACTATATACACTTATATATAAACATCAGTCAGTCAGTCAGTCTGTCAGTTTGCCACTTTGTCAGTTGATCAAATCGCTATCAGTTCAGGCATTACTACTTTTGATATTGTTACCGATTTTTGGTGAATGTTTGTGGTTACGAAAGTCTATTTGCTTGCCCGAGAGCAGATGTAAATATTCGGATTCAGATACAATTGCGAGCGCACGGATACACGTAATATTACGTTTTATTTATATTATTTCATTTTGTTGAACACGTATCCACAGTTTTCCTCAGAATTTGTTTATTTTTTCTCCTTCTCTCTCTCTCTCTACGAATATCTAAAAGTAATGCATCATAGATAGGTTAGACATATAGATACTATATACATCTATATACATATATATAGAGAGAGATTTTCAGATAGACGGACATTCTCCATCTAAGCAAACAACAAAGCAGGCAAACGATGAATTCATTCTTAATGAAAAATACACACACATGTGTGTGCATCTACGGCTGCTTGTCTCTGTGTATTTGTTAACAACAAAAGCAAAGAGCGGAAAAAAAAATAAAACAAAATTTTATCTGCTTTTGTGGCGAAATGAATGAAAAGGCAATTTCGCTATAAAATTTATTACTTTTCTGGGTGTTTTTGTGTAGTGTTCTATTTGGAATACATTTCAAAGTGTTTCGGTTTGTTGGCATCTGTGATGATGGAAATAATGATCCAAACAGCTGTTAGCAGCAGCAATAATAAATTATACATTGGCAACTTTATTTGCCTATTTTATGTGAATGAATGAAGGAATGTTTATAGTATATAAACAAATGAATAAAATGTACAATTTTTGCAGGGTAAATTAATGATTATAGATTATTTTTAATGAAACAATATTTCGTTCTGAATATTAAACATGATTTTAAATATATTTTCTTTGGTTTATGGCATGAATTCTCATTACTTATGTAGCTCATTATTTTCTGGTGTATTATTTTTGTTGATATTCTGACTAAACCTGGTTTAAATATATGCATACATATGTACATCATTGGAATGTTCTTCGTGTCAGTTATGAAACCCCCTCAGTTGCCAACTCTGTGTGTTCTTGATTTTTGTTTAATTGTTATTGTTCCGGCGATCATCATCAGCTATGCGTTTTTTTCTGCACGTTAAAAGTTAATACTTTTAAGCCGTTTCCTTGACTGACTTGTGCGTGCTGCCCCCTCGAAAAAAAAACCACAACCTTTTGCGTACACTCTTTGCATTCACGTTTCTAGACTGCGTGAAGTTAAGGGAGCCTAGATAATCTATGTATATAGTTATTACTCACGGCACGTCACAGCAAATATATAAATAAAATAACCAAAAAAGGAACACAGAGAAAACAGATTGCTCGAAGACGAAACAAAGCGAAGCGAAAACTAAACTCGGAATTAAAGATATGCTAAAAAGTGAGAAGAAACTCTTGCTTGATTATAACTGATAGCGGTGTGGGCTAGGCGGGGGAGTTACAGATGTCTGTATAATATATCCATATATTTATATATTATTCTGTTTGACTCGTAAACTTGTTGACAGCAACTTTTGTATGACAGTGTTTGTAGTTCTTTTTTTATTTTGGGTGCTATTGCTGCTTGCGAATCGGCTGATATTCTATCTTCGCGTATATAGGTTTATATATTTATATATATACATAGGTGTGTGGGCTGAGGGGTAACAAACTGGAGGGGTTGGGGTTGTAATTTGTATTCAGCGTTTTACTCTTTTTGTTTCGTCGTTGCTGATATGGCATTATAACCATTATATTGTGTCGACTCTTTACCCATATCACACACTATTAAAAACAAACTTATAAATACACACAAGCATATACGAGTACAGTGCGTTTCAGAAGTATTTTATAGACGAGCAATGGTTCTTTTAGGGAAATATTTTTAAATGCAAATGTTTTAAATAGGTTTTTATATATATCTTACCATATATTATATAGTAAGCATTGGTAGCAACATTGTATATTAAATATGATGATTTTATAAACAATTTAAAATTGTATTTAATTAAATATAGTTTTCAGCGGATTTGAATTAAATTTCTGGATCTAATTACATCTAATTAATTCTTATTTAAATTCAAAAGCTTGAAAAACACCTGTTTATTGATTGCTCTGATCTTACCCATATTTTCCTTTGACTGATTTAAAATTTTGTTAGGCACTGTTCTACTATGTTGTCTCTGGGGTCTCTGATTAATCTTAACTCGTCTGGCGGTCGGTTGCTGCGACGCTGCGATCGTTCATTCGCTGCTTGATTGGTTGCTCTGTCCGTCAGCTAGACAGTATGCCAGGCGGTCAGTCAGTTCGTTAGTTAGTCATTTATTCAGTCAGTCAGTTCAGTCAGTGCGGCAGTTAGTCAGTTTGTACGCAGTCATGTCATTCATTTGCCATTTCAAGTGCTATACACACTCATGATTGTGTTATACGAACTGGGAATATCTATATATATGTATATAAGAGGCGCTCAGTGTAGTTTTGTGTGCACTGAATGCCGGCTGTGTCTCTCTATCTGCACACTTATTTGTACGAGTGTATTCCGTAATAAGCTTAAAAGTGTAGCTATTGCTGGCAGAGCGTTTGCTATTCATTAATGAGTTGTTTAGCTGTCAACTGTCGGTTGTCATGCTCAATCCATTTTGTGTATAGCGATTGTATGGATATCTGGTACGGATACATGTGCACTATAATGGATATCATTATTAATTTACATTATACAAATGACTTTTATCGTTATTAGAGCTGCGGAGACCAAAAGTAGCTGAATTTAAATGATTTTTTAAGTGTTATTGGGCAATCATTCTGTTTAAATTAGTTGTATATACATTTCCCCATTCTTTTATATAATTGTTTTCCATTTTTAGATCAGTTTGGTTACGTTTTTAAATAATTATAAGTTGTGCTGACTATCCATTAACCAATATGTATTTGTTTAGGTCTGTGGCTGCCTGCTGATTTCAATTAATCTTCAAATCGTAATCACAAGTGGGAGCAGGTGTGTGATACAGCTTAGGGTTCAGTTGGGTCGATTTTTCCCAGGCTGTGGGTTATAAAATTATCGTGCCTCATGGACGCATAGAACTTCATCAGTAAAGTGGCCAATAAATTAAGTCATAATTTGTTCAATATCAAGACAAAATCATGTCAACTTAAACTCGAAACTGTAAACATTAATGGGATAGGAAAGAGGTTATGAAATTTACAGAGTTTCAGTAAACTTTATTTTATTTCATTTTTCCTCATTAGGTTTGTACACTTTAATACAATATTTTAATGGCGTTTCCTCATTAGTTTGATTAATATTTATTATTGGAAAGTTAACCTAAAATTGCGTTTACAGATTTTTTTTTAGATCAATGTTCCATTTACCCTTTACACTTAACCCCAGCCCTGCCTCCAGTCATATATGTATACATCTCTGGGCTACCTGTTAAATTGTAAGGTAAATAATCAACATGAGGCACACTTTTGAGTAAACTACCAAATTACACACACTTTCCCCCACCTTGCCGCCGATTTCCTGAGGTGTTTCACTCAAAAAGCCAATAAACCTGGGTGCCCTCTCCCTTAACTTAATTCGATTTTAGTGGTATTTGTGGTTCGTGCTGCCAATGGTACAGCAGTAAAAAATCTGAACACCCTGAACTTGGCATTTGAGCCTATTTAATCTTTATTTTAAGGCTTTAAACGGAGGTCCTTTACATTCTGTAAATGGAAAATATAAAATATGATTAAAATTAACATTTATTCAGATTTGATTGTAATAATTTCGAAATTATATAAAATGGCAATTGGAAAATTTTAAATTTCCAGTATCGTAAAGGGTATTTCCTGGTCGTACCCCAATAATTCCTGATAACACTCACATGTTTATGTAATGCTCACGAAATTCACTTAAGTAAAAGCGTCAGTAAATACTAAAAAAAAAACAGAAGAAAAGACAAACAAAAACAAAACAAAACTGTGGAATGAAGAACAAGTGTAGCATTTGTTAGATACTTTTCTTAACATTTCTTTCCACTTCTTTTCGACCGTTTGAAAATAATATTTCTTCTTGTGTTTGTTTTTTTTTTTACTTGGGTATTATTCAAGCTTTAATGGCCAACCGAGATACAGATACAGTGGCCACATGCGTGTGAGTGAGTGTGCCTGTGGCCGTGCCCGTCCGTCTGTATTTGTATCTGAAAGTTTGTTGTGTATCTATAGTAAACAAATGCGCGTAAAAGAAAAACATGCACGTAAGAACGGCGGGCCAGCGAAAAATTGGCTCGAAAGAATGGACTCTGGTAGTGAAAAGAACGAAAGCATAATGGAACCGATGGGTCCAAAGGGGCAGCAGAGGCAGAGAGGCAGAGCAGAGGCGGGGGCCGAGGACCTGGCAGAGACATCGTTAGCGTTGTTCGGCCGATCCATTCCCAGTCCAAAACCCGTCCAATCCAATCCAAAACAAACTGAAATGAACCCCGCTGTCAGCTGCCTGTAGAGATGTGTGGCTGGGCGGGAAAGTGGGGGGTGGTGGTGTGGGGTTGTGTGTATTATAAGGACTTTTCCACCACATACATGCGTTTGCGTAAAAATTCTTGTGGTCTCGCGCGTAAATAGTAAAAAAGAAAATCAGAGAATGAGTGTTGAGGGGAAAATATATGTATATTTTCTTCTCTTCTCCTGAAATTCCGCAAAATACAGCTGCGGTTACAAATTTAATGCGTGTAATTAAGGGATGATGAATTTATTTGTTATTAATTATTTAAATATTTTCAAACTCCTTTTTTACACCACAAAGTTGTATCCTAATTTACAAATGATCGAAAACAAGAAAGACCCTTCGAGTTTGCTATTATTTTTACCTCGACTATATATTCATATATATGTGTTTCTTACCTCTTATACATACATATGTACATATATCTTTACATATAAATTTTGTTGCTGGTTCAACCCACAGGCATCACCAAGAAGGAGACGAGGGTTACGGACTCTTGTCTAGATTTTTATATTCATTTATGTGCAATTTTTGTCTGAATTTCGCTGTCGATTTTCTTTTATTTATATTGTGATTTTCTTTCACTAAATTGATTTGTTTGTGTTCAAGGAAGGAGTTTTCCCAACCGGTTGCAGATGTGTATATCCTATTTTTCTTGTTTTTTTTCTTCCTAGAAACCACTATAACTAAGTAGTGGGTGGATCGAAAAGTGAAGGGTTTGCTAAGTTGAATATTACATCAATATTATCAATAATGATTACAATATTTTCCAGAAAAATATTATGAAATTACATTTATGTGGTAACGAATAAGTTAATATTTGCTCTGATACGAAAGCATTCATGGGCCATATGGCATTTGCTTACAAATTTCTTAATAAATTTTTCTTATCTTAAAGGAATTTTTATTTTGCATTGTAGTGCCATTCTCTGTTGATTGGGTTTTGCTATATATTTAAAAGGAATTCCGATTCGATTTAATGGAAATTTCTCTGGAGCCTATCGCTTCCAAATATGAATATGAGTTCTTATTTGAATCCGCCCTCTCCAGGGAGACTTCTCCAGCAGTAATTCAAGGGAACTATAAGAAAACGGGTGCCAGTTTAACTGAAATACCATTTGGTTAATTTCAATTATGCCACATCGTCAGATAAAATACAAAAGAAATAGCTATATAAATAATTACGTATATATATTCGAGCAGTGTACATTGTACAGAGGACGAGTAGTACGTGTGCACATTGCCAATCTATAAGTAGAAGATGAATATATAACGCCCAACATACAACACGTTTTGTTCATTTTTAATTAATGAAACTTATTTCGAGCTGCCGACCGACGAGACACAGACAAAAATAAGGCATCAAAAATTGTTCACAACAAAATGAACTAAAAAAGAAACTAAAAGAAAATCAAATAGAGGATGGTTAAGCTCTTCGATTGGGAAATACCCTACCACAGAGTTTTCCGATTGATAATAACTCTTGATGATGATTGTAATGATGATGATGTAGTTGCTTCTGTGAAAGCGTTAATATATTCTTAGTTCTGGAAATTCTTTATAGTTAAATCACAACCCTATATATTACACAATTGTTAGTTGGGTTAATATTCTATATTATATTGATTTTAAATTAGTTAAATAATTTTAATTTAAATTTATACAATTACGAAATTATATTTATTATAAAACCCTATGAAAAAATATATTCCAAAGTCGATTTTACCAAGTCCTTCCAATAATTGAAATGCCTTTTTATACCCTTTGTCTATATTCACATTAGGACAAGTTGGTCTGTGTTTTGTCTGTCGTCTGTTTCTATAGCCTCCCCATATCTACAGATACTTTTATTTTTTTCCACGCACTCAGACCAGAATCGGGCATATCGGCCGATGGTCTTCTCTATACCTATGCCAACAATCAACCATATTTTATCTCTGCTCCCAGTGAAGGAAATTCAATTTTGTGGACTTCCATTCCATTCTAACACCAAATCGAATAATCAGGTATGGTGTTTTATATATACAAAAACAAAAAAAGCAACCACAGAGGCCTCGATAAGGCCCGAACAGCCGAGTAACAAATGGGTGGAAAAATAAAAATATTTAGCTACACTCTGGGCCCGGCCAAAAGGCGTACAATTTTTTCATTCATGCGCTAATCGTTCGTTTCTTATAAAGCTTTGACTCTGTGTGAGTGTGTGCTTGTATCTACACACCCGAACGTACTACGAGTTTATATGGCCGATAAAAATATATATATTTACACACTCTGGTACGCTCCACACGCGTCAATACGGCGGCCACCTTCCCGCTGCCCTGGCCCCCAAAATCACACCACCCATGCACCTGCCGGCCCGAAGCTCTCGAAAGGAAACATATAAATACATTTATTTGTATACGAATTTCATACGGTTTAAACACATTTTAATGCTGCGTAAATAAAGCAAACAATCTGAACCATCCACGTGCTTTCTTTCAGCGCCCCCTCCTGAAACTATATTTACGGAGGGGGAAACGAATATTTTCATTATAGATCTAAATCTATGTGTATGCATATATTTTGGGGATTATATATTGGCGAATATTTGGCCATGCCGGAACCAAAAAAAAAAATAAATAAATAAATGTGTGGTTCTTGATGAGTACACATTTTGTTGGGTGATTTTTAAGTGATTAAATTAGTGTTATGGTGGGTTAAGAAAGAATCCTATCGATCAAAACAGTTTGCCAAAAATCCATTTGACGTAAATGCAAAAGAGATTGTATAAATATAAATGAAATCAATTATCTATTATTAATATATTAAATTCTACTAATTGGCTATAACTTGTTTATTTTTGGTTTGAATATCCATTAATATTTTTACGACCATCTGGACATGCCTTTGATGACAATTTTAGGACACAGTATGAAATTTAACGTACAAATTAAATGAAAACAAATATGATAAAAAAGAATAACAACTCGCTTTTATTTGTAAAATTTTCATAGGTATTTTGCCCACAAAAATATACACTCACAAATAGTAAATACTTAATTCCCATTACTTCTTCGAGTGTGTGTATTTTTGTTTACTTTCAATTTGCGTAGCGATTTTCGACTTTAAATTTGCAGAAATAATTCTCACTCAGGCGACAAGCAGCAAACTGGCTGGCTGGCTGGCTGTTTGGGGTGGGATGGAGGGGCCAAAAACCCCAAAAAATTTGCACACATCATAAACGATAGTTTGCGGCTCTTGAAAGTTATTAATTCCCTGGCGCCACTCAATCAGCCACCAAAGGCGTCGTGGTGTCGCCATCAGTCAAAGTTCTTGTTTGATTTACATGTTTATCTTTATCGGCTCTGACTCTGGGGTGTGTGTCTGTGTTGTGGAATAAATTATACAACAAATATTCCAACATTCATGCAATATCTCTGCCTATCTGAACTTGGTTGTTTTCGGTTCCCAATGCTGCCTTTTTTTTTGGTCAAATTAAGTTGTGTTAAGTTTCACACATAAACGATATGAGCAACAGCTGCTTTATATGCGACCAAAAGAAATATTCATACATATATTGACCAAATGCAAAACTCTCTCGCCCTGTAATTAAAAGCCACAAAAGGCAAAAAATATGTATTATGTGAATTTCTTGGAAATCCAACCATCCACAATCTGTATACACAGACGTATCAATAAAAAGCGACCTTTAAAGGTATTTTTATATACATATATTTTATTTATCTGGCGCCGCCTGAGTTTGTCCTCAAATGGAAAGGGGAGAAGAATGATATTATTAGTCTAACGCAGGGTCTGTTTGTCCATAGATTACCTAGAACCACAGCTGCATATTTATAAATTAAGTAAACAACATTCTTTCTAAATATCAAAATGATTAATCTATATTTATATCTTGTTTATTTTTCAGGTAATGTTTCAATTTCGCTTAAAACTGGAGTTTCGTTTGAAAAAAAAACCCAAGGGTAAATGGAACAGAAATTAAGAAGTATAAATATTTAAAATATTCGGAATAAATAGTGGTAATTATGCATTATAAATCTGTTAATACTTTCATTTCCAGATGTAATTTTTTTATAGATTTTACAAAAACTTGAATATGTTTGTTGGTTATTTTAGCAGCTGTGTTTATAGATTATATTTGTTTGGATTCTACAATCTGAACCCTAAGTTCATCTAAATATATGTATAAGGTATAAAATTTAAATATATAGCCACTACTGATATGATATGTTAACTTTTGATGAACTTCGGCCATTACATCGGCACGTTTCTTATATGCGCAACCTTGATTTTCCAAGCTAATTTTTTGTCGCCGTTTTTTTAAAGGTCTTGTCATCATTTTTCATTTTTTCACATGCATCAACAAAATGCACTTTATGTGGCATTTTATTTTGTTTCTTTCTTCTCTTTATTGTGTGTATATTATTATTTTAGTTATTTTTTTTTTGCTGCCCAACCTAATCAGTTACAAAAGCGAGCGGCAGCGACGTGCCTGGGGTTTGTCGTGATTGCACTTTTAATTTACTACATTCGTAGTAGTAGTAAGAAACGTTTGCCCCCCGATGCAATATACTCGCATAAGCATATACTCGTTCAAATCGGTGAATATATATATATATATATATATATATATATATATATATATATATGTGTATATATGGAAATACAAACCGGCCGGCCCACGCATGCATTTGGGTCGGTCGGTTGCCAAGTCGAGCCCGTGCCCCAGCCCGAGAGTCCAATCCTACACAGAAAGCGCTTGTTCTCTACTTTGACACGATTCCAGGCAATCCTCGGCTGCGTGGGCTGATTGGGGGATAGGAGGGGGAAGGGGAGTGTGTGTGCATTGGTGGGGTTGGGCTTAGATTCAATGAAATTAATTAATGAGTGGCTTTACCCAAAAGCGTGGGTTTCTCTTCTCTTTGGTTATTATTATTATGACCGTTTAAACAGTGAAATTTCAAATATACTGACTTTGTTTAGTAAAAATCATCCAATATTGGTTGCCAGAAATTTTTATTTGTTTATGTTTTAATTATTAGTATTTTCTTTAAATATGTATTTGCTTATTTATTTAAAAAGTGCGCGATTTAGGTGCATATTCCGGCAGAGACAACTTTATCATCATTTATAAAAAATTATTCAGTAGTCTGCAATTTGACACTATTTTTTATATA
Source organism: Drosophila mayri (assembly GCA_008042485.1). NCBI lineage: Eukaryota > Metazoa > Arthropoda > Insecta > Diptera > Drosophilidae > Drosophila > Drosophila mayri. The sequence continues at coordinate 427,899 of VNJN01004040.1, read as the reverse complement.
GTACTCTGTATAGAGTACCCACTGTATGGTTTCAATTTTTCTTGGCGCCTACTAGCAGAAGTTCATTGGATTTTCGTGTAGGCGTAGTTTTTTTGGGCTCAAGTTTATTGTTTTCACTTATCGTCTTGCGAAAAGGGTCTTAAAAGCTTTGATTGTAAAATATAACTAATTTAACATGTCAAAACGATCAGACAAGAGATCCGGCTTGATTATAAAATTGATTATGAAATGTGAAAGATTATTGCTGCCTTCGATTTGGAACGTAAACAACAGTATGTGTATTATTGGAATACAATTTTTATTCAGAACGAAAGAACATGTTTTGCCAGATAACAAATCTGTTGTTTTAACTGGGAATTGAATTCATAAAAATTCAATTTTAATTTCACTACTTGCCGGCCATAAATCCTGTTTGTTTACTTTTCTTATCCCAATTTTCCATGGAACCAACCCACACTCTAATATAATCTGAGATTTCTCCCAAAAAATAAAACCCTTTACCAAATATCAAATTAATTTTATTATCTTGATGCCGACCCACACGCCTAAATCGATTTCCAATCACTTAAGTTTCCACTAATTGTGAAATTCGAAATAAAACAAAGGAAACTGGCCAACACCGAAGATGAAAATATTTCTTGGATATTGACTAAGCTTGAGAGAGGGGCGCAGCCGTGGGGGTCTGTCGAAATCCCCGCCTTGGGCGGAAAGTTGAGCTACGCACCTGAACGACTGACTCAGCCACCTGCCGAACAAGTTGGCAGCAGTTTATGAAAATCAAAGCGTGTCATGAGTCAAGTCAAGTCGCAATCCGGAAAGCGACACATAATGTCAGGAGCATTAATTACATCCACAGAAAGAAAATCTATATTAAAAGATATAGTATCTTTCTCTATTTCTGTTTGTAGCTAAAATACTTTTTACCTGAGGACTTGTAACCAACCTTTGACCTTTCTTTCAGCTGTGTGTGTGTGTCTCTGACATTATCCTTTTTGTTCGCACTCTCCTGTTTGCACAAAGCGAAAAATAAACAAAACCTAAAGAGGGAACAGTCGAAAAAAAACCTCAAAAACTGTACAGCTTGGGTTTTGGGTCAGGGCATAGCTCCCTCGTATTTGTTTAGGCCTTTTGGTCAATCAACCAAAGAGGAGGAAAAATGAACTTGCCATGTTTAAATAAATAATTTTCAAGGTATATTTTTAGGGCTACCCTCGGGCATTCGGAGCTCACAAAAGGGCAGTAAGCCAATTACCAGGTTTGGTTTGAGGATGGTCCAAACTGTGTGGCCATTTTGGGATTTCTAATTTAATGGAAGTTGAGGTTGAAATTGTTCAAATGGTAATAGTGGCTTAAACATGGTTTAAATTGATAGATTTTTTAATTTGAAAACAGTGTTAAATAGACAGTAACAGTAAGAATGAAATTATTATATATAAACACTGCATTCCTACCCTATAATTCTTTGGAGTCCTTGAAAATATTTAATTTCAATTAAATTATTTTGTAAATTCCATACTTCTTTCAGCTTTCAATGATATACATTTTTATGGTGCATGTTTATTTTTCAGCTTATTCATTATATTCCCGGCGACTCTTCTTTCAATGCCCCGTGCGCTCCGATCTGAAATTTGAGATAAGCCGCAAGCAATTAGTGGGCTGTATAAACACACAGCAGCATCGTCTCCACATTGTGGTCAAGTAAATAGAGTGACAAGCCCGCGACTACAACTACAAGTCCGTCCGAATGCCTTCAATTTTTGGTTTATTTATTTATGCCCGTGTACATATTTCCTTGTCGTGCCTGTGCGAGGGGTCTAACTGAGGTCTTACCTTGCCACCAACCAGCCAGTCCCTCTTCTAGGTAGAGATAACATGGCATGGAAATAGAAACGGGAGTGGGAATGGGTTTCGGTTTGGGTTTGGGATTGGGATTGGAAACGAAAAAGGGCCTCAGACACGCATTTCGCTAAGTGGTGTCAAATATTTACATGATATTATATTTCGATTTTCTATTTACCTTTACACGAGATCACTTTTGACAGCCAATTGTGCAGAACGTGTTCTCAGTGCCCCCATATCGCTTAGTATATGATTGTAAATTATGCAACAAAAGTTATTAGATTATGTAAATTCAATTTGACAAAAAAAAAAATATATTAAACATGGTTTAATGCTAATAAAATTGATAAAGGAATAAAGAAATAATGCTAGCAGAACATATTCTATCTCGAAGGGAGGTTTTTAGACTTGTTAGATAGTTTTTCAATAGTATTTATTTCTGTTTTATTATAATATATAAAGAAAAAATAAATTTCCGTATTCAATATTTAGAGAAATCATTTAATTTATATTGAAAACGTAGCTCTTTTAAGTGGATGGCACCTCCTCTGCTGCTGACCCACATAAAAGCTGATTTATCCAGGATCTCAGCTTTCAAGAGTTCCACTTTCATTGAAGGACATTTGTGCTTTCTCGCTGGCAGTCCATTATTTATATACCGAACTCTGGGTATTTATAGTTAATTAAGGTGTTTTAGGGGGCAGCGCCTGTTGAAGCCAATTACTTTGAGCCAAGCTTGGGCAGCTTAGCTGATGCCGCCATTGACCAGCACTCATCCTTTGCTATCGCCACCCTTCAACACTCTGGTGGACACGGGGTGAAAAGGTGAGGCTCATGGCGCATGGGGAATAGGTTGAGGGAAAAGCGAGGAAAAGCCACTTAGCCAGCCAGCAGCAGCTGACGCACACAAAACTCTTGCTCGCTCACTCGCAGGGGCAAAAGTGGGCGGTGGGGATCCTTGAGATTGCCCATGCTCATCACTGTGCCAGCGCACGTTCCGAACTGGGAAATCTTGCCTCGGCCAGTAGGCAAATGAATTTTCCTTTTCCCCAGATTTTCTTTCCTCTTTTTTCAGCCGGTTTGAGTAAATCAATTTGAGGCAAAGGCCCCGTGTTATGTTAAGAAACGACTACAAAAGTGTTGTTCACAGTTCATTCCTCCCCCTATCCATGATGATGAGGAAAAGTCCTGGCCTGCCTTTGACACTTTTAGCCATAATAGTTTGCTCTGAAAGCCGTTCCCCTAATCATTTCTCCTTGCATCCGTTGCCGTTGCCATCTTCTCCTTTTAGTTAGGCAAAGAAAAGCTGAATTCTAAAGATTTTCTCCCCTATGTTATTTTTCTTTCCTTGATGGTTTTTGATATACATTTGCAGAGGCAGGACTCTCTCTCCCTATGCACTTTCTGGGGAAAAAAGGGTTAATAACAAAGGGTAGGCGACTGTCAAAGAATGTTTAAAAATAAGGACAGATTGAAGAGTAAGGAAAATGTCCTTTCAATTGCTGGAAAATATATAAAAATGTATAATTGGAATGGAGAGAAATAAAAAACACGAAAGCAAGTTATGTTTTAGCATTTTTTTTCCGAAACGGAACCGGAAACCTATGTGAAATATAAAAATCTATTTCATCTAATCCAAAGCCAATAAGCAGCCCAATTTTCCCCCACTCAATGGCCAAGTTGGTTAGCCAACAGTTTTACCAACAAACTTTTATCACTTTACTGAACTCGCCACAACTTCGCTGGCCCACAGACAGAGTTATCGAGCCAAACTTTTGCTTAAGCCTCATTAGCGTTGTTAGTTGGCCAAAAGTTGAAAAAAGGAAACAAAGTTGAATGGAGGCGTATGCGTTACCTTGTTTTGCACGACTTTCGGTTTAAAAATATTTTCATATTGATTATCCATTACATTATTATTGAGTGTAAGCTAATATCTGTCAATTGGAAGGGATTTGATGGACAACAAATCCAATTATAAAACGTTGTAATGAAGCTCAAGTTTGCAGCCAAAAATAAATTATTAACAGAAGAGGGAGAGAACTCTTATCGTTTTAACGAGTTGAATGTTTTGCTTATTTAAGGCCAGAATTAAGCATTCCAAAGCTATCTCTTATGCCATGATTCAGAGACGAAAGCTAATATTATTTTTGTCATTGAAGAGCATTACGGCAAATCTAATTATAAACTCGTATTATCTTCTAGTCTTATTTTAGTAATTTAAACTAATTTCAGACCAAGTTTTCAGTTTTAAACTGGATGCCATTATTATATTGCCATGTTAAATGGATTTATATATAAACAGTCATATTCCAAAATATATTTGCAGTCTCGCGCATTTATAACAATGAAATCACAATACTGAAAGGCACTTCAAACAGCGCCAGAATTTGCATTTCGGGCTCAATCAAATGCATTTTTCATAGAACAAAAACAAATACAAATACACACACACATATACACACTGAGCCTATGTATATATTTGAATTTTTTATGCATTTTATCAATGTATTCCCACTGTTTTCTGCTTTCATAAATATTTGATACTGAAAATTGCATAAGAGTAGCAAAAATGCAGCACTTAAATGTACTAAAAATCAGAACGACATGTACAGGGAACACAGGGGTTGGCGTTTTGATTGACGTTTCGACAAAACATTTTCACAATCGAAGGCGTGAGACGACTGTGTGGAAATCAAGAATTATTAAGCACACTTTTCATCCACCATCGCCGTAATATACATCGATTTCGAATTACGGCTATTATTATTATTAAAGGTTTTCCGAGCTACCAGGGGATACCTGGGAACGTTCTCAACTGATGTTGCATTGCCGGCCTCATTGTGGTTTTCGCTCTCATTTGAATTTTAAATTCGATTTGCAATTAAGTTGGGTGTGTGTTTGAGAATGGGTATTGTATTGGCCAGAATGCTTATCGAAGGTGTTTCTTGCAAGTGTTGGTAATTAATGCGATTGCGATTACGATGAATATGTGCCAATTATTTGAATAATTGTCTGTGTAATGTAGGTCATTGGTTTCTCTTACATCAAAAATATGTTAGAAATTATTATGTATTTTATTTCGATTATACTTTTTGAGCCACATCTGCCAGATAACTAAAAATGTATTTCTTTCTAAATCTCTTCATGTGAATTGATTTATTTCTTGTTTTATGGTTTGTGTATTTATAGGTTTTTATATTTTTTGATTAGGGGTTTATTACTTCAAAGGAACTTTTAGCGATCCCAAAATAAAGCTTAAACTGCAAAAAATTCGCCGGGCAACAATGTTGATAGCAACATTATTGTGTGCCTTCGTCCTAAGCCAAGTATATTTTATTTTGATTCCTTACCCACTCTACTCCCTAGGCCAAAACACAAATAAACAAAAAAGTTGGAAAAACAAATTCGGTTTGAGGCAGCCGTTGACTTAGGCACAGTTCCAATTTCTTTGTGGGCAAAAACCGAGAGCTATTGACACGAACGAGAGAGAGATGCCGACGCCCGTAGCTTTTTCACATTTTCCCCCCTTATTTTTTATTTTGGTTCCATCCGCAATCCATCCTTAAACAGTAGTCGGGCATAAAGCAGAGAGCTTTGCCTGTTTATTCTTTTGAACAAATTTTTTTTTTTTGTTTATTTTCATATTTTTTAACTCTTTGCTCATGCGCATCATCACCCCTACTCCAGGGGTTCTTAGCTCTACTTATCATTATCACTCGGAGAAAAGTTTAGGCTTAGATTTAAAAAGAGTTTCTTGGAGATTTGGAGTCTAGGCTGATTTTATTTAACAAATTAGAATTTTTACTCGATTTTTACAGTCAAAAATTAATATCAAATGGTCATGGAAGCTTTTATATACATTTTATATTATTTTCTTATATACGTTTAATTAATCTTCCTTAAAGTATAAATAAATTATTGGTGTGGCTTTTTCACTGTGCACCTCTTCATCCTCTTCGGCAGCGTCAGCGATGTCGGCATATTGCATTGAAATTTGCAACACATTCCACTTTGTTGGCTCTTTGGCTACCGTTTGACGTTTGAGTTGAGATGGGGCTGAGGATAAAGGCTGATGCAGGGGGCGGGCAGGCAGGGAGAAAAAAAAGTCCCTCAAAAAAAAACCAAAATGATTTAATGCAAATTTTATGCGCCATACTTTTACTCCACAGGCTGTGCTCTCCTCGCTGTCTTCGTTCCGCAGCGTCATATAATAATCATGATCGCGATCATGATCATCATCAACGGTTGTCATTGTTTGTCAACTTAAAACGATGGCAACATTATAATACATTTTGCAATGGGGTTTCGAATTCCTCCCCCTCCTTACTGCTTATTTATTTATACGGCAGTTGAGACCTCTTTTCTGTAATTGAAGTTGGCTTCTGCTTGCATTAAAAATATTTTGTTATTGTTAAATGTTTGAAACAATGTTGTACCCCCTTAAATTGACTTTAATTGTATATAACTATATGGTTGAGTTTGGGGATACATATAATATAAATATATGTAGATATTCTCTACCTTTATAATAGCCTTTTTACCTATTATATAAAACTTATCTTTAATAGGAAATAAGTTTGTTCAAGAAGGTAACCACTTCATGATCCTATCTACTTCAGTTCACTCAATGATAAGTTCACTGATCTTTCACACACACACATACAACTAGCTGGTTTTCATATGAAGTGCAATGTATTTTAAGTACTAAATTGTTTCTTAACTGCAATTAGCTGGAAACACCAGACGACACAAAGACCCAACAGCAGCAGCAACTTCAACAACTGCGCTGCCCTGCTGTTGATGATGATGATGGCCAGGAAGAATTCTTGGGCTGAGTTCTCTGGCGCTAGCTAGACTCAGCAACAATTTTAATTAGTCTGCGGGCCTACGGAAAACTTTACGCTACATTGGCAAATTAATCGAAGAGCATTAAAGCCAATTAAGAGCCAGCTTCTTAATGAGAAGGGAAAATACTTTGCCATTCAGAAGGCGCCCATTTGAAGAGCACTCCTATCTTAGTTAACTACTTTTTGTCGAGAAACTGAGAACTTAACAAAGAGCATACATTATTGCTTACATTTACAATCTTTATAATTAATTGCAACACCTACTGTATTTCAAGAGAATAATATTTAAAGTTCTTGATATCTTACGTTATAAAATTCTTACAAATCTTAAAAAGTTTTTATTATTAAACATGAAGGTTAAATTGGCTAATTGAACAATCGATTAAATAGGAGGAAATATAAATATTCAAGTATTTCTTATCAAAAATTCAACATATTTGAAGTTTTGGACTATCTGGTTTTCTGGTTCCTTGCCTTTTTGCAGAATTCGCCTCGTCATCTTATCGCAGGGTCGCCGCTGCAATCAGCAACCGCCGCCCTCGTTGCTCCACATTTATTTCGAGTCCAAAAAGGAACAAAAAATAAGGGGCAAAGTAAAAAAAAAATGGAAAATAGAAATACAAAAAATTTTACTGCCTTGGCTGTCGTTCTTCTTCTGCTGTCGACATTTTCGCGCGTTTCACGTTGCCAGGCGGCAGACTGCATGGTATTGGTATTAGCATTGGTATTGGTAATGGGGCAAGGGAACCACTCACACAAAGTCAGCAAACTCGTCGGTTGCACGTCGCGTTTACAACTCAACGAGCGAGCGAAGGAAGTCGACCCCCATTGCCTGGCCCTCGTCAGCATCCATCCATCCAGTATTTAGCATTCAGCAGTATCTCCCATCCCAACCTCCAGAGTCCCCAGCAACCCGCTTCAGCCTTTTCATTCTTCTCCATGGCATTCTTATTGTTTTTTTTTTTTCTTGTTTTATAGCGTCATTGCAACAGCAACAACCGCATAAGCTCAAGCACAGCGCATACAAATAATTTACGCGATGCTAAGGCGAAAAGCTAAAAATGAGTAAAGCCTGCAAATACTCACACACACTCACTCAGTCTTGGACTGACAATGAGTAGAGGTCACAGGCGAGACCACAAGGTTGGGATTGTTGATAAACATTTAATTTAATGTTTTATTTTAATTCTCGAATTGGTTATTTTATTATTAATTAATTATGAATTGCATTAGTAGGTTTTTATACCATTTAAAATAAATGTTTTCTGTCACATTCATATTTAAAGGCTTATACAAAACGTGTTTGCTGGATATTTCTTAGGGATAAATTCGCTTAAAAATTGGTGTGTTTTGTTGATAACATAATAAATTTATAAATTTATAAAACTTACTTTAATATAAGAACAACTTATGGCAAATAATTTGAACTATTAACCAACATAAAATCGTTATCCTTTATCATTCGACGTTAGCTTATTTTCGTGACCTCTAGTTTCAGCACTGTTACAAGTTCCCCTGTAAAATCATCCTCCGCCGTTTTTGCTCTTGTTGTTCTTGCTGCAGCAGTTCACTGCATTGATGCGTCCCCGTGTGTGTGCCTGAGTGAGTGCTAAAGAGTGTGTGTGGTTCATGTGAGAGGAAGGGAAAATGCAGGCGACGAGTGCACGAGCTGTTTGCATTTACTCTACGCAAATGAGCGGCGTTCGGCGTTTCTCGTTCTCAGATTTTCCAGGCAAGAGGCGGAGAGAGTGGGCGGTGGGTGGCTGCGGGAGTAGAGGAGCATATCGCTGCGCACAACTCACTCTCACTTGATGCTGCTGCTGCTGCTGCAGCATTATTTTGTTGTTGCCAGCTTTGAATGACTAAGAGCGCTAGCTGTTCTTATTTTCTTCTGCTTTTTTTTTTGTGTTGATTTGGAGAATGGGCGAAGGACTGTTGACGGGTTGGCAACAGCATAAAAATTCACAGAAAATCACAGCAAACAAATTCAGAACGCTAACTGCACTCCACCGCCCGCCCCCCACCCTCACTCTCTCGCTCTTTTCCTCGAGTGGGGTTACTGACATTGCAGCAGCCGGGTAGCGACGTCGGCAGAGGCAGGCCGCTGCGTGTGTACCGTTGCTAAGTGCAATGAGTGAGCGAGCGATGGAGCGGGAGTGGTGGAGTGGCGGAGTGGGAGCTCCAATATCATATGGTGTGAGTAAAGGAAAGAGTGAGGGCGACATTAACTTTCTGCATAGCTCTTTCGTTATTCTCTCTTTTGCTGCCTAGTTTGTTCTACACTTTTCGTTTCGTTTTCGATTTGGCGCCAAAACAAATGACCGTTAGGGTTCAATGAACTTTCTTCTAATTACGATGCACTCTTCAAACACATGTACATATCCATAACAAATGCACTATACTACAGCTCGCCGGCTGTCCCGCTCATACGAAGTTTTTGCATTCAATTTAGCACGACTGCATTGAGATCGATCGCGTTAGTGTGCGTATGTGTACACAGGAAAAAAAATGAATTTAAAAACAAAAACACAAATATCTTAATAAATATAAATATTTGGATAATAACAGAGATCAGCTATAGCATCAGTTATAAACTAAAAAAAAAAAACAACCCTAATTAACCTTTTAAACAACTAATATGTCTCAAACTAATGAATATTTCCGTGTATCATAAAACTGAATATGCCAATTAACAACAGCAGTCTACGATAACTAACAACAATAACAATATGCCTGGCTACAAAAGCAACAACAATAGCAGCGAAGTGCAATGAGAGCACAAGAAATTGACATGCATGCCAAATGCAGTTGCTGAACCACATCATAAAAAGCAGCAACAATAGCAATAATAAAGACAATGCAGATGAAAATGATGGCAATTGAAACAGACACACACACACACGCACATCAGCAACCACACACCAACCAAAAATTGTTGAAATTTTGGCAATGGTGTCTAGAATAAACAGATAACTGTACTAATGCTCACATGGCACTGCTGCAAGGTTTATAATATTTTTTTTTGTATACATGCACTTCTCTTTTTTGTTTGACAGCCAAAGCAAGTAAATACCATTGTTTGCCCATTTAACTGATAAATATTCATACAAAAGTTAATCATGAATGAAGGATTAAGAAGGGTTTATATTCCCCAAGGCTTAATCTGGACTCAACATTGTGCAACATTGCAAAGGAATATGTCAGGCAATGAACCAAGAGATTACAATCATCAAACTTGATTAAATTTACAATTATTTGTGTAATTAAGGTAATGACTTTTAAGAACAACTCTTAAGTTGGGATTTTTACGACAATTCCATCCAATTTTACTGGCTTTTACAGACCGGCAACTGTCAGAAGCTGTGAATAGCAAACACAAGTCGGCTTCCCGGCAATTCAAGATAAAGCTGGGATCGCTGGATATGGCTAGATTTACTTAGGCACGCATCGGTGGCAACTTGCTGCCTTCTCCTTGCCCCTCTTGTTGCAACGCATGAACAAATATAGAAGATATGCAGTTATTTACATAAAAGCTTTATAAATATGTGCATAAGCTTCCCACTGCTGCCACTGTGCCGTGTGTGTGTGTGTGTGTGTGTGCTGGGGGGTGTAAATGGTGTGTGGTACTTGCTACACGAGCATCTGTCCAACTAATCGCAAAAGCCTGATCCTGAGATTCCGCTTCATCTTCAGCTTACTGTCATTCTGTCCACGCACTTTCTTCATTCCGGAAAAAGCCGTCAATTACACTGAGAATATTTTGTAATTTCTTCTTTTTTGTTTTTATATATTTTTACAAGCGAATCGATACGTTTTTTTGAAATATAATAACCCGCAATCAACCTACAGAAATAATTTTAAAATCCTTTATAAATATCTATAAATGTTTTCTAAATGTTATAAATTTTTCAGGAATATTTTTCTAAAGAAAACTAAAGGCAGAACATTAAAGTTTCCCAATTTCCAATTTTATATCATATCCCCTTATTTGTGATACAATTCTTGAGGTTTGAAAAAAGATTTAATAATTTTAAAAAGATATCAATTTGATTTAACCTTTTTCTAGATTTAAATTTAAATATTTTTCACTGTAAATTTGTGGCATTTTCCACGCTCGCACCGACCAACTAACTAACTGTACCAGACGCCGTGTCTGCCACCTTTCAGCGTCTTCCCCTCGCCTCTCGACCCGCCCACACAGCTTTTCAACGCCGCCCTTGTGGACTTTTCCTAACAATTGCGAGTTGCTGCTAGCATGCGGCAGCCTAGCAACCGAAACTGAAAATCCGACTGCAAAGTCCCGGCGGCCACAGTAATGAAAAGCAAAGTTGTACAAAAAACGAGCTAAAAGAAAATAGAAAAAAATGTTTGAGGGAAAGGGTGGAAGATAAAGCAATCATTGCACTTGTCCCGTACAGCGGCAGTGGCAGTAGCAATATGGCCAAGGCTGTAGCTTTTTTTATTCGTTCATTCGCGATGGATGTCTGTGTGGGTGTTGCTCGCCCACAAAGGGCGTGGCATTCATTTCCCGCAATTACGCCTACACATAGGGATAACGGAATAGGAATAGAGAGATGTACACAGATGCAGTTGCAGAGGCAGATGGATGGAAAGATGTTTTTCCTGTGTGAAAAGCCGCACCACGCGATGTGGCAACTCTTACTTACAACTACCACTGCCACCCTTGGCGTATACGTAATATGCCCAGAAGTATGCAACACCTTTTGTGGGCATCGAAGTCTGATGAAATGAATGGAGAAGAATCAGATAGAGATAGATGGGTTTTATTGGGTTTAGAAAAAGTTTTTGTAAAGGTCTTGAAATGTTGATAGTAGTTTACTTAACATTTCTTGGAATTTTGTAATTAAAATATTTTAAAAATAATTTTTAAATTGATTATATATGCAAGTATGATGGAATATACGAATGTAATTAAAGCTACACTTTGTTTTTGTATTAATATAAAAATAATATATATTTTTAGATGGGAAACAGTGCAAATTGGTTTGCCAATTAGTGAGTAATAAGCTATGAATGTGAAAAAATACGATGTTGCTCGGCGACTCAATGAAATGTTACCCAAATTTTGGCTGTAATGCACACAAATCCGCGTTGCCATGTGAATGGCAACCGTGTAGAGCTTAGCCCCAATGTGCCCTTTGATTCCTCGGTCCGACAAGTTCAATCTCTATATATCTGAGTGATTGCCAGACGATTTTGACTTTTTGTTAAACTGTACGTCCTCTAGTCTGTGCCTTGCCCCTACCATAAAACGTATTTCGAGTGTCACTTGTATTGCATTTCTGCTCCTTTTTTTTACCCTATCCCGGCTTTAAGCCAACCCAGACTCCTGGACGTCTGTGCAAATTAAAATGTTTCCGTTGTCATCATCTGGCCAACACACTCTCCGGCTCCAGCCTCCACTCTCCTGCCCTTCTTGCAGTTGCCACAACGCAGACGGCGTTATAGTTGGATGAGATTGAATTTTATTGCCGGCGCCTGCGGATCGGGGCAGGATGTCAGGGTTGTCAGGATGCGGATTACACTAATTATGAAATGACATCGACAACGGCGTCGTTGATTTTAATGGTTTTCTTTTGTCAACTTAATTAACGAATGTTTTCGCTACTCTCTCGGTTGCAGGAAGGATGCTGCTGATGTCACCGCCGTTGCGGCGCTGAAGGAACCCCAGTTCCAGTCCCAACCCCAGCCCCAATCCTATCCAGGACAAGCCACACACATGTTGCTGCCACAACAAAGATGCTCAGTGCTGCGAATGCGACTGCAACATCGACCCATGCAGCAGGAGCAACCGCGATTGCCGCAGCCGAGACTTATGTCATAACAAACAAACATCAGCAACAGCAGCAACAACAACAACAAGTCTTAGTTGTTGCCGCCAACAAAATGGTGATACCAGCAACGGGAGCAACAATCGCCGGTATACCAACAGCAACAACAACATCAGCCGCCGAAACAACAGCTTCACAGCAGCAGCAACAACAACAACAGCAGCAGCAGCAGCAGCATGTCTTGTTCCAGCCGCACCTACAAACAACAGCAGCAACCAGCACACCTCAGCAACAGCAACCACCTCAGCCACGTCAGCATCCCAAGAAGCGAAAATTCGATCCAGCCGAGCTGGACAAAACAGAGCAGCATCCCCAGCATCCCCAACAGCAACAGCAGCAATTGACCGTGCAGAAGCAGCAGAAACCCGCCGACACCAATGGCAATAGCGATGGCCTGACCAACGGAAATGTTGCTGCTGTGCAGCAACATCAGCTGCATCGCATGATCGTGAGTTGCGGTGCAGGCGCCGGCAACAGCAATAGCAACAGCAGCGATAACAAGCAGCAGCAGCAACAGCAACGTATTATCATTGCATCCCCACTGCAACATGCCAGCGGTAGTACTTACAAGCAACATGTTGCAGGCAGTAGTAGCAGCAGCAGCAACAATAGTCACGCAGCCACAATCAATCATCAGCAACGCACACACACGCCCACAACTGCCGTCTACTACCAACAACAACAACAACAACAACAACAGCAGCAGCAGCGTTTTAGCTTTAACTCACACAATCAGCAACATGTACAGGAACAACACCAGCAGCAATCCCTGCTCGATCTCAGCGAGTGGAACAACACACGTGTCCTAGCCAAAATCCATAACCACTATGCCCCCGGGATTATCCGGCAAGTGCAGGAGGCAAGTCCCGATTCAATACTCGTGGAATTCGATTCCGCCGATTTGGGGCTGCTGCTATATCCGGATGTGCTGCATCAGGGCCGCAACCATGTGATACTCGATGCCAGCCCGCCCATGGCGGATGTAAGTGGAGCGAAAAAAATAGCTACTAGCGCCGTACTAATGGAGTTTTCCCTTTCCAATTAGATTACTATGGACGCCCGTGTCTGTGTACGCCAGCGGATGGAGGGGCGTGGCTCCAGCAGCTTCGTTTATGTGGAGGGCGTCATAACGGACATCAATCAGGCCACGAAGCAATACAGCGTGCAGTTGATCGGCGACGAATTGGTAAGGATTAACTTAGTTAATATTTTTTTTATGTACATATTGAAGAATTTGGATAGCAGAAATGTTTTAAAACCTTTTTAAATAGTTCGAAATATAAGTTTTTATGTATACAATATACAAATGAACAAATTAGAAGTCTTTTTAAATACAAAAATCAAATGTTTATTATTCTTTAATATATAAATTTGATACCAATTAAAAAAGTGCCCAAAACGAACCTATGGTATTGGATTTATTGTAAAGTTTTAAATTTTTGGGACATTTCTTCTCATACCATTTCAATTATCTACACCGATTCAGTGATTCAGTAAGACTTGGCTGGCAAGAAATAACTAAAAGCTGTTTATATAAAATTTAATAAATATATTGAATAACTTAAAAATTATAATCTCTTATCTGCTTTCTTTTAGGCCGCCACTAAGGTTGTGCGTCGTGCTGATCTGCGCCTCCTTCAGCCGCCCTGGTGGGATGAGCTCAACGAGCTGACTCCTTCGGGTGGAGCAACTACTCCAGCATCTGGTGGTGGCAAGCGAAAGGTGTCCGCAGGAGGACCAGCTGTTGGCGAAGCGATGACCGTACCCAGTGGCAACATTGTGTACCCCAAAGCGGCTACCGGGGCGCCTCTGACCTTCGTGGCTACACGCTATGACGGCAAGCTGCCCACGGCACCACCCACGCCCACCCACCAGCAGAACCTTGTGAAACAAGAAGAGTATTATCGGACCACGGCCACCTCACCGTTCCAAACGCGTGCCCCAATGGCCGGCCAGGCACACGGAGCTGAACAGGCATCGCAGTCGCAGTCGCTACCCCATCCTCAGCAGACCAATGGCCTGCCGGACATCGTGATCTCCCCGGGCAGCAATGGGCAGCATCTTAAGATGCAGCAACAGCAGCAGCAGTCGTCGCGCCCCTACGACGACTACGACTCGGATGATGAGCTAAAGCGAGTCGGCATTGGCTACTCGCCGGCGGCTGGCGACCTGGACACGGAGAAGATGAGCACCTGCAGCAAGCGGAGTAGCATGCAAAGCCGCGGCAGCACGTCCAGTCTACTCGACCAGAGGCTCACACCACGATCTCATCCAGCAACCCCAAGGTGAGTTTATCTAAAGGGAACATCCCTCAGGGAATGGGAAATACGATAAAGATTCCATGTAGAAATCATACATATAATCATTTAATTGATTCTTTGGTATTAACCAGCAATGCAATTCACAGATCTCAGGCCACTACGCCGCACCGCTTCAAGAAGGGCGACATTGTGGAGTCGGAGTCCGGCGTGCGCAAAAAGTACAATGGGAAGCAGTGGCGCCGCTTGTGCATGCTCTGCACCAAGGAATCTCAGCGGCGAGGCTTCTGCTCGCGACATCTTAACCAAAAGGGCAACAACAGCGCCCTGCCCTCGTCCACAGGACCAGGTCGTTTGCTTAGGTAAGTTAAACATTTTATATATTAAATGTTTTGATTGATTTGGCACTTATCTGTTACTTTGCCCTCTTATATTTCATATTTTAGTGACAGTCGATCGAGCAGTAAGACGCAGATCGACGAGGACACATCGCGTGACTCGGAGACATCGCCCAACTACCGGGTCAAGGGTCGCTACGACCAGGAGGAGACCGATGCAGCCGTCATGCTGGGTAAGTAACCTTTCTTTCACCTTTCAGCTCTCACACCTCTTGACTTTTTACGATCCCGTGGAGAGAGTATCATAAATGCATCTTGAGTTCTGTTCAGAAATTTATTCATAGTTGGCGGCAATTCATTTCAAGGCTGTTGTCCCTCTGACCGTCCCTTTCAGCCATGTCCAGCGCCAGCTTAACTGTTAATCCCTCTTGGTTCGCACTATTAGAGGGACAAGGGCAAGCAGAGTATACTGATCCGTTTTTCCATTGCTTCTCCGTGGCTTCTTTCACGGCGCTTCTGGAAATGTTTCTTTGATTTTGTTTCGGGGCAGACGAACCTTCTGGGCACCCTACCTCGTGCCTCGGCTCACCTCGCCTTGCTTTGCTCTTCATTCCCTCGCCCAGTTCTTTCCCATAAAAGTATTCCTTTGGAATGCAGAAGAAACGAACTTCTTTCATTCAGAGCAGAACCGGATTTCTGGCGTACTGGAAAAACTGTTGTTAAAGAGCCAATAAAAGCCAGGCCTAAAATAAAGGGCCGCCTTCTTGAGCTCCTGCTTTTCGACATTAAATTCGCATTAATTCAGGGCTTTGTTCAGAAGCTTAAAATGGGTATTTTTGTATAAAAATCGAGCAATTTTAGGTTTTTTAAATAATGTTTAATTTTTTTGATGAAAAGATAATAGTTCTTAGTTCTTAGGTAGTTCTAAGTTAACAAAATTATATTTTATGGGCTTCGATAGCTTACAATGCCTAAGTAATCTCACCTAGAGAAATTCTTCCAAAATGAAAGTACCGCACTTGGCTTAGTCGTGGCGACTCTGACCTTTCTATCGGCCCTTGTTTTCTGGTTCGATGCATTTCCAATTCACCATAAAATGCATATCATAAAGTTTTATTGTGGCTGCGCCGTGTCGTTCTTTCTGTTTTCCCTCTGTCCGCCGTCGCTTGTCCATTTTTCACACACCTCAACAAAGGTCGTTTGTCCGTCCGTCCATCCGTCAGCCGCTTTTCTTGAAAGGTGTCGCTGCAGCGGCGTAAAGGTCGTGGCCGATTCCGATTTCGATCCCGAAAACGAATCAAGGGTTCCATTGTCTGCCGCTCTACCTCTCCCACTAGCATCTCTCCCCCTCTCCCACTCACACCGTCCGCCACTTGAGAGTGCGACCGCAGCGTGATTTACACGCCAGACGCAGCGACGTCGACCGAGGCAGCAACGGCATTGCAGCAGAGGCAGAAGAAGATTCTTAAACAGTGCATTTTTTAAAGGGGGATTTTACAAGTAAAGAAGGTTCTGAAAAATAGTTTGCTTTTTTCGTAAAGCCTTGTAGAATTATATATAATGTGGACTTTATTTCAATTTCATTACAATTCATTTTACAAAGAAAATTATACATTTTCTTGTTTAAAAATTCACAAAAAATCTTGTTTTTATAGGACCGTTTATTAAGAGTGTTTCTAGATTGTAGGAAAATTGCTATACTATGAAACTTGAAATTATTTAAAATAAAAAAAACAATCCTCAAAGCATATTAGTTTCCCAAAATGAAGATTTTCCTTTAATTTTTGCCAAGAATAAAATATTTAACTTCGATTTTAAGCCTTAACTGGAAACTAGCCAAGAAAAATTGTATCTTAGCCCCCATGTATATAGTAAATATTTTTTAATTCTTTATAGAAAATAGGATTTAATGATATAGTATATAAATTCAGTAGAAATTAATTCATATGAAATATTAATTACATAAACATCGAAGGTAAATTATAGTATAAACAGCCGCTTTTTAAACTACAAATAAACTGCCCTAATGGTTTATTGATGTGCAATTAAACCCCTTACAACGCCACTGTCTCGTACGCATTCCTAAGCACCTGCAGAAGGTAGGAGACGCAATGATCGCTGTGACAGCGGCGTCGGCAGAGCCACTTGAAACGAAACAAAGCGAGGGCAGCGGCGCCGACAGAGGCGAGGGCAGCGGCAGCATGCGAAGCGCAACAGATTCTTTTCTTTTATTCTGCTCTTTTCTTGTTATTTGCCTTGCCCTGCCTTTGATTCGTTTTTACCTAAACAAAAATGCACTTGAGAGCGGCCACGCACGCACACCTTCGCACACACTCCCTGGCTCACCGACACGGCAGGTAAACAAACATGGCGAGCGGCCCGGAGAGCATGGAGAACGCCCGAGAGTGGGCGAGAGAACGGCGGTGTTCGCTCGATTTATGCTGCTGACGTCGCTGCCCTTGGCGGAACGTCGTCGCTGGCTCATCGGCGATTGCCGCATTTATGCTGAGAAGTGGGAACTGTCAAGAGCACCGAGCGAAAGAACCAAAGAAACCGCACCAAAACCGAATAATCTGAAGAAAAGACCAAGCAAAGCAAAGCAAAGCAAAGCGAATGTGACAACGACGGCAGAAAAAGGCAGAGCAGAGCAGTGTGAGGGAGCGAGCGAGCGAGAGATTTCCGTGGAAATGCTCTAGAGGAGCCACGGACGTCATGAATGCGTTCCAGGACTTTGAGCTGGGTGCCAAACTTTACCTGCAGTGCTTATGTAATGCCAACGATCGGGAGAGAGCCCGAGAGGGAGAGCAAAAGCTCTAGTTTTTACCCAGTGCAGGACAGGATTTAATGATTTCCCCTTGTTTCTTCCCTTCTCCTTTGCAGTGTCACTGAGCAGCTCCCGATCCGCCACGCCTTCGTACGCGTCGCCGGTGAACCACGCCGGAGCCTCTCCGCTGAACGCCATAGCCCACTCGCCGGTCAATGTGTCCGCCACTCACAGGCAGAACTTTTTCACGCCCATCGCCAACCAATCACAGCAATCCCAACAGCAGCAGCAGCAGCAACCAGTGGGCCCTGTTTCCCTGGAGGCTAAGTGGAAGACGACACCCAGTCCCGTGCTCTACAACGCCAACAACAACGGCAGCGCCAGTAATAATAACAACAATGGCTGGGAAACGAACAGCAACAACACAGGAGGAGCAGGAGCAGTTGGAGCACCTGGCACCCAGCAGCCATTGCCGCCACAAACGACCCCGGTGTCGCTGGTTATGCACGCTCCGCCACCGCATCAAGTGCAGCAGCAGCAACAACACCAGCTCCACCAGCCGCCACCGCCGCCACCTGCCGCTCACCTCAACGCCAGCCTGCCAGCGCCATCAGCTCCGCATATCGGTAGCAGCAGCAGCAGCATGGGTCATGCCACCAGCGTCATACGCATCTCGAGCAGTCAGCACCAGCCACAGCAGCAACATCCCCATGCGGTAGTGTCTGGAGGTCAGACGTTCCATCCCGTCATCGTGGACGCCTCGCAGCTGACGGTGCAGCCAATGCCGCCCACTACGG
Organism: Drosophila mayri; assembly: GCA_008042485.1. Taxonomy (NCBI): domain Eukaryota; kingdom Metazoa; phylum Arthropoda; class Insecta; order Diptera; family Drosophilidae; genus Drosophila; species Drosophila mayri. The sequence continues at coordinate 409,204 of VNJN01004040.1, read as the reverse complement.
TTTCATTTCATCAGCCCAACACGCCCACCAACTCAGTAGCCGCGACAGTTGCACCCTTGGGTCAGGAGAAGGTGTTGCCAAAAAACGGTAAGCCACGTATATATCTAAAAAAAATAAACGGTACTTAAGTTTTAGTTGAGTTTCTACATTTTCGATAAGAAGTTAGTCACACAAACTAAACATAATATTCTCCTTCAACCTCCAATTTCCAGGCTACAATGCGCCTAGCCATCCCTGGTACAAGCTGCTGCCGCAAATGCCGCCCATGACCAAGCCGCCGGCAGTCTCAGCTGCCCAAGCCTCGACCACTGCTGCCAGCAGCTACAGTGTTGTGATGATGCAACAGCAACACCAACAGCAACAGCAGCAGCAACAACAACAATCATCGCCGCAGATGCCGCTGAACCACAATAATAACCATCTGACTGTGCCCGCTCCAATATGCTCACCGGGCAAGCCGCTCGACTGCTCCATGAATGATGCCAAGGCAGCGGCAGCAGCAGCAGCGGCGGCCAGTCATCATCACCAGAAGCAGCAACAGGAGGAGCAGTTGGACGAGCAGCTCGACGATGATGTGTTCGAGGCAACTCCAACCAGCACCAGCAATAAGAAGCCAACTGCATCCATGCGACTGCCAACCTACAATAGCAACATTCGTAAGCTGGAAGAGTGCCATGACGCGAGCGATGGAGCAGCCGGTGCGCCAGTCACTTCGGCAGCCAAGCGGAGGAGTCAATCCTTGAGCGCCCTTCAGCAACAACAACAGCAGCAGCAGCAGCAACAGCAGGCAGGCGCTGCGGCTGGACAACCGGCGAACAAGAAAATCCGGCGTCCGATGAACGCCTTCATGATATTCTCGAAGAAGCACCGCAAGATGGTGCACAAGAAACACCCAAATCAGGATAACCGAACAGTTAGTAAGATTCTGGGTGAGTGGTGGTATGCCCTGAAGCCAGAGCAGAAGGCGCAGTATCACGAGCTGGCCAGCTCCGTGAAGGATGCACACTTTAAGCTGCACCCGGAGTGGAAATGGTGCTCCAAGGACCGCCGCAAATCTTCAACTTCGACGGCTGCAACAGGAGGCAAAGCTGGCGGGGCAGCCGGAGCGGGAGATACCAAGCAGCGCCTGGTCTCAGTGGATGGATCTGATTCCCTGGAGCATGACATGTGCCCCTCGACCCCGGGTGGCAGCGGTAGCTGCGGTGGCCAGGGCATATCCTCTGATCTCCAGGGCGACATCATACCGCTAACGATCGACAACTATAACAGCACTTGTGATGAAGCGCCAACCACAATCTCGCTAAAGGGCAACGGAAAACTCCTGAAGAACGAGTTGCCCTCGGATGAGGATGAGCAGATGCTGGTTGTTGAAGAGGAGCCAGCGCAGCATCAGTCCGGTAAGAAGCTAGACCTGCATTGCCGGGAACGAGTAAACGATTCGGATATGGACGAGGCGCCTTTTGATTACCGCAAGCAGCAGACAGACGTAGATCAGGTGGGAATACATAAATTTATTTATATATAATACATTTCTAATATTTTTTCTTCAATTTCATTTAATAGCGTTCGACTGAAGATCCCAATGCGTCCGGTGCCAACGGCCAAGCCATGAGCGCACCGCTATCCAGCGGAAGCGGTGGAGAGCGCGAGATTACACTCAAACCGAAGGCCATCAAGGCCCATCCGGTGCTGGAGAGCACCATTCTGCCATACCCCCAGATGTCCATCTATACGCAGTACACTAGTCCCAAGAATCCAATCGGTGTAACACCATTCCAACCCACAGGCGAGCAAACCACCGCTAATCACCATCCTGACATCTTATACTAATTGACGGATTTGTTCTTTACATTTTTGATTTTATAGGCGGCGCCTTTAAGTCAATGCCAATTAGCCCCAAGGGCAGTGGCAGCAAGCCAGAGGACGCTGCAGGCCTGCAGTCACATATCAAGCAGGAGGACATTAAGCAGGAGCCACCGTCGCCCTACAAGCTCAATGGCAGTGGATCTGCAGCTGGTGGAGGTGGAGTAGGAGTAGGAGGAGGCGTGCTCAGCGCTCATCCGCCCAGTAGCGGCAGCGTCTTTAACTTTAATGTGCCAACAGCGACGGCTTTGAGTCAAAAGCAGTTCCACTACCACATGCATCATCCCCATCGCAGTCCCACTGACTTGAGAGGTGAGTGGATTTGATACTGAAAAAGGAAAGTGAACACTGAGACTGTTGCAAATAATACTGAATTAAATCCAAAGAAATTTATATTGTCAAATTTAAAAACAAAATTTAAAAATCAAAGATAGTATAATATTTACAACAGTCTCAAAATTCTAAAGGAATTACATTTTATTTATTATTATCCATATTTATCCATATTCCTTTAATAAGAATATTTAGTTTAGTAATCAATTTGTTCACTAGAAATTAGTATACACTTTTATTTGTTTACTATAAGTTTATTTTAAACGTTGGCATTATTTCTACTATGATTTGTTGGTATCGCCGTTTAGTTTTTGGTTCACGTAGCGCCAGCCTTGAGCTCATATTTTGTTTATTTTGAGTTGAGTTGACGCTAATCAACAAAATTGGAGAGAATTGGAAATTGGATCGTTTCTAGCACTTGCACCGCCCATTGCCCATCACCCTCAAGGTCCACACGTTTTTTTATTTTTCAATCGCGACTTCATCAGCAAAGTTTTTCCCACGGAAGCTTTTTGCATATCATAACCATCTTTCTCTCTGTTTCTCTCACTCTCTCTTCTCACACGATTGACACCCACCACCACCTCACATGATCTTGACCTTCCTTTCTCGCGCCGTCATTTTCGTTACCTCACCATAACAAACCTCACTCTAAAAACACACGAAAACCCAGAGCCACAAACGAATAAAGCAGCCAACATAAAAAGTATGCATCAAATAGGGGAGGATTCTAACGGAGGGGACACCGCTGTCCCGCAGGATGGAGCTGAAGTGGGCGATGAGGATGGGGATGAGGAAGAAGACGAGGAGGAGGAAGATGACGAAGACGAAGATGAGGACGATGAGCAGTTCATGCAAGAGCTGGCCAGTGTTAATGCCGGTTTCGATGACTTCGCCCCCTATGCCCCAATGACCAAGGTCGTGGTCACACCAACAGCTACGCCAACACCACCGCCTACACTGGCGGCCACCATTGTGACGCCCATCAAGCGAAAGCAGTTCACCATAGTGCGATCTTTGACCCCACTGCAGCCGGCCAACTCCCCACACCAGCAGCTAAAACATCTGCACCAGAGACGCGTAGAGACGCCGCCGACAGTCATCACCCGCGTACCCACACCCACCATCAATCACTTCACCATCATACGAACGCAGCAGCAGCATTCACACTCACATCAGCATCCACATAACACTCCGCCACCATTGTTTTTTAAGCAGAAGAAGGTTCAGAGCGCACCAGTGATTGCCACGGTTGCATCCTCTGCCACATCCTCAGCATCAGTCCAAGCCAGTAACGATGTCCCTAATAAGATTTCCAATTTTTCAACACTTCAACACCAAAACCAACAACCGACAACATCATCAACAACCACCGCGTCAATAACATGCAATACTAACAACAATGCCACGCCAATTATACGCAAATTGTTGACCCTGCAAGATGGAGGCAACAACAATAAGGGCACAGGACGAGCAGCGATCCTGTATGATGCCCTGGTGCTGGACACGTTGCACGGCCAGGAAGAAGAGGGCGATGACGAAAACGACGAAGGAGATGGCGACCGGAATGACGAGCTCAATATGACAACCAAAGATGACAGGCAGGTGACAACCAGTCAACCGGCAACGATGCTTCTCATCACTGATGTTAACTCGTATAACCAGCAACATGTTGCCGGCACCGCAGCCACAACCGTGACAACAGGAGCGGCCACTCTACGACCCGTGTCCTTTATTAGCATCAATGCCTGCAATAAGATCACGCTGCCAGCCAATGCTCGCATCCTGACGGCAGCCACAGCGACATCTACATCGGCCACAGCAGTCACCAGTCAGGCGGGAGCTACGCTTACGGTGCTAACCAAGGCGACCACAAATCATAGTAGTAGTAATGCCAACGAATTAACCATAACAGCCGCCAAACCAGCTGCCCCTGTGGCCACCAGTGGCTGCAATAGCAGCGCCAGCAGTGGCGATGCAACAATTGTCATGATCAATCCAACCACAACTTCCTCTATATCCTCCAATTCCAACTCTTGCTCCGCAGCTGCACATCAGGCGTGTGTGCCATCGTCACCGGCAGGCATGGGTCTGGGACATGCGGCTAACATTGCCACGCCACCAGCATCAGCTCCGGCCCAGATTATGGCAGGGGGACCAACGGCAGGTCAAAAGATGTTCTTTGCCATGAGCAATCCGGTAAGTAAAAGAGTCCCTAAATAAAAATATAAACTTTTCAACTAAATATTATTTCTATTTTCACTTTTAGTACTCGATGATGCAGCGCCATACGCCTGGCACTCCCAGTTTGGAGCAACTCCAGCTGGACGCCTTTCCGCCGGGCAGTTACATCTTCAAGAACCACAACGGCCTGGCCTCCTTGCCTCCGCCCGTTAGTGCGCAGCCAACGATGCTGTTGCACGGTTACACGCCCAGTCACAGCGCTGAGCCACCGGCCAGCTCACCATCATACAAGTCGATGCCCTCCACACCCAAATCGGCCACGTATCTGATGAGTGCGCCTCCCCTGGAAAGAGCAGGAATGGAAGGAGGCTCTGGCTTGGGAACTGCAGCAGCAGCGAGTGGAGGCGATGAGAGCGACATGGATGCCGATGGTCAGCAGTTCATTTTGGCACCTACTCCTGCTCAACTGGGACGAGCCCCTTTGCAGCGGCGCAAGAATCTATGTAAGCATCTTCATAACGTTTTGATGTTTCTTATTTCTAATAACTTTGTGAACAATTCTTGTAGCCCAAAGCAAGTCGGAGAACAATGTGTCCTTTGGCGCCAATTTAGGGGCCAGCAATGGTCAGCACATTAGCCGCAAGTTACACTCGCCCACAATGATGGATGCCTCGTCGCCGATCATTGGTCATGTCAACAGCAGCAGCCTCAGCTCGGCACTGCCCACGCCCACCTCATCGACCACGACGCCCAATAGCGATGAGCAACTGCCTCTCACACCAACCACTAGCAATAGCAACAGCACCAACAGCATTCACCAGCCCAAATCCCCAATGAAAGGAGCAACAGGATCAGCAGCAGCGGCCGCCCTCAAAAAGAAGAACGATGAAATGAACAAGTAAGTAACTAAAGTAATAAATTCTCCAATTTTCCGTTTAATTGCAATGCATCTCTTCGTCTCTCCAACAGCAGCGTGCTGAAGCAGGTGGACTTTGAGAAGAAATACAAGGCCCTGCCGCAATTCCAGCCGGAGGATTGTCAATCGCCCAGTGCCATTGCTGTGCCCTCTTCGCCACGCGTTTACGGCACAAATTATCGCAAGAAGAACACAGCACCGCCGCCAGTGCAGAAGCTACGTGAGTTTAGGATTTTAATTGCTTTTATTAAAACCAAACTAAAGCTTTCGATTGAATATAATTTGCAGTGAGTGAAGACGATTCCATTGACGAACCAGCCTCGGCACCGCCAACCACCACACAACGTTTCTTTGGCCCAGATTTTACCAACGAGCTAAAAGGTAAGCTTACCGTCCCAAAATCGAACTTCTGTCTTGCACAAACATACATATTTGAGCTAAACTTGGTCGCCTTTTGAAATAGTAAGTCTTTTCAAGGAGAGTCAAAAACTATAAAGGGTTTAAGTTTAATTAAATACTAAAGGATGTGTCCGTGACAGAAAAGTTTGACTTGAAACATTTTCCCTAACTTTTACACATTCTTAATGAAGATGAACGCCTTGCAGAACTGGACAGTTCCGATCAAACAGGCCGCTCGCCTCGTACGCCAAAGACGCCACTACAGAGTGCCCGGTCGGATGCTAGCGAAAAAGGGCATCGCAAAGTTTTGGAGACGCGCCGACATCTGGTCATGCAGCTGTTTGCCGTTCACGGTAATTTCCCCAGTGCCCAGGCAACCATAGCTTTTCAGGTGAGTGTTACCTTGTTCAATCTTTGTAATTAGGATGAGAAAATCATTTATTAAACCCAAAATAATTTTACAAATCTATTTGCCTTTTACACAGACCAAGCACATTGCCGTCTTTCCGCGCAAACAAGATCTGCAACTGAAGATACGGGAAGTGCGTCAGAGGCTTCTGGGTACTCCACATTCGGCGGGGCCCAATACGCCGGCCGACTTCAACTCGTCGTCGACAACGCTGAGCGCCAGTAGCACCGGACTGAATAATGTGCAGACAGCGAATGCTCCGCCCAATGCGACAGGTAAACAAACCAGATGCTTAATTAGTTCGAAAGAGGGTTTAGTATTCTTTCACATTTTAAGTTACCTTCTTCAATTTGCATTTTTAATTTAGTTTCCATTTCCCAATGAAAACATTTTTTAGATGTTTTTCAATATTACTAAACGGCAGGTGGACACCAGCAACAACAGCACTCGGAGCAGCTGCATTCTGATGCCAAGTACAAGTAAGGAGGAGGAGAAGCTAAAACGGGACTATACAACAGATACAACTGGTTAGCTGCAAGTGACCAAATTACTTAAGAATAGTAAGCGAATCGACAGGAACAACAATTGCAGCAACTCAACCCACTCAACACACAAACACCACAGGCAACATGAAATGAGATACAAACAAGAGCTCACACTTGGCTTCAGCTCATCATGCATGCGATGCATGGTTAACTAGTTATTATTATTAATTGCAAAATTAAATTAAAATAGCGAGCAGAGAGCGAGGTAAACTGAGAAGGGATGAACGAAGATTACAAATTTTAAATTACAATAGGCATACAATATATACGTGTAATTTGTGAGTATATAATGAGAAACTGATTACGAATGAATTTATTAAGCAGCTTAATAAATCAGGAGCAACCACAAATGTAGAGCTGAGAGGTAGAAACTTTGAAGAGAATTTGAACTTTTGAAGCACACATATGAAGTACAGTAAAACAAAACCAAAACCAAACAAAAAAAGTAAACAAAATACACATTTTTGTTTACTTTTTGTGTATTGTTTTGTAATGTTTTGTAATTGTAATGGAAACATTGTATAATCCTCCGCGTAACGGCTTAGGTTTTAATTTACAGGCAAAAAATGCAACTAATAAAATTGAAGAAGAGCTAAAAAAGAGCGACGAAAATAGAGGTTAAGCTTTAACTTAAATTGCACATTAATTTTGAAGTGTATTAAGCACAAGCAAAGAATTGTATAAAAAAAGTAACAACAGTAAGAAACTTGAAATGAATACTGTGTAGTTGTATTGTATATTTAGTCATAACATTTTAAAAGTGAACAAATTCCCTCAAAAACACACACACACCCCTTCCCCAACACACATCTTAATGCTTTTAAACTGTTTGCTTTTGTTCTCGACTGTTAATAGAGAGAGAACGAAACCTTTTTAAATTGTATGTACATTTCCTTTAATTGGCTTTTTACACTGTTGTCTAATTGAATTATAATTTATATATATTTTTATTATTGATATATCCTAGAATAGCCTGTTTTTAAATTGTACACACAAAACACACACCGAAAAATAAACTTCGAATGAGAAATTAATTGGAAAACAATTTATTACAGAAGAAGAAATGATACAACTGTCTTCCACTGTTGCTGCAATGTACTATTTAATATTTTCTTACTATTTCGGTTGAATTAAATTTAGTTACAAATGGTTTTAATATGTATGTGACTCATATGCAGAATTATGTTCACTGTGAATTGTTAATTATTGAGTGTTGTCGCTGATTTCTAAGCTTAGGTATATTTTTAAAATTCTCGCAACCCATATGTCTCTTTTTTGTGTCCCATCCGGAAGAAGCAACAGTTGTAAACCCATTTATAGATGGATAATACGTAAACCGACATGCTTACAACACACGCGTAACGAAAATAACCTAGTAAATCAACAAATAATAGCTAAACAATATTCATATTCTAGTTATTACAATTATTTCAAATACGCAATATTTACTATCATCATTATCATCGAACGGGACATGTGAATTAAGTTGAATGCCGCTTCCATTCAGTTCCATTCATGCTGGACGCGCTGCAATCATAGAAATTAAAAGGAACAATAAAGAAAAAACAAAAGGTTAATTTGTAAAATTAAAAACTACTCACCTAGCCGTTTCTAATTTGTTTTTACATTTTGTGTTTAATATTAAAATTTAATCATAGTTTCTGTACCATGTTTAGTTTTTAATTACCTACTAGTTATTTGTATTAATTAGTGAACAAACGAAATTTGATATGATAAAAAGCAAAAGATCGTAATATGTAGTGTGTTAATGTTAAAAAAGAAAACGCTAATAAAAGCAGAAAAAATAAAACCAAGTTTATAAGCAAATTTTAACCAACGTGTGAACTTAATTATAGTGTCCTCCCCTTTATTTCCAACACACACCCCGTCCCTAATCACCCCCAACAAAGCTGACTTGTGCCAATGATAAAGCTAATAGAATAATATTTAAATAGAGATTGAAACCAAGTAGTAATGCCCCAGCAAATAATGCTAAGTAAAACATAAATATTTGTCAATTAGGTAATAAAACATTAAACTTTTTGGCATGTACTAAGTTTGAAAACTTGCATCTGATGAATTTATCTGCAAGAACACAACGGCAACATTTTTGGCAAACCTACATTTCGGACATAGAAAATTAATCACTTAAAATGGAAAAGAACAGGAAACACTACAAAACCAACAACTTTTGGCAATTACAAGAATGAGAAACAAAAAAAGGGAAACAAACTCAGTAAGAAAACAAAAAATACACAACCAAAATGGCGTTTCGGATACAAAATTCTAAAATTCAGGTAATACAAAGAAAACAAAAATACAGATAGTGTTGTATAATGTTAAAGACAATTTTTGAAATAAACTAAAAGTAAAAGATGAAGAACTATTTAGCTATTTATACAAAAAAGTCGAGGCCAGTGAGTAAGAAATTTGCGAGAAAATGTAAAATTTATAAGGTGCTTTTATAAACAAATATTTGATAGAGAGACGTCAAGTGAAGATCAGCAAAAGGGCCTACTCCTCCCACATTAATATATACACATATATACATATATCTATTTTTGTCAGAAGAAGGCATCAACTGTATTTTAAAATGCTTTTAAAAGGAGAAGATTTAGAAACGAAAACCCCAGAGTGGGTACAAAACTCTCGAGATTTAGTTGTGAGCGATTCGCACATTTTGACGATAAAAGTAGGAGGAGGAGAGCGTGTGTTTTCTATAGTTTTTAATCGAGGAGGGCCTTTTAAATCGTAGCTGAACCCTCCTCACAACATAGAGCTAAATATATATATATATGTATATCGACATAAACACGATTGATGACATCTCTAGTGGCAATCCAAGTTACACAATGTTGTTTGCGGTTTGTTTAGTTAATTGTTAAAAGATAAACGGAAACCGAGAATTACTCTTAAGTCAATAATTGATTGCACAATTCGATAGTTATGGCGCGGTACTTGAGTTTGTAGTGAAATTACCAAACTTATTGTTTGCGATTGACTTGAAGGCTTTGTAAAATAACAAACTTATGATGCATATATATATACATATATATATATACAAACTTATTTCTGAAGTTAACTAATAAGCCAGTTATTGTGAAACGTATTTTGTAAGCCACGGAACACTTAAGACAAATTACGAATATTACCATACAATATACAAATGCAAACATATACAGGATAGTGTAACAAATACAAATACAAATACCAGAACAGGATTTATAATTATTGAAATGTGAAAATCTCATTTGTTCGTCTTGGAAAACGTCGGAGACAATAATGGCTTTCATTGAATTAACTATTTGCTTAATTAGATGCTCCCCTCAGAGGACAAGGAAAGCCCTTGTCTCCGACTCAGACGACAAACGGTCCTCACCATCAATCCACACATAAAAATACAAACACACACTTTAAAGACACCCATATAAATGTATAAATAAATATATACAATGATAAAATTATTGAATAAAAGAAAAATATACATTCATAATCTTTGAAGTGAAGAGCATTTATTTATTAATTGTCTGAGATCGGGGATTTACAGTGGTTTGATGTCCTGACTCGCATATTTGCTCTTTGCCAGTTCACTTTTAGAATTAAATAGTTTTTTTCAAATTACAGAATAAAATATTTCGATCAGTAAAATTGTTTAACTTTTCCTTCAAAATAAAGAAACATTTGAAGCTTTTTAGCTTTCTGAATCCTTTTAAATAGAAACAAACTACTTAAACATCATTCTTAAATCATGTTAAAAGTATTAAAATTCTTGTTTTTTTCTGTGTAATGAAATATAAATACATAAATAATTTATTGAGATTAAATAGTTGTTCGGTTGGCCACCGTAGCTAGGACTCGATTCAATATTCAAGCCGTTCCCACCACCTCCACAGGCACCTCCTGGATAATACTTCTGGCCGAGGAGAGTACACTGATATCTGCACAATTCACAAAGGTTTCCTGAGCACCGCAGCCCATGGCGCCCGTGCCATCCTCACAGACGCCCCAATTGTTGCCTGCTGTATATGTCCAGCGGAGGACACAGTGGATGCAATTGAGATCGGTGGGCAGTTGCACTGGCATCACAATGTCACCAGTGGTTGTGTTTATGTTGTACTTCTGGGTGCCATCGGCAAAGTTCAAGGGATGCTGCTCGAAGCACTCCTCCGACTCACTGCCATTTTCATCCAGATTGCATATGTGGAATCGGAAGTGGCCCAAGTGATTGGCAGTGATTTTTACGGTTATTTCAGCCTCTGTCACGCCAGTGTAGGACTTGACAATCACTCCACTGCCATATTTGCCGCCCAGCTCGTTGGGACGCGGTTGCGCCAAGCTCCAATCATCGCCACACAGCGACCACCGTTTTCGGTTTGTTTCTGGGGAGAGAAAAATATAATAAATAATGGAAAACTTAAGAGTATCTACGGAAAGTCTTACCCAGAAACCACCGCAATACAATCCATTGTCATCGTAATTTGCGGGCGCCGAAGAGTCGTAACGCCAGCGCGAGGATCGTCCCACAGGACTCAACATCATGCCATGGGCCTTCAGTTCTTGCACCAGGCAGAAAATGCCCAGACTAATAATCAGGATTATCTGGAAGGATCTCATTTCTCTTTCACTTTCACTTTCACTTTGATCCATGGTATCATGATGGATGTCTTATATAGTTCCATATTCCCAGGCCTTATCAGTTGTCAAGCGGTTTATATGTTGTTTTTGATTTTTCGTCAAATAACTGTGAATTGTCCTTATCACAATTTAATCTTCATTCTGTTTATGATTATTAGTACTAGTTCAAATTTTGGGGAATTGGTAGTATCTGGCTTGGGAATTGGCCAAAACACCCAAGTATGACGCATATAAACAATGCCTCTAATGGTTGGTAATTGAATCATTCTAATTTCATAAACCTGATTATGTTTAACCCACCAATGCCATTGTGATAAGAGTTCATTGCTTAGGAATAATTCCACCTTCAAGTGAAACTTGTTAGCCAAGGTTGCAATGGTTTCCAGCGGGTGGTTGAAGGCTAGGGGATTGTCAGAACTTATGTAACTGAAATTAACGTATTACGGTAATAATAATATAATAAAAATAAAATAAACAAGTGTACCAAGTTCTTTTGCCAGGTGTAAATAGGTTTTTTTGTGCAATATACTTATGTGAACACAGAAAATACAACAAAATTATAAGAAATATATAAAATATATAAAGAAAAGGAGATTTTTAATGGAAACAAAACAAAAAATTTTAAAAAACTTAAAGCAAAGCATAACCACAAGATTCACTCATATCAAACCTGAGTCTTTTCTGACCTGGCTAATTTTCGAGGCTCTAAAACTTTCCCATGATCGAGCCTTCAAAAACGTAGCCTAACTCCAGGCGACATCTTCTATAATCAACACGAAAGCCTCTTTCTACAGAAAGGACTTCTTGTTTTAAATCTTTCTATTAAATATATAATCCAAACCCAAAAATAAATAAACACTTTTTATTATTTGTAATGTTCTGAGTTTTATTTAACTTTGGCTGACAGACAATTATTTTTTTGGCTTTAATACATTTCAGACTTTAAAGGCAGTTTTACTTTCGTTACAGTCTTGATTTCTTAAGCCACCTCGATGGGAGCCACGGGCTCACCGCCACTGACCAACTCCTTGACTAGATTGCGACCCCAATCGATCCTCACATCGGCGCAGTTCTTGAAGGTTTCCTGGGGGCCACAGCCCAAGGCTCCATTGCCGGAGCTGTCGCAGATGCCCCAGTTGTTGGCTGCGAAACGAAAGCAACTCTATAAATATCCAACAAAGCCAAACCATGCTCAACACTTACCACCCACATAGGTCCAACGGAGGACGCAGTGCTGGCAGGTGATTCCCTCCGGAAGCAAGACGGTCACATCAAACTCGCCGCCCTGAGAGCCAATGTGCAAGGAGTCGCTGCCATCGGGGAAACGCAGGCGGTGCTGGTTAAAGCAGTCCTCCGACTCACCACCGAAAGCGTCCAGGTTGCACAGGTGGAACTCAAAGTGTCCAAGGTGGTTGGTGGTGATCTTGACGCCAACGGTAATGGCATTGCCAGCCGTGTAGCTTCTGGTCACCACGCCGGCACCACCGATGCTGCCTCCGATCTCGTTGGCACGGGGCTGGCCATCCGAAAAGTTATCTCCGCACAGACCACAGCGTCCTCCGTTGTTAGACTGGGTCTATGGATATAAAAGGATGAAAATTAGTTGATTTATTCCAAGAAAACCTACGGATTAAGTTAGGTATTAAAATAGATCCTTCACTCACATACAGTCCACCGCAGAAGAGTTCATTGTCGTTCCAATTCTGAGGAGCAGAGCCATCGTAGCGCCAGCGAGAGGACCGACTGGGCGGGGACAGCATCATTCCGTGGGCATCGATCTGCTGGAGGCCAATGGCCAACAGCAGAGTCACACTGAGCAGGTACTTCATGGCGGAGGTAATGGTTTCGCTTTCACTTTCACAATGCCTCTTGTACGGTGGCCAGCGGATTTATATTTGCTCCTGTTTAACTTATCATCGCGTTTCGATTTGGATTGGATTCAAGAGTTTTACAATAGCTCTCAGGATGATAACGCAACGTGATAATACTCTGTATAAATAATACAGTCCTGGTCGAACTCCGCAGAGTCAGCACTCTAGATAACCCCCCACCGGATAAGCATCTTCGATTGGCCTAGTGAAATATTCATAAAAGTGTCGAGCTTCAAGAATGCGGCACACAAGTGCCTTGAATAGATATATACATAAGTATATAGTTAACGTTCTAATCATGGTCGTGCAATCTGTATTCCGTTTATTGAATTAACAGATCTCAAGTATTTCCCATCGAGTATTTGTTTTGGGTTGCCGGCTTATCAAACTCCGATTCCATTTACGACTATATATGTACGATTTCATTAAATTGTTTCAGTTCATTGAAGAATTCATGAAAACTTTAAATAGGACAATTTATGCAGGAAATTATCAAATTTATTTATTAAATGTAACATTTTTACCCTGAAATCTATACTTAACAAAGATTTATTTTTTCTAGAGGATATCTTTACCAACTTTAAACTACTTAAAGCATTAATTTACTTCCTTTTTAATTGATTTCAATCTTCCAAAGCAAGACCATTAATATTTTAAAAGAAAAGTAACAAAAACCAAGACTCCAATGGCAATAAAATAAAAAGCGTAAACAGTAAACTGTTGGAACACATCCAGATTCAGATTAGCATCCTCCGACACAACCACAAACGTCATGATGACCTGCAGGATGAGGGCCACAAAGGCGTTGAATCCGAAAACCAAGGCGAAGCTGTCCTCTTGCAAACTGCTGGCCAATTCAGAACTGTAATTTCCAAGAGTTATATACATTTTTCATCAAAATGAATATAATTATAAGACCAACCTGGCCACTGTTATGGCAAAAGCGAACAAGGCGCCATAAAGCACATAGCCCAGGTAGGATAGGTATATGTTGGAGGTCCAGCAGGAAACCTTCAGCCAAGACTCCATCCCGCTTCGGCAGTTGCCTAAAATCCAATGGCGATAATTACCATAATCAAACGACAGTGCGTGGAGGAGAATTGTCTAGTGGATTTTGGAGAGCTATTAAAGTAATTACACGCTATTCAGGCAACAGGGATTTGGCTCCAACGTTTGTAATCAGCCAAGTGCTAGACGCTATTTAGTATTTACGAGCTGAGCAGAGATTGTGCTTAGCTGTATTGGGTATGGTCAGGTCACGATCTCACAAAAAATAAAAGTGAGATAAAAGTGACAATCGCAAAACAAAAGTTCTTTGGGAGCTGAAAGAGATAATATGCAGGAAACAGCAGAGAATGGTCTTGATTTATGATCTTTGGTTATTCAGAGGCATAATTGTTAAAACTCAGAGGTATCCTTATGGTACACTCTATAAATGGATATCTATTCTGCTTGCTAAGAGCTTGGCAGTAGATAGCAGAAAATCGAAAATGTATAAGCGTTAAAACAACAATCCACCACACGAAACTACTAATGCGACCAATAACAGATATATAACACAGATATATATTATACATTTATAATTTATAGGTGTAGTTTTTCGTCAAATATTATATCATTATAATTATACCCTGCAGGTATTTAAAACATTCAAAAATATAATTTATATCCGAATAATTGCCGATCTTTCCTATTTTTATTATCTAACTGCCTGTATATTTATATTTACAGTGAAAAGCAAAAAAACCGTGTCAGTCGATATTTCTATTCTTGATTTTTATTTAATTATATAAGACAATTTTTATTTGGGCTATCTTAACGGAGACAAAGTATTTGTAACAGTTTATAATATGAAAAAATTACTTAATCCATTCGATTCCTTTAACTAAGATAGATAATATCAAAATTTATACTACCTATATAACATAAAAAGATAGTATTTACATGTGAGTTAAAAAATCAACATAGTTTTGACTAATCATTAAGATCTGAATACCTGAAAAGATCTGAATTTCTGAATATTTTAATGATGTGTATATGTTTAAAGATTTAATAGTTATAATTTATTATCAATTCTTTAAAAATAAATTCAATATTTTCTTCTCAACGACTTAAATTTATTAAAAATTCAGATACATTTATACATTTTCGCCTAAAAGATACACACTTCGAGGACAGGGAGTCATTGCAAAATCATGGAATACTTATGGGCCAAGATGGAAATGTTAACTGTTAAATATATAACCAAAAGAAATCGAAATGTATTATTTACTCCGAACATTTATATGAATTTTATCAATATCGAATTTTTATATCTTCTGTAAACTTATATAACAGCATTGGGAAATCAGCAAGAGTTCGATTTTTAATACATTTATTTTATTTAACCGAAATGGATCCAGTTCTCAGTGAAGCCAGCTTCCTCTTCTGTAATGTAAAGCAATATATTTTTATTTTCTGTTTTTTTAATAATTTATTTCCTTATTATTTGTTTTTAATCTTCCAAAACAAGACCATAAATATTTTAAAAGAAAAGTAACAAAAACCAAGACTCCAATGGCAATAAAATAAAAAGAGTAAACAGTAAACTGTTGGAACACATCCAGATTCAGATTAGCATCCTCCGACACAACCACAAACGTCATGATAACCTGCAGGATGAGGCCCACAAAGGCGTTGAATCCGAAAACCAAGGCGAAGCTGTCCTCTTGCAAACTGCTGGCCAATTCCGAACTGTAATTTTCAAGAGTTATATACATTTTTCATCAAAATGAATATAATTATAAGACCAACCTGGCCACTGTTATGGCAAAAGCGAACAAGGCGCCATAAAGCACATAGCCCAGGTAGGATAGGTATATGTTGGAGGTCCAGCAGGACAGAAGCACGCATCCTCCTTCCAGGATAGAGAGCAGGGCCATCGACAGCATGCTGGTGCTGGTAGTCAGACGTCCAGCATGGAAGTATCCGGCCAAAAGGCTGAAGACGGCACTCAGAAGAGTCAGAACAGCGTCTACAGCCCCGTTCCAAACAATCTGTAAAAGGAACATCGAGATTAAAGTATCTTTCTTAAGAATAACTCTGTTTGTACTTACTGTTGGTTCGTTTTCGAATGACTTCCACACCACCTGCATGTAGGTGGAGACCTGAAGAAACCCCGCCATGCTCATGGCATACCACAGGCTCCACTGCACCACCAAGGAATTTGTGTAGGCGCTGCGGAAATGTGACCAGAGAAGGTGCAAGCCCTTATTTGGGTTGGGAGTCACCTTTGCTTCCGTGACCTCTGTGTTAGCCTGCTCAGCATTTTTCTCAATGCAATCGGAATCGGGTCTGACCTCATTCTTAATAGCTTCGGAACGATTGTGGAAGTATACGCTTTTGTCAACCTTGGGCAGGAAAAAAGCCCACATTAGCGCCACGACCTGTGCTGCGGATTGGTGACAGGGAATTAGTGAATCAATTATAAACTACTTAATTTTCGATAAGCAACCTACAGCTGACGGTGATGTAGAATAGTTGCTTGTAGTTCATCCAATCCAAGCCAATTGCCAACTGCGCAAAGATTCCGGCCACCAGTTTTCCCACGAACATGGCCGCTCGGGTGTGCGAGGTGACCCTGGGGTAGTACTGTTTGTCCACTTGGGCGTAGATGTAGGAGTAGTAGGCCACCTCTGCCGCTTGGTAGAAGCCATACAATACTTCCACCGCTTGCAGCCCCGGCAGAGTGGTGGTCCAGATCAGTGTGCTCCAAATGAAGATCCCAACCACGGCGTTGGCAATAATCACCGGCTTATATCTGTTCCAAAATAATGATTAACTTCGGTTTTAACGATGCCGATGTTTACGAATAACGCGTTTGGTATCAGCGCCTACCTAAGCAAATCGGTTATCAGAAAGACGAATATTAGGAGCGCCAGGTAGGAGTATGTGCCCACTGGGTAAACGGAGCGATTGATCTCGTCCTGGGTGACGTGGTACCACTCGCCCATTAGGATTTCCGCGTGATAAGGCTCCGAGGGTCGCAATTCCCGCAGGAATCCGAAAATGCATAGCACACACGATACCTTTAACCAAGACTCCATCCCGCTCCGACTGCCGTTTAAATCTAATCGCGATTTTTTACAATAACCGAGCGATAGTGCTTAGACTAGCTCTGCCTGGCAGCGAGTGGAGAGCTTCGTTCGGTCAACTATTAAAATAATTGTGCATTCTTCCGAGGGCTTAGCAGGGTTAGCCCCCGAGTATAGAGATTTAGCTTCGACGCCTGTAATCAGCGGAACGTTAAAGGCTATATCACTATTTACGAGCTGGGAGAGATCTCTAATGGGCGTACTTGGAAGACGGGAGAAGCGGGATCTTTCCGGTTACCTGCATTGCGCATGGTCACGATCTTGATTGAGTTGCTCTCGACTGGCTCGGTTCCCACTCTAAGTTGGCCATAGAAACTATCCGCTAATTAGACTATTATCTTTGTAGTTAAGTGGATGTGTAGGGAAATTCTCAGCGAGTCTTAAGAGGCTGACTTGTTGATTCTTAATGTCCCATTACTAATTAATTGATCATACATAACTGCGCTGATTAGTTAGGATTACGTGATAGTCAGCTTTTAAATAGTAAAGAAAGTACAGGGAATCTATT
Source organism: Drosophila mayri (assembly GCA_008042485.1). Classification (NCBI taxonomy): domain Eukaryota; kingdom Metazoa; phylum Arthropoda; class Insecta; order Diptera; family Drosophilidae; genus Drosophila; species Drosophila mayri. The sequence continues at coordinate 391,408 of VNJN01004040.1, read as the reverse complement.
CGTAGGTAGACGTTTTTCTTAAGCATTCAACCGGGACAAAACCATCAAAGGCTTTATTTTTATTAGCTCGATTAGCTCATCTAAGCGCACTAGTTCGCAACTATCAACAACACAAACAGCATGGCATTATCTTGGTATATGATTGGCTGTCAGTGTTCTTATCCGTCGCAGCCATAACATTCATTAAGTAATGAAGTGCTGTGATTTAGATGATTTGATAATTAAACACAGTGTGTACTAAAAATAATTGGTATCTTTATTCCAAGCACTTGAGACTGATTGTGCGCTTTATAAATGGAAATCAGCACGGTTTACTTAGAACTCTGCATCAGATTGCAGATAATAAGGTGAGATAACTCTTCCGGGAATATAATCAACCATCGCATGAATACTATCTGAGAGTATTCCAACGCAGGAACATGTGTTCTCTTAAATCACAAACCGGGCAACTTTAAGTACTGTCTAAATGCATTAAAAAAATCACTCTAAAGAGTTTTCCAGCGTTTCGCTCTCGGGGGCAGGGCACCAAAGCCACTCCACCAGCACGGATATCAGATAGAGCACACCCACGCCAATAAAATAGAAGGCGTACGCCGTATACTGACCGACAGGATCAAGTTGAAAGCCCGTGACAAAGATCATGGTCAAGAACGACTGAAAGATGAGGGCAACAAACGTATTAAAGCCAAAGACAAGCCCGAAGATATCGTCCTCCAAATATCTGGCCACCTCAGCACTGCAAACATATCAAAGTATTAATTAATGAAAGAACAATTGGTCTTAAATATCAATCTGCTTACCTGGCCAAGGTGATGGTGAAGCCGTAAAGACCACCGAATATAATGAATCCCGCATATGACCAGTAAATATCTTTCGTCCAGCAACAGATGAGTACACAGCCGCCTTCCAAGGCGGACAAGAAAACCATGATTAGGAGGGATGTCCGTGGTTTGAGGCGCCCAGTGTGCAGATATCCTGCGGCTAAGGCACTGAGAGCCGCCAGAGCAGTTAACACAGCATCCACGGCTCCATTCCAGGCGATCAGCGGCTCCGGCTCGATCACTTTCCACAGAACCTGCATGTAGTAGGTGACCTGGAGGTAACCAGCCAAGCCAATTGCATACCACAGACTCCACTGTACGACGCGGGGATTGGTGTAGGCAGTGCGGGTATGCTCCCATATCAAAACCAAAGCTCGCGGCTTCTTGGGAGCAGCTTTCGGATGAGGGACTGCCACATCCAGGTTGTCTTCCCCGGGCAGCTGCGTTTGCTGATCTATGTCAGTGCTAACCGGCTCCCGATGGAAGTAGAGGCTTTTGTCTACTTTGGGCAATCCAAAAGCCCACAGCATGGCAATTATTTGAGCTGAAATAATGCAAAATTAAAGCTCTGCTTAATTTTATAATAATGACATATTTGCAGATTCAATAATCAATACATACTGCTTAGGGTTATGTAGTTTAGCTGCTTGTAGTCCATTAAGTCCAGATATAGCATTAGCTGGGAAGTGATTCCGGACACCAGTTTACCAGCAAACATGGCTGCTCGGGTGTGCGATGTGACCCTGGGATAGTACTTCTTGTCCACTTTGGCATAAATATAGGTATAGTATGCCACCTCGGCGGCCATGTAGGTACCATAGAAGAACTCCAGAATCTGTAGTGACAGCAGACTAGTGGTCCAGATGAGCATGCTCCAGATTATCACACCTGTGGCCCCAATCGTAATGATCAGGGGTTTATATCTGTTAATTAAAATAAGAAATCATTGTATTTTATTGATTTGAAATTCATAAAATAAAAATGATATATAATAGTACTTTTTCATGAGAAACAAGCTTGATTTCTGAAGTTTTATTTATAAACAAAGTCTTGAAATAAGGATATTCCAAAGATTCCTTAAAATGAAAACATATACTGATTGTTTACATCAACAAATCTTCAGATTTCAATATAAAACACCTGGGGAGACAGAAATAATACTTTTATATTAGATTACCTTAGGAAATCGGTTATCAGGAACACAAAGATTAACTGCACCAGGTACGAATAGGTGCCCACCGGGTAGACATCTTGCATGAGCTGAATTTAAACAAAATTGAGTATTAAATTTGGATTTACCAAGCTAATGAACTCTCGTTCACACTCACCTGGTCGTTTGTGATGTTCCGCCAGGGACCCAGCAGGTATTCCGTAACATAGGGCTCCGATGGCCGGATCTCGCGAACGAATCCGAAGACGCATAGCAGACACGAGATCTTCAGCCACTCCTTCATCTTGCGGATTGTGTAACGGTCAAGCGGTCCCTAACGTAATGCTATCACGTAACGATGCAACCAAATGTTAGCTTTTGCTTGGCGTAAGGAGAAGCGCCAAAATCGGTTGCCGGTAGCTGGTGCTCTGCATCCACATTTGGACAGGGGTGACCTAAGTATATATTGCTGGCTGGACAGCCTGGATGTACGGACAATCTGATGTGTCAGGCCATGGTCGTCGGGTTCTCAATCTAATCTCTGCACTCCGCGGATTCAAAATTATCACTTCGGAGCGAGCGCGTCGTTATATTTACACAGAAATCGCTGTTCCAATGTTTGTTAGATAATTGGGAATTTATAATACGGCTATTGCAGACACGACCGGCCCGCGACGCTCACTATTACCTTTTGAATGTCACTCATGAAACATAAGCGTCAGTGTGTGGAATTACTCTCCCACAGGTGGATCGAGCTCTGGGTTCTCCAAGCACCCCACACGTGTTAAGTAGTTCTCCGACGTACACAAATGACTCGGAGCTCCCACTGCCAATGGTGCTGTTATCGATTTGTCGCGGCCCCAGAAAACTTGTGCGCGACAAATAAATATTTATTTACCTAAAGCGGCAGCCGCAATTAAAATCAATTGATTTGTGAGCCATAAATAAATTCGATTTCGTGCCTACTGCCGGCCGTTACGTCACAGCAACAACAACTGCGACGCAGCATCTGTTCGTACGAAAACATTCGAAATGGTTGGCAACGCGGCTCAGCTGCTCTCACCTGCCTGTTATTTACGTTAATTTCGAAACGATAAATTCAACAGATTTTCACGTTGAATATTGAAAATGAAGAAAAACCTTTGTTTATTGTCAAAAATACACGTTTATTTAGCGCGCACAGTTTAAAATTAGTAATGTGTTGAATGTGGTGTACAGAGTATTGTTTTGTATGCCTTTAACAAATAGATTTAGAGGGGAAACGTTGGCTATTTACACAAACAGAAGATACTTGGAAAAGCTCTCGCTTTTCCCTTACGTAGAATTTGACGGAGACTGACTGACTGACTGACTATGAGCTAAAATTGGCCACATTTGCGGAAAGTTAGAAAGTACATGTAAAAAACTCTTAACAGCAACATTGAGGTTAGACTTTCCTCTCCGCTCTCCCTTGTTACGTGGATGTCCTTACGCCCTCTCACTGCTGGGCAATGGGCGTGGCCACCGGCTGGGCTGCGGAGGTGTTGTTCGTGGGGTCATCCGCTACCGTTACGAATTCAATGGAGGCAGAGTTGATGCAGTAGCGCTTGCGCGTGGGCTTTGGTCCATCCTCAAAGACGTGGCCCATGTGGGCAGAGCAGCGGGCGCAGCGGACCTCGGTGCGTATACGTTCTGGATGTGCGATTAGTAGTAGAATATTACCCCCTTTTTATTTGCATTTTGTGGGATTAGAATTGCATACGTTTCGGTTTTTTGTTGTTTGTTTGTTGTAGCGCAGTTTTGTTTCACATTTTTTACAATATTTTTTTTTTGTATTTTTTTTTTTTTTCGTTTTGCAAGGTTAATTCAACGTTTTTGTTGTAAACAAATTAACAGAAAATATATTTGCAAAATGGGTGAAAATGAAAAGCGAAGAGATTGTAGAGACAGGGCAGAGCGAAGAAATAACAGCAAATAAATGTGAGTGCAGCGAAAGGGGGGAAGACGAGGCGAAGATGGGAAAGAAGAAAGTAATAGAAAGTGCAGAGTGCAACGGAGAACGAGCGAAACAATAAAGGATGGACGGCGGCGGTTGACAAATGAAATGAAATCACGTAAATCAAGCGAAAACAAATGACGAATCCGAATTTGAAATGGATTCAGTGATTTTTGGGTACATAATATTTTGGTTAATTAAGCATTTTTATGCATAATGTGTTTCGTGTTACAATGAGTTCGTGTGAGTGTATATTTTTGTGTTTTTTTTTTTTGTTAGCAAAACAAACCCCCAAAGAACGTTTACAGGCGTACATTTAGTGTTTTTTTTTTTTTGGAAGCGAGTAAAAAAAAGAGAAATAGAAAATATACGAAAATACACATTATTCGGTTTGCTTAAGACACTCTAAATAGTATATGGATATAATGGATTCGGTAGTATTCGGGTTATGTTATTGGCAAAATCATTGAGCATGAGTAAGGAAGCAACGAAAGCAAAAAGTGTAAGCGAAATAATAAAAATAACCAAATTACAACACCAGCAAATAAAAATGAAATGTATAAATAAAAATTCAAACAAGCTACACACAACATACAAACATATGCACAGACACACACACGAAATAATGGCCCTGGCCCCAAAAATAAGTCCAAAAGACCTTGGATCGATAGTGATCGAAATGGGAAATATGAAATAAGCTCTCATGGATGCCGTAAATGTAGTTTCTTATGGATTCAAAACCCAAAACAAAAAAGAGAGAAGATTGATGACAGTATGAAAGTTAACCAAAAAGCACAGTGAAACCAAATAAATAAAGGAATCTCTTACGCGGATCACTTTGTACTCTTAAATCATTTCTATCCTTGCGTAAGCTTAATTTATCTATTCTCAAACATGTAAACTTTCTACTAGTTGTGTAAATTTCCATTAACATACATTAGTTTCTAATATATTTCGATGGGAATGCCAAGTGAGCAGTTCAACATAAATAAATAAACAATAAACCAAAGCAGTAATTGAGTTTTTCTTTTCATAAATTCTTACAAAACGCCTAAACAGGTAACAAGAGTATGGTGAAATTTTTAGAGATGTCACAGAAATCGTAATGGATTTGAAAGTCAAGAATTTTCTAATTAAAAGCAATTTCTTTGGCATCCTTAATTATAAGGGCTTGAAACCGAAAAAGTAGATCAGGGTGAAAGTTGCTAACATAAAATACAATTTGATCTTAGACCGATCTACAACTCTAAACTCTCACTCCTCGTTCCTTAATACATTTTCAAGCATCGTTCTTGTGCAAGCTTCTGTTTTTTTTCGCATAATAAACTCCTATAAAATATCTATATATCCTTCTCTCGACATGACAAAAGTAAAAGTGTCTTTGTATATAAATCTAACTGATTTGAATCTCTCTGTGTAATGTGGTATATCCTCCAGGTATCTATATAGGGCTCAGTGCGGGCTCAATTCCCATCCAGCTGCAAATGTCCTCCCGGGGGCTAGCAGGCAGATCGGTTATTATTTTTTCGATGACACCGCCGGCGGATCCGCCTTCGATGGCGCCGGAGCACTCTTCACAAAGTCAATCGACGCAGAGTTGATGCAGAAGCGGCGGTGCTTGGGCGGCGGTCCGTCGTCGAAGACGTGGCCCATGTGGGCAGAGCACCGGGAGCAGCGCACCTCAGTGCGCACCATGCCTAGCGTTTTCGAAATGACTACTGTTGATTTAATCGGGTTAACAGTGTGATATTCGTGTGCGGGTGGATATTGGTTTTGGGGCAACAGTCGAAGGAATGAGAATCGTATTTTCAAATTATTATTGTTTTTTTTTTTTGGAAGAGAAAAGTTTTGAGAAAGTCAGGCGGGATAGAAGAGGTGGATAAGAGAACACAATACTCGGTTAGGAATTAATTTTAGTCGCTTCTTTTCGCTTAGTTGCACATTCAGGTGCTGCCAGAGCAGCGGGAACACTCACAACAAGACTAGACGGTAGGTAACGGCAACAACAGCAAGGCCAACGGTACAACTACAGTGAACTCTGGGCAACGCGCACCACATGTACCATGGAACAAGTTTGGGCTCCAGTTCAAGTTCATGTTCAAGTTCAAATTAAAGTTCAAGACAAACAAAGCAACAAAACATAACGAAATAACAATAACAAGGCAACACAATTAGCACAAAACAGATATGAAATATTTAGTAATTTATGGATTTTCCTTTTTAATGTCTACTACGTTGAAGTGTGCCTTAATTCACATCAGTGATGGTTAAAGGCCTGACTTGTAGGTTAAATCATTTGTAATTTGAGGCAACTACTTTTTTGGGTAGCCAATTTGTTGTATTTTTTACTCACAAAATGAAAATCAAACTTGTAAATGTTTTGCCTGGCCACCACTGATTATCCTTATTGTCGATCTATTATATACAGGAAATTCTACAAAATTTATTAAATACCAATCAAATTGGGAGTGCATTTAAGGCTGTTGTAAACGTAGTAGATATTCATTAGTTTCTTAAACTCCTACTTCTATTTAATGACTGCACATATTTACATATGAAACAATTACGCATGATTTACTTTCGTCCTGACTTTTGACTTAAGTGCGGCAACGAAACAGCAACTCAATTAAAACAGAACTCAAAACGTTTTGCAACTAACAACTACAAGTGCCGAACGAACTCTAGACTCTACAGCCTAGAACCATCAAGTAAATGATCAATTGGGAAGTGTGCCTCCTGGGCGCTACGCACCTGGAATGCTGGCGTCACGGTGCAGCGTAACCTTGCCCTTGTCGAGGACATCGTTGAAGGCTGGCCATCCGCAGCCGGAGTCGTATTTGGTGTCCGAGCTGAACAGGTCCTGGTGGCACACGATGCACTGGTATACGCCCTTCTCGTAGTGCTTGTTGTAACAGCCTGCGGTGGTTGGGAAATACAATACGTTATTCGGGATTTAACTTCATATAAATAAGCATGTTTAAGGCATTTTCATAGGGGTGGGGTGTGAGGCACACCTGTGAATGGGCGCTCGGTGCCAGCCTCCTGTGTAACCTGATACTGCAGCGGTGTCAGGCGCTTGCGCAGCTCCTCCTTGTTCACCGTAACCTTTTCGCTCTTATTTTCCATGCTTGCTTTTCCGGTGGAATCCCTCTTGCCGTTGCTATGACGTGAATCTGAAACATAATACTTTAGTGTTTAGTTTGTGGTTTGGTTATGTGAATTTTTCTGTAACCACCCCGGCTCACCACTAGTTGGGTAATGGAAATAGAGTAATTATGACTGGGGAAAGGGTCTTGTTTGTCGCCAAGCTTCTGTAAGATTTGCTACTCTAATCTCTTGCTTATCAGTGGGACTTTCAACTAAACCTTGGGCAATCATAATTTGTTAATTTAAATGCCATCTCTTAGTCTACAATAATGATAAGGATAAGGTGCTGCTGGCTATCAGCAATGAGTTGTGCAAAAAATATTTTCAAAACCACAAAATCATGTTATTTTTGGTAAATATGCGATTAAAGTCATAAAGATGAAAATAACTGTTTTTAAACACCTTAAACATTAAACAGTGGTAACAACGAAAATACCTTGGGGTTTTAGAGCTTTGGAAAATAACACAAAATTTAAGTGATTTTTGTTTAAGTAATGTTTAAAATTGGTAGCATATTTATAAAAGATTAAAATAAAATTCTTCAAGAAAATCTATAAAAAATAAGTTTGTAGGAAAGCCCAGAGGAAAACAAACTTCACATTGCAATGCGACTAATTTTGGTTCAACAATTTGTGAAGATTTGTAAATATATGTATGCTTTTCCCTATGGAATTCATTCCTCTTCAGATTCCTCAGTAGAATTAATAGCCCATTCCCCAGAGTATACTCCCCCGATAACAACAGAGTATCCGAAATCGTGCTTCTAGCAAACATTGGAGCTAATTGGCCAAGGTGTAAACAGATTGGTTAAGTGCAGGCAAAGAGGCACCAGCAACAAATCGTCTGGAGAAACGCATCGGGCCAAAAATAAATTAACTATGCCCGCTGCCAGCAATAAAACAAAGTGGCGCTCAAAGTAAACACACAAAATGTGGGGGTATTGCGTCTGAGAGGGAGCTACCGAAAAGAGGGGGAATAGTGATCAGGGGAAGGGAAGCACCTTTTATTTTCGGTGCAATAATAGAAAACCACCGAAGTGTGTCGCGGGCAATTAATTAAAGACAAATGAATTAATTTCGAGAAAAGGCGAAAATAAAATTGAATAGCTGAAAATAGAGGTGGAAAATTGCGTTCATAAGAAATGCAAACGAGGCAGCAATTTGAACTAGAAATTGTGGCTAAAATTAGAAGATTGCCAATCGATTGAATGGGAAACTCAACAAATGGGAATCATAAAGCAAGTCCATTGTTTTGAATGAATGCGGGGCGGCCACACCCACAGGTGGAGCGTTGCCCCTTTGCCTGTTTCAACAAATTAGGCATTCTCTATAAAGGGAAAGGGTCAGTTACATCTATGCTTCGTTTTTTGATTTACTTTAATGTTTATTTTTGATTATGAAACGTTTTGAATTAAATAAGGCAAAGTCACAGTTGTGCTTATTGATTTTATTCTTTAGTAACAACTGAACTAAAGGAAATTAAATTGTAGACTGCAAGATGACTTGACTTGTAAAGGGTATACTAATGTCGGCTGTCTGTCTTCCGTCGTTTTCACCTGTCACTCACCTGCATAGCAGCGGCTAGATGGAAAAGCATTGGCAGCAAGTGCGAAATTTCGAGTGCCCCGCAGTGCGTGGCGAGAAAGTGAAAACATTTTCTTCAAGTCCCCCTTAGTTTTCGGCTAATGCAAGGTGACAACTGCACTTGGCACTGGTAATTCGCCACAAGCTCGTTATTCAATCAAAAGGCGAAGCGAGGAAAACGCTGAAAAACACGGGGCAGGCGGCGGAAAGTCAACCCACGCGAACTAATATTTATGCAATGCCCGTCTTGTTGTCACTTCCGTCTTTGTTTCTATTATTCCGTTCTATTTTCGTTTGGCTTGTTGTGCCTCTGCGCTTGGTTTGTGTGTGTGTGTGTGTGGTTGGGTTGCAGGGAGAAAGCGCATTAGAGAGAAAGCCGTGGATGCTCAATTGCACGCTCATTAAAAGAAAATTGTCTGCCGCTCGCTCAGTTTTCCAAGTTCTTGGCTCCAATGTCAGCCAAAACAACAAACACACACACACACAATACACAAACTAAAGCACGCACAACACACATTTTCCCACACTAAGCGCGATGTCCTTGGGTTTCCCTGGAAGCTTCTCACCTGCTGAAAAATGCCCGAAATGGTGCTGCGCCTGTTTTGCTTCTATTTTTGGCCTTTTGTTTATGAATCGAAGCGTGCTGTCAGTCAAAAAACAAGCGCGCCTCGCAATGTTACGCAGCGGGTGGAAAATCAAAAACTAATACAATACAAAAACTTGGCAAACAGCTGACCATCAAAGTTGACTTCTCCCAGCTGCAAAACTATCGATAGTGCAGCACTATCGAGTAGGAATGCCACATATTACATTTTCTTTCAAAAGAAAGACTGACATCTATTATAATTGTAAATAATACTCGATTGGACTTCTTTCTTATTTAAGGTTTTTCAAACATGTTAAGTTAAACGAAAATTCTCCATCATTGTTTAAATTACAGCCGACCAACCGCGTTGCCACCCTTAGGTGAATCGGACTGAAAAGGTGCAGTAGTCTGGCAACGCGGTGTGACTTTGTTGTTCTCACATATTTCGAGATATGTAAAATTGTTTATCAGTATTAAAAAACTCACTAAGCGCAGGAAGGAACAGAGTCACCGTGTGTCGCACAACCGGATTCATTTGCTAGTCGCACTGCAGAAATACTTATTATGCGCTAAAACGTCCAGCAGTCGCAAATTAAGAGCACAACGACCACACGCAGAGAGGGCGTCAACTATCAGTAGTGGGGGTGGAACCCAGCGAAAAAACAAGGGAAAAGGCAAGGAAAGCAACCCATATCCAACTTATTTGCAAATTCACGGCCCCAAGCAGCATGAGCAACCATAGATACCATCACGGGGGCAACTACATGCACCCCCGCATGTCCTATCCCCCACACCACTTCACCTACGTCTCGTCCTGCGTAAAATACATGATCTTCCTGCTGAACTTCCTGTTCTGGCTCTTCGGGGGCCTGCTCCTGGCCATCGGTGTGTACGCCTTCATGGACAAGCTGAAGGATGGCAACGGCTGGGTGCGCCTGGACACGGTTTACGACGTGATATTCAACATATCGCTGGTGATGATTATAGCTGGCATTGTGGTGTTTGTGGTTAGCTTCGCCGGCTGCTTGGGCGCCCTGCGCGAGAACACCTGCCTGCTGAAGTTCTACTCGATGTGCCTGCTCATGTTCTTCATCATGGAAATGACTCTGGCCATCATCTGCTTCGTGTTCCCGCAGTACATGAACTCTTTCTTGGAGTACCAGTTCACGGACAAGATCATCCATTCTTACCGCGACGACTCCGACCTGCAAAACTTCATTGACTTTGCGCAGCAGGAGTTCAAATGCTGTGGCCTGAGCAACGCCGGCTACCAGGACTGGAGTGAGTATCAGTTGGATTTTAGTAAAAACAAGAATATGTTATCTAAACTCATCCTTTGTGCAGGCAAGAACGAGTACTTCAACTGCTCCTCGCCATCGGTGGAGAGGTGCGGCGTGCCATATAGCTGCTGCATCAACGCCACTGACATCAGCTCCGGTCTGGTTAACATAATGTGCGGCTATGGTGTGCAGGAGCATTCAGTTGCCGCCGCCAGCAAGCGCATCTGGACCAGCGGCTGTATCGAGATTGTTCGCGTTTGGGTGGAGCGCAACCTCTATGTGATTGCGGGCGTGGCTCTTGGCATCGCCCTGCTGCAACTGTTCGTCATCTACCTGGCCAAGACCCTGGAGGGCCAGATCGACTTGCAGAAGTCGCGCTGGTCGTGAGTGCCATGCCACCATCCGTATTTGTACGGATATCCACCCTGCGAAGATGACCCCTACTACAACTCGCGGATGTGAGGTGGGCGAGCTGTGCTGCTCCTGGGCGTGCTCAAATAGTTTCCAATCGAATTTCCATACTCCTAGTTCAATCCATAGACCTCTCCAGCACCCTATTGTTCTCTCTTGTGTATCGGAACGTCTTTAGTTCCCTTGCCCCAAATCACAGTCTTGCAATCGTATTGATACTCTCTTAGGCTAAGTAATAATATTTATACTTATAGGTACATATGTGTAACCGCATGTCGAAGCAGCTCTGTATGTTTTTAAAGTCAGCGTGTGACTATAGTCACAAGTAAAATCGAACAAATTTAACGTTTTACCCAATGCAATATCGTACTATTTAAAAGACACTTGTATATAAGCTAGCGAGTTCCATAAGAAATATGCATTTAAAATGAGATTTATATTTAAACGCGAAACCAAAACTGCATGCACGTTTGTTAAACAGAACAACATAACTAGACTTATTAGAAATTTTAAGTATCTGTGTGCGAACCTTGTTGTACTGCCTATTCAAATACAGACATTATATACGTGTAAGCATTAATTTTTCATTGGGGAACTATGCAGCAATGCATATCGGGCGGAAATGTCTTCTAAGTATTATATAGAAAATACCGTGACATATCGAGATTTAATAATAATATTGATTTTATTGAATTTATTGGTCTTGTATATCAAAAGAACATATACGAAAATTCCAAGAACTCATTAATATTTGTTAAATCAATCAAATCGTCTTAACCCAACCTACATGTGTACGTACTAACATATCTTTATCTAATTAGAGTAAAAACTTGTTCTGCTCTACTAACGAACACATCACGATTGCATAGTATTCGGAATATGTTTATATGCAAATCAAGTCAATGCTGTGAAGGATTTCCAGTTTGAGTTTACCCTTGGCTATCGGATAACCTGCTTATAAATTTATTTTCATTGCGAAATTGTATATTTAAACGTCACAGTCTAGAACAATTGATTAAACTTTGAGCCTGATAACCCGAATATGCCATAACAGATAAGCAAGTCCAAGAAATAATGAAGTCGAGTAGCGAATGGGACCCCCTATAGGGATAGTATTACATATGCAATCATTGTTTATTCTACGCAATCGCTTGCGATTCCCAGCTGGTATACAAAAAATAGAAAATGAAATAAAATCTTCTTCTTCAGTACTTGATAATGGAGCGAATGCTCTCGCCCTTGTGCATCAGGTCAAAGGCCTCGTTGATCTTGGACAAAGGCATCTCGTGTGTAATGAATTCGTCCACCAGCAAATCCTTGTTTAGATAATCCTCTACCAGTTTGGGTACATCCGAAACGGAACGCCAGCCGCCGAAGGCAGATCCCTTCCAAACGCGACCCACGACCAGCTGGAATGGACGCGTAGAGATCTCCTGACCAGCGCCGGCAACACCGATAACCACGGAAATGCCCCAGCCCTTGTGGGTGGCCTCCAAAGCAGCCCGCATGGTGTTCACATTGCCAATGCACTCGAATGTGTAGTCGAAGCCGCCGTCGGTCAGGTCAATAAGGTAATTCTGGATGGCTCCCTTGTCGGCCACATCCTTGGGGTTAACAAAGTCGGTAAAGCCGAATTTTTTGGCCAACTCGAACTTTTCGGGATTGATGTCGATGCCGTATACCTTTCCGGCACCGGCCTTCTTGCAGCCCAAGCCAACGGCCAGGCCAACGGCTCCCAAGCCCCAAACAGCGCAGGTACTGCCAGGTGTGACCTTAAAAAAATTAATTAAATAAATTTTAAACAAGCTCTGAGAATTACGTAAACGAAATTAAAAACTACATCACCACACAATTGTGTAATAAATATCATAAGAAGTTCAAAGGTAACTTGAAGACTTTGGAGTATCCCTATCAAGCTTACATTGGCTGTGTTGAGGGCGGCGCCATAGCCCGTGGAGATACCGCAACCAAGCAAGCACACCTTCTCCAGCGGCGCCTTCTCGTTGACCTTGGTCAGCGAAATGTCCGCCACCACTGTGTACTCCGCAAAAGTAGAGGTTCCCATGAAATGGAATAGCTGCTGGCCCTTGCAGGAGAGACGGGAAGTGCCATCGGGCATAACACCCTCACCCTGAGTCACCCGGATCTTTTGGCAGAGATTCGTCTTGCCGCTCTTGCAGAACTTGCACTCATCGCACTGCGGAATGTACAGGGCAATGACATGGTCACCGGCCTTGAACTTGGTCACTCCCTCGCCAACGCTTTCCACAATGCCGGCGCCCTCATGGCCCAGGACCACAGGGAACAGACCCTCGGGATCAGCGCCGCTCAAGGTGTAGGCATCCGTATGGCAGACGCCCGTGGCCGTGATCTTGATGCGCACCTGTGGGAAATCGAGATAATTAATCACCTAACCGTAACCCAATACCCTCAGTAAAGTATTCAACTAACCTCATGTGCCTTGGGCGGTGCTACCTCAATGTCCTCGATGACTAGCGGCTTCTTGGCCTCCCAAGCGACTGCCGCCTTGCATGTGATAACCTACAATCGAGGTGTGTTTGCTCGAATGTTCCTTCTAATTACTATTCCTATGGCTGAACTTACCTTGCCTTCTGTAGCCGACATCTTGCAGTGGAAAAGTTTCGTGACAAGATCAAGTGGCAAATAAAAATTGAGGAGAACAACTGGCGATAACGAAGTGGAGGCGGGAAAAGGCCGGTTTGCAGTGTAACCAAAACGCGATCGGTAATGAACGCCAAAAAGCTTAGGTCTGAGCGTGACACGAGCAGAACTAAGATGATCAAATAATAAAAAACAAATACAGAATTTGTAGGAATAAATTCTAAATAAGTTTACAGAAAATATAAGTAAAGCTATTTACAAAGTTTTATTTAAATTCTTTAGAAAATACGAAGGCAGCAAACGCAGCCAACTTCACTCTATCAAAGTCAGCTGTTCCTACTGGAAATACTGTTATTTTGCAAACTTAATTCCAAGAGCTAGTAGCAACAATTTCAATTTGAATGATAATAAAAAACGCTTTCAATTCACTAATATTATTTAAAAAAGAAACCTAATTATACTTGTACATCATTTGTTGTTGTGACCACAATTACTGCATTTCAAAAACCAAACATGGCCAAGGCGCAGGCGTCAAATTTCTTGTAAACATTGCCCGCCCAACCCAAAATGCAACAAAAAGCGCCAATGAACGCAAAATCGGCACAAGGACATGCCAACACAAGCCAGGAAAAATCAATAATAACACAGCCGCGTAGCGACAGAGGCCGGAAGTGCACTTTTTTTTGCATTGCTGCGTGTTAAGTAACTCCGGGTGGGCAGTAAAAACTTGCATTTTCGCATCAAAGTAATGTAGGTTTTTTGGTGCACGCGCTTTGAGAAAAGTTAAACCTTAAAATGGTGGGCAAAGGATCCAGCGGCCTGGGCGTGGACACAAACACGGGCAGCAAGGAACGCCCTGTTTTCATTCCGCCCCGGAAACGTCAACAAACCAAATCGGAGGCCAAGAAGCAGAACTATGTGGACCATATTGTCAGTGTGCAGGTTGGTAAAAATGGTTATGGAATATAAATACAAACAGCTTTCACCCCGCCATTTATTATTGCGCAGCAAAACCGACCCAAGCTGTCGCCCTCGAATCCCGGTCTCGAGGAGGAGCTCCGCAAGTCAAAGCTTATTATCAAGAACAAACAGCCGCTGCCGCAGCTACCGGGTGAATTGGGCGTTCCCAGCGCCCAGGACACCTTGGCCAGCACCCACTCGGCCAGTTCCACACAGCACAGCCAGAAGTCTGCTCGGTCGGCGGGTAATCTTAACGAGCTGCAGAACTTTGAGTCCATCTCGCAGGGCACCAAATCCACGTCGCAGAGGCATGAGAGTAGCACCGTAACGCCAAGCAGCTGCTGCTATTCGGAAAGCAGCCTGGATGCCAAATTGAGCAAGTCACAGGACTGTCTAAGCAACCGCTCCTCCTCTAAGAAGCGGGTCAACATCCGAACTTCGGATCTGCCTGGGCAGGGGCGTAATCAACGCTCCTCGCCGGAGATCGCCAACTACGAGGACCTGGAGTCCGGTGAAACCAGTGTGCTGAACACCTACGACCAGAGCCTGGAGCGCGGTTATCATGCGCGAAAGGATGGCGGCGGCAACTACCTGACCATGACGGGCACCATTAAGCGGGGCCGCAAGAAGGGTCAGTCTGTGGATCTGCAGATTAACATAAGCCGCGAGGAGTTGGAGCAACTGAATGCCCATGCAATGGCTAGCGACGCACAGAAAGGCGGTAGCTTGTGCTGCACCTGCAGCTGCGGCACCGGACTTCACATTCTGCTCATTTCGCTGCTATGCCTGCCCTTCGTGACGGTCATCTCAGCGGTCTACTCCTTTTACATCGGCACACTCACCTGGTACAACATGTTTAATTACTACTGCGAGGAGCGGACTTACTTCCACAAGATCCTGGTGACGCCGCTCCTGTTCGTGGCCTATCCCTTGGCCATCGTGCTGTGCACCTTCGGTCTGGGCATCTACTCCGGTGTGCGCCAGCTGAGCCTGCAGTACAGCAGCTGGGTAAATGACATTACGGACATCGAAAAGGGCTTCTACGGCTGGCTATGTGGCTTCCTGCATATGCCTGACTGCAGTCCTTATGAGGTGGTCATCCTCACTGACATCTGTGTGGCGCCACAGGATCCGCAGCGGTTGCATATCAATAAGCCACGCCAGGAGCTATCCATGTAGGATGTGTTTGGCCTCAGTTTTGGTTTGGCGGCCCCGGATTTTCGACCATAAGTGTGATATAAAGACGTAATTGCATTTGCAATGCAATGCAGGCAGGAGTAAGATCGACACAATAAGTTTCCTTTGGCCAAATTTGTTCCTTTTACATTGACATAATCGTATGTCTGCAATTGCAGCTTTAGAGAACGGAAATATACTATATATATCGAAGCCACAACATAATCCAAACCCTAGAGAGACTAGCATTTAAGTTAAAAGAAGTCTAACACTCGCACAGCGCCTAAATAGAAAGATAAACTTTGGCTAACAGAATCCAATATAACCTTGCAAATGTCACGGAATTATTTGCCAATAATCAGTAACAAAATAAATTGCTCAAAAGTCACAAATTTGATAGAAATCAGTCATTAAATATTTTTTTAGATAGCCAGTTTACGAAATAACCTTAATAATGAGTTGGAAAGTTATTTTGCAAATCACTAAACAATTTATTTGGTAATTCCACAAACAATCTCAATCTCAGATAGCCTTCCTTTATAATATAAAGTTTAAATCAACTCATATTCCATTCATTATAATTTTTAACCGTTTGCAAGGTTTATATATAAACACCGTTAACTGTTGTAGTTGGGTCGTAGCCTGCCACTTGAAACTCTGCTTTCCTTTCGATCTTTAAAGCCAAATTTAATAAATAAGAAACGTAAATATTGAACTCAAATCGCATTTACAGATTTTGCATTTATCTTCTGAGTGAAATAAACCAAAAGAGCAGCCAACATAAATGCGCAGTTGTCGTGATGGAAAGTTTTTCTTAGTTTTAAGCAAACATTTTTTATTTCTACGTCAATAATAAAGCAGCAAAGCCACACATCTATATACATAAATACTTATATAAGTAAACGTTTTTAAAATAGAAATTCTATATGTTAAGAAAATTAAGAACCAGAATATCAAACTCTTATTGAAATGAATATATTAGCCGGAGAAATAAAGCCAATAAAACTATATAGCAAACACAAACAAGCCTGTTATTTTTATTGCGTTCTTAAAGGCGACCTGTTACTTGTTCTTTTATTTGCATAAATATTTGTTTATATTTTTCAATTAACCCCAAGCGGCATCAAACTCGTAAATCGAGTGACAACGTAATGAATATGGGACACATGTGTACACGGAACTTAAATTCAGTTAAAATATTAGACGTTAGGGAATAGAAATTTAAATTATGTTTATTAAAACATATTGAACTACAGAATATTATCCAAAAATTACACTTTAATTGTATCATTTTTGTTTAAATATTTATAATTAAAAGCGACAATTTCTACGATATACTAGGGCGCCCAGGAAATTGTTAAGGTAATAAGGAGAATTGTAAATTTTCTGATGAATTTGGACACTTTAAAATTTACCTTTTTTTGTGTATTATGTGTACTGTAAAAAAATTATATTTTTGTGTATTTAAATCTTTATTTCTAAAAAAAAATATTTCCTAAAAGTGCAAAAATTTTTATTAAATTTTATTTTATTTCAGTGAAAGTAAACAGAAAGAGAAACCACTTTCAGAGAACGAGAGGCAAAGAGCTTTTTTACAAGACTCTTTTTTTCCAGCCGGCATAAACGCCCACTACAAATCTATATGTAAACAAGTATCTAGCAGTAAATAAAAACCAGCTGTTCCGAAGCGCCTTTAAGTAACAACAAAAAGCAGCAACAAATTACAGAAGAGCGCAAATATAAAGAACAGAATAGGGGCTCGCCTCTCGTAATGAATGCCATCATTAACCTTCAAAAATACAGGTTTCTATGTAATAATTTGTTGTAAAATTAAATTAAAATTTTTGGCACTCTTCAGGAGTCTTGATTCACCAATTATAACTGTACTGCGGTTCATCAAATACAAGCACATAGATCCGTATAAGCAAAATTTAAATATATATATACGGACACTACTATAATTACCAACTTGCCAGCGCAGCAATCAAACAGATCCGGATACTGAACTCAGTTCCAAATCGGCTCTTAAAGCGAGCAGACGTGCGCCACTGCAAGGAATATTTACTATATAATAAATACCGGTAAACATGGCAACGGACAACCTAACAGCTGTGCTCCACGGCATCGAGGACCTGCGTCTGGTGAGTCCGAGACCCGGAAATAAATTAGGAAACTGTTTGACCAACCATTAATTCACTTCCTGCAGGAGCAACGTCCTATTCCGGAAATTGCCGACGATGGTAAGAATAGCAAGTTTTTGTCGTCTCTTCTAAGATTTTAAATAAAATTAAAATAAAAAATAATGTTATAAGAAAAGGCAAAGAAAAACATGTTTTATGGTTTTTAATAATTTTGTTTAATCGAAAATGATTAATTCCATAAATTTTTTCAATATATTTGTACTGTAAGAGCTTTGCAATTGATTTAATTTAATATCTTGAGTTTATTCATGGGCAAATATTTATCATATAAGTAATTTAATTTAATGAAAAGGTTTGAAAAAATTATGAATACATTTTTCTAGCATAAGTTTGTTATATTGTAAAATAAATTCGTTAATTTCAGAAAGATATTGCAGGTGAATTTTCTACATCTCTCATTCTTGTTCTGAGTGTAATACAGATAACGCTTAATGAATATATCATAATCTATTAAATTGAGCTCATAGATAATAAAACTTCACGTACACAGACATCATAAATCCATTTCAGTTCCATATGAAAATGAAAATACTTGCATTTCCGCTAGGAAATTATTTTTTAAGAATTTATATCCATGGCATTTTTCTAAATATAAACGTTTGCTCCGCTTTACAGAGGTGCTGCTGGCCATGGACAGCGTGGGCATATGTGGATCCGATGTGCACTATCTCGCCCACGGTCGCATCGGGGACTTTGTGCTGACCAAGCCAATGATCATTGGCCACGAAGCCGCCGGTGTGGTGGCCAAGCTGGGCAAGAATGTAACCAATCTAAAGGTGGGAGACCGCGTGGCTATCGAACCGGGAGTTCCCTGCCGTTATTGCGACCACTGCAAGGGCGGTCAGTACAATCTCTGCGCCGGCATGGTCTTCTGCGCCACTCCGCCCTATGATGGAAATCTGACAAGGTACTACAAGCATGCGGCTGACTTCTGTTTCAAGCTCCCCGATCATGTCTCCATGGAGGAGGGTGCTCTGTTGGAGCCCCTTTCAGTGGGTGTGCATGCCTGCCGTCGTGCTGGAGTGGGCTTGGGCTCCAAGGTGCTCATTTTGGGTGCCGGACCCATTGGCCTGGTCACCCTACTGGTAAGAGAGCGCCACAATCTTTTGAATGGGTTTTAGTTATCGAGTTACTCCATCTAGGCCGCCCAGTCCATGGGAGCTTCGGAGATTCTAATCACCGACCTGGTGCAGCAACGTCTGGATGTGGCCAAGGAGCTGGGCGCCACGCACACTTTGCTTCTGCAGCGGGATCAGACGGCCGAGGAGACCGTCAAGGTGGTGCACCAGACAATGAGCGGAGTTCCGGACAAGGCCATCGATTGCTGTGGAGCTGAGAGCAGCGCCAGATTGGCCATCTTTGTAAGAAAAACCCTGAGTTAACATATAGATTAGGATTTTGTTGTTTACTCATATTTTCCAGGCCACTCGCTCTGGCGGAGTTGTAGTGGTAGTGGGCATGGGAGCTCCAGAGGTGAAGCTGCCGCTGATCAACGCCTTGGCCCGCGAGATTGACATCCGTGGCGTTTTCCGTTACTGCAATGAGTGAGTGTTTAAATAGGACTCGAGACTCAAATACTAATTATTTCGTGTTTCCAGCTATTCCGCCGCCTTGGCCTTAGTGGCCTCCGGCAAGGTGAATGTCAAGCGTCTGGTGACGCACCACTTCGACATCACAGAGACAGCTCAGGCGTTCGAGACCTCACGCCGCGGCACAGGAGGGGCCATCAAGGTCATGATCCACGTCCAGCCACGGGACGCCAACAACCCAGTAAAATTCTAAATATATATTCTTATCTTTAAACCTACATAGCTGTGCGTAATTCTAATTTGATTATTTTTCGGACAAACATGACTAGACATCGTGCTTTCCCAGGGACAGTTCGCACATCAAAGTCGTTAAAAATTATAATACAATCAATTAATACAAATACTGGATGTATTCTAGTGCCTCCAGTGGTCCCCTTGGCTCGCCCTTGGCATCATAATTCTTCAACTCTGGCTTTCTGTTGCCAGCAATGTGACGCAGGTATTGACGGGAGGTCTCCATTAATACATTCAGTCCGATGTCAAAGCCTTCGCGACTCGGCGAGGAGAAGATGGTAGAGCAGTGACAGTTGATCAGCTGCTGCCAATTAGCAGTGAAGCCCACACCCAGATAATTGTTTGCCTTGTCCACGATCACAATTGGCAGATCCTCGCCGGCCAACAGGCGGAGTAGCTTTCGCAGCTTCCGTTCTTGAAAGGTCCAGTAGTAACTCGCAGGGTCGTACAGCATAACCAGCATATCGCCGCCTCTCTGCTCGCACAGCTCAAAGTAGTTCCTTGGCGGTGAGTCCTGTTTGGGAGTAGGACCCAGAACCACTGCCTGGAAGAGCTGATCATGCAGCAGTTGCTCGCAGAACTCCTTCAAGTATTTGTGGCTGACCAGCTTGTGCATTTCGTAGACGCGGCCCTGAGAGTCCTTGCCGTAGATCCGCGGTGGCAGTCCTTTACGATATCTGCCAAAGTCCTCGGCATTTAGGTTCTCGTTGAAGTCCCTGATGGTGGAGATTTCCCTCAGGCCGAACAGAATTCGGCCGGCGTACTCCTGAGCAAGCTGATCGAGTAACTTCAACCAGGTGGCATTTGAACTGACCAAATTGTGGCCGTGTTTGGCCAGGAAATGAAAGGCCACCACCTGTGGGTTATTGCTAGTGAGTTTATTATCCAGTAAGTAGCCGTCTTCAGCCTTATCCTTTTGAGGTGGTTGCCACAGAATCCTTGAAACTGAGTTCTTGTCCCTAAAATAGGTCTTTACAAGAGCCATTTCTCTTAGGAAACTATTTAGTTGCTTCGCAATAGCAACTATTTTTATAAACTGGTCGATTTCACAATACAAAATTAAAGCTTTAATGTAAAGCTTTCATTAACATTGTTTATGTTTTGGGTTTCACCTGTTAGCTTAACAGCATTCGTAGCAATCTTTAAATACCTGAAAAGATAAACATGAATGAAGGAATATAATTTAAATTTCATTTAAACAAAACAATAATCCAACTATGTGTGATGTAGTCAAGTTTTATTAAAGTCCCTGAATGCTTACATTTAATAAAAATAATTAAACAACAAAACCATCAGTTTCTTGGTTTTGTAAAATCAACACAAGGTAAATAACTATAAAAATATGGATTTCATGGTAATTTTCTACAAACTAAACATATTTATAAACTTAACTGGTGCGCTAAGTTTGTGTTTGTGCTGTGATAAGGCGCTGGCCAAGTCAATTGGTCTAAGATAAACAGAAGCCCGTTTGCATAACCGAAAACTAATCAACAGTTAGCCTATGCCCTTAATATTATTAATATATATAAATACATATATATAAAAATAGAAAATACAGTGTAGATTCTGTCTGGTAGCACCCACTGGGCTGGGTAGGCGCACATTGAGGCCCGACTCGGAGTGCGACCTAGAAGCGCACCTGCTTGAGCTTGTCGTAAATGCTGAAGTACAGGGCCGTCGTCATGCTTGACTTGAGGAGTGTGGGGGGCACGCCCTTGTACAAGCCTCTCACGCCCTCCTGCCGCACGGTGAGCTGCATGCAATCCCAGACTCCGCGGCACTGGAGCGTCTGCCCGAAGGTCTGGCGATTCGATTCGAAGCCCTGTATCTGCAGCCTTTTCTTGATCAGATCGAAGGGGTACACTATCGTCTTTGACAGCATGCCCGAGGAGGCACCCAGTGCCAGCAGCGTCCATGTGGGCAGTTGACTGCGGTCACCCACCTCCATGAAAGCGCACGCCCAGTCGCTGAACAGGCGGTAGGCCATAAAATTGGTTCCCATCAGCGGCGTGATTTGCAGCAAAGCGGATGACAGGCCGCGGTACATACCCCGCGGTCCCTCTTGTCGCACAATCGCCGACACAGCTCGCGTCGCGTTCCGGTAACCTTTACTCTTGTCTTGGGCGATCAGTCGGGTGCGAATCACATCCAAGGGAGTGGAAATGATCACCGCCGCTCCACCGGCGGCAGCGCCGCACAAGAAGTTGGAAAGATGTGGATGATCCGCCAGATGCTTCGTCTGCTTAGCCAACAAGCTTAACTGTTCATAAGTCCAAAACTGGCAGATACCGTACATGATGCTCAGCACCTGGGCGGGATTGTGACCCTTCCAGAAGGCCAACAGTCCCTCCTCGCGGTAAATTGTCTTGACCGCCTGTCCGATTGATGTGTACTTGGAGGTAAGGGCCCCTGCTGCTCCCGATGCCTCCTTGCCGCGGAACTTACCCAGCGGCTCTACTTGCAACTGAAAGCGAATCTTGAGCACGTCCAGAGGCTGGCAGGTGGAGCGGGTGATGGCAGCCGATAGACCGCCGGCCAACATTTGGTGGAGCTGCTCCCGGGTGCTGTGCTTGCGTCGTGGAACGGGAGCGGGGGTACTGCTACTGCTGGTGCTAGCAGCGGCTTTGCTGCCAGAGCCTGTGGTTGCCGCCATGTCTGTGTCGGAACTGCTTTGGTTTCGCTTTCGGTATGCGTATGTTTGCTCGTGCGGATTTCACTTTTATTGCTGCGACTGCCAACTCTTCAATGGCATTTCTGTAAAAATTAAGAAAACCAAACAGGCCGGGAAGGCAACGTTATTACAGTCGAAATTCAATAACTTAAACCACAAACTGACATTTTTGAAGATTCAAAATGTTTCTTGTAAAACAAGTACTTGGTGCTAAGTTTATTTACCTACAACATTAACAACTATTTTGATTTCCATTAATAATATGTAGAGCAATTATTTAGGTTTTATACCATCTTCAAGGCAAATAACAATAAATTTTACTTTGAAGGAAAAGTCAAGCGATTTTCAATTACTTTTCAATACCTTTCAGCTGAAAATGCTTTCGAAACGTGAGGCTTCTTAGCAAATTTAATTTGAACTGCTGAGAGGCTTGACTGTAGCTTTCATTCAAAATGTTTTAGAGGTGCGGCCGGGCGCAAACTTCGAATTGTTTACGCATTCATCATCTTGATGGCCAAATTGATGTGTAAAAATGCGTAGACGATGGTAAAGCAGAAGATGGTGGAACAGGTAGAGTGCAATATGGACTTACGAGTGTCATGCTCGACGGAGCGTGGGGATGTCGCCGCGATTACTTCACTATTATCTCTGCTTCGCCCAAGTGCGCGGAAATTCGCCAAGCTCCCGAAATAGATTCCAGGTTCAGACCCAGGCCATTCATTGATGGACGAGGGACGACTAACTGACAAAAATGTCTGGGGGGTATTCGGGTTTATCAGCGATTTCACTTTTCCTCGCTGCCAACGGCCGCTTTTGTTGTTCGATGCTCCGTTGTTCGCTGACCGTTGTCCACTTCCAGTTCGAATTCCACTTCCAATTCCAATTTCGATGCTGCTGGGCAGATAAAAGAGACAAAGCCGTCCATGTCATATGTATACTTGAGATAATGATCGAAACGATCCCTACGGCGGGAATGTGGCGAAGCGGAAACTCACCTGGAGCATATGCGTCCGTACGCGGGCAGAGTGCAGCAGTTACTGCGGCGGCGACGCTTCTTCATTACAGGCACAGGCCGTGGATTGCGTCAAAACTTTCTTTTCGCCAGGCATCCGCTGTCTCTGTTCCGCCAACCGTGTCTGAGTATTTGGCTTGTAATAGTAGTTGGTGAGATGCCGTTGCAGTTATGTTGGCCACTTCCACTTCCACAAACTGGTTTTCCCAGTGATAGCTCCACAGCAGCAGCAAGAACAACAAAACAAACAAAAATTACGTCGCCAAGTGCACGCGGACAGCTGTTCGAGCCGCTGGAGATGAGCTTTCCAAGCTCTCGATTATCGGCAGTTGCTATCGATAATAGAAAAATACTAAAGGTTTGAATTTGTAAATAGTCGATCAGATCAAACAGCTGATCGAGTGTTTTTGTTTTGAAGGAAGTTTGTTTATGTTTAGGTCAATAACAGTTCGGTTGGGCTTTGGATTTAGAATATGATTTAATTTATATTAAATTTTATGCTTCTCCATTTTAAATTTATTCGAAGTGTGAAATTAATAGAATGCTGAGCTATAACTGTTAAGATTCTCAAGTAGTTCACTAGCAAAAATGGTTGAAATTCGAATTTAGATTAGATTCTGATTAAAAATAGGTATACTAACTGTATAATTAATATTCTAGAACCATAATTTGTCCATTTGCTACCAAGTTTGAATTTAAATGAAACACCATTATACAAAATTTTGTTTTTCTCATTTAATTTAATAATAATACTCAAAAAATATAGTTGTAATAATAATAAAAATAATGTTCGATCCCTGGATCCACATCACTCAAGTCTGCCTAGGATATATTTGAATAAAATATAATTATTTTAATATACAAAATGAGGAAAAATATTTCAATGTAACTGACCGTTTTTAGTTTTTAAATATGCAGGCCGTCCATTACGGCGCTGCCACTTGGGCGGGCTTTTAATTTCATTCAAACGTCGGCTTAAAGTGTGGAACACAAAATTCTAAATTAGTTGCTTCTATTTCCAGCCAATACCACCGGTGGGAGCCCCAGCTGGAGCACTGGGCGTAGGCTTATAGTCTGGAGGAATGCTAAAGCCAAGAACCTCGAAATTGCCGCTTGGTGCAGCAGCAGCAGCAGCTGCGGCAGGTGGGTTGGTCGGATATGGTGGTGATTTGTGTACGGCCTGCGGCACTGGATTCGGCGAAAAGTGAACGGGTGGAGCAGGTGGTTTGTCCTCCGCCTTGGGATATAGACTGGGCGCAGTGGATCCTCCATTGGCTCCATTAGTGTCGGATCCAGGCTTATTGTCAAAGGGATAGACCGGATAGCGGGGCTTAAATGTATTGGACTCGAATGGCTCGTCACTGACGTCTTCTTGGAAGAGGGGTGAACCTGGAGATTAGATAAAGGATTAAAAATATGAATCTTTCATCACATTTCTTGCCTTTGTAGCAACTCTCACCTGGATAGCAGTTTCCACTTGACTGGGACTTGTCCGCCTGGCCGGGTCCCTTATCCCCGGCACTACCCAACAACGGAACGGTGCCAATGGTTAGCGGGAAGTCCACCACCAGATCTCCTCCGCCATGCAGCTTGAAGGTCTTGGCAATGAATCGGAGCGTGTAGCTAACCCTGATGGGGTCCTTTTCACTTTGGGTAGTGGGCGTTGTCGGTGGCACCACCAGAAACTCATTGAACTGCGCCTTGTTGTGCTTCAGCACCTCACCACAGTGTTTGTCAGCCACCCTCGTTTCGGTGACCTTGAGCTGCTCCTTCACTCCCGAGGAGTTGGCACGATATGAGACATTCTTGAGCAGACGCACCTTCACATCCATGCATTGCACATCCGACTGATTGTCCAGCACCAAATGGAAGTTAATTTTCTGGCCGGGCACGTAGCCTGAGTAGGTGGTGCTAACGTCCATGACCATCGGCTTGTTGGCTCCAAAGATTGAGCCCCACCAAAAGCTTTTCGACTCCAGGCGCTTTAAGGGTTCCTGTGTGTGAGAGATAATCCAATTTAAAATCGGTTCTTTTTATTAAATTTATTTATATATTTACCGTGTACTCATGGCGCTTGTTTAGATCGTGAGGCAGGATCACAGAAAAGCACTGTTTGAAGGTGTTGTTATACCGGACGGAACGATCTATGGTCAGGGTGACCTCGTGCTTGATCTGCCCATGGGCGCCGTTGAAGGAGGTGGGTGCATCGGGCGGTATGGTGGCCCGGAATGGGAATACATATTTGCCCGTGGGCAGCTCCAGCTGGGAGCCACCGTTCTGGCCGTAAACATACTGGTCTGTGCTGTAGTAGACTTTCGTGGTGGTGTGGGTCACCAGGGCCTTAGTGGTCTTCCCATCCTCGCCCACCCGCTCCTCGCTCTCCTGCCAGCGCGTCTCTCCATAGCCGTTTATGGTTATAAAGATCGCTGCAATTGAGTTAATTTCTCTGTACTGCGGGTATGTAATTCAATTATGCATTTAGTTTAATTGTATTTGACCTTAGAGACTTATTGTACGGCTCTCAGTGGTATTGTATTGGAAAATGGATTCACTGTAGCGACACAAAAAGCACTCGTTAATCCACAAACAATAATTCGGAGAATAAAATATGAGTTAAACAAAACGAACAAAAGCATATAATATGGCTATATATTCGACTGGTTGATACACTTATAAAGAAGAAAGGTTTATCTCATATTGAAGTGGCTTTAAAGCTGAAAATCTATTATGAAACTTATTAATTTTTTCCTTAAAAGTAATTAAGACTAGGATATTATTTATTATGCGCTGCATTAATATTATAATAATGTAATTATGGAAAAACCTAGAATTATTGTAAAACTATTCCATTAAACATAAATCCAATTTGTTTACTAATCAAATTTTTTAAACCCAAAAGTCAGCTACAATTACCTTCTCTTTTTGTTCTGTCTAAATGAAACCTTAGATATGACTGACTGACCAGTAAATAGAATCAAATGTCTAATAATATAAACAGCCAAGCGGGCACATGTGTGTTGTATATAAAGCTTATAAATATATGTACATATCTGCCAGATCTACCGGCAACTATAACAAAAGCAAGGCACAACAATACACCAACAATATTAATGACGACGCGCAGCTACGCAACGAATGTCTATGGGAACTTTGATTCGAGTGGGGAGGGGAGACCATGACGTCATGGTCACGGAATCATTAGAATACTGCGTCTTCCGCATGGCCACTTACATCGAATGGTTTTCGGACGCTCTGTAACCAGTTCCGCGGTGCCGGAGATGACCTGACCCGACTGATACACCCCCAGGGGGTTGTTGTCAAAGACGAAGGTGACTTTGCTGCTCATCTTCAGGATATTTTCCTTCATTCCTTTGTTTGTTTTATTGATAGTGGCAGGCCGTACCGGTCGCTTCCGCTCAAATGGGATGGAATAGGGGGTTCGAGCGGCGGGTGTCTGTAAGTCTCCAGTCTGGTTGCTCCAGCTCACGGCCACCGAACGCGAGCAGCTTCGACTTAATACTGAATTCTCGAAAGCCAGCTGCGAACTTGGATAGCGTTGTGGCGTGCCTGAGAGTATTTCAGCGGAAGAAGTGGAGGCAGAAAGGGGAAGCACACGGAACGTAAAAAGGAGTTTATAAACAATGGTGGTGTGGTGCCACAGGAATCGGTTTGGATTAGAATAACTCTTAGAGTGCAGCTAAAAAAGGTGATATTTGCTACTGGCAAGTATTGAAGCTGCATGTACACGGCAGGTAAAGCCTAAATGACATATTTCCGGAAAGCAATTTTGGTTGTTATTTATTTTAACTGTTTATATTTTGAAGTACGCAAAATTCTTAACATTTTATATCTAAACATTTTAATTAACTTAAGGACGTGTAATTAAGAGTTGTTTAAAATAATGAAAAGACTTAAACTTTAACCATTCCATTTCAAAATAACCGCTTTTTCATCCATTGGCCAGATGGTAACGCCGCACAACAGCTGATTATGCTATCGGTCCACCGCTCTTTAAGTTATCGGAAGCGAACAAAAGTGGGAGAGCGCGAGCTCCAACTACAACAAAACCATAACGCGGATCTCGTAAACTTATAAGAAATTTAATTATTCAACCCGAAAGCGGCGCCCGCAGTAATAGAATTAAATTAATCAAGGCGTGCGACAAATCAGTTGGAGGCCGAAGGCCGTTGCAGTTAATTAATAGACCAGCTGAAGAAGAAGTGGCAAAAGCAAAGCAGAGGCACGGCAAAAAGCTCCCACTCCTCGCCGCGCTGTGTGTGTAGTAAATTGCCGTGGTATGGTTACGTGTTAGTGTGTCCGTGTGATGGTTCTACTATTCTGCATATAGTCCAAGGTGGAGCGCGGGCCGCTAGCGGGGAGTGGTGCAGTGCAGCGTTTCTATGTTGCGGCATTTTGAATGACGAAATTATTTTTGGATAATTGTTTGATGCGAGCGCCATTAGCGTTAAGAGCAGGAGCAGCATGGAGAGCGAGCGGTTGCGAATCACTCTGGACAGCCCCGAACGGGTTTACTTTGCCGGCGATGTAATCCGCGGCGAGATATGGATGAACGTAAATAAACGCACAAAGATACGCGGTAAGTTTCTGCTAGGTACTTGATTTCCCCGAAGCCCGGTTTGCATCATCCGTGACTCAGGCCTCTGCTTGGTTAGCATTTTGTCCATTGTTCGCTTGACGGCCAGCTGGACTTTCGTTGCGTTCCCATTCGCATAAACAAAGAGCTCTGTTAGTTCAGCGAGAGCACAGCGCCTGCCTCCCTCGCCCAGAATGCTGAGATTCTTTTTCGAAAATTCCTTCAGTTGCCTTTTGCACTCGCCTTTCATTCATCGATAAGCATTCAATTGCCGCACGCGAACAATTGTAATTGCAACTGAATTTGCCTTCATTTCTCTCTTACTCTTGCTCAAGCGCTGGCATTTGTTTCAGGAAATGCCAAACGAACTTCGTTGGTGCGAGCGAGTGAGAGAAAGGGGCTGAGCGATGAGCTGCCTTTGCCTGTTCTACTCCACCGCTGCCCCAATGGAGTGCCGAAAATGCCATAATATTGGCCCAAGTCAAAAGTCAGGTCTGAAGGAAGTGAGAGAGCGCTCTCAGCACAGTGGAGGCCACGAAAGAGGTGGGCACATCTTGAGCGGGGGTTACAGAAATGCCACTCAACCGAAACTGAAAACTAGGTGATACGGAAATTGTCGGAGGCTCAATAAAGTTGATTTCCGGTCGCAAGAGAACAACTTTAAATGTAAAATATTATCTGTTTGTAAAATTTACCCTTAGAAAATCACTACACATTGGGATTAATATATTTTAAACTTTGTAATATCCCCAAGTTAAATAAAAAAGTACAACTTATTAACTGTCCCAATTGTTTGGCATCTACTGTATTCCAAGCGCCTCTCTGTTGTGATTCCTTGGTGTACAGGTGTGCGTGAGAGCTGGGCAGCAGCTGTTCGGGTGTGTGTTTGAAAGAGAGCTAGAGAGTGCCACACTATCCCACATCTTTCGGGTTCTTGTGCGCTACGCGGTGGAGCATAGGGTATTTCAGTGCACATCAGGTGAAGCCTGAAAATTGTGATCCACTCCACGCATCGATTCAAGTGTTTGCGGTCTAAAAATAGTCCATAAACTGCCCCAAAGTCAAAGTCGGCCGTTACGTTATCAGCGAACAATAAACGCGATTTATTATCAGAGCACAGACTACGAGTACAAAAATTGTTTATACAAAAAGGGGAGCAGCACAGTAATTCGATGAGGGGAATGCTTTGTGAAAACAAGGAATACATGACATGACGACAGCTGTCCCGCCGTATGGCTTCGCAATTACATTAATTATACGCACCCTCTCCTTCGACCTTCCAATCGCTCCACAAACATACATATTACATAAATACGTACAAGTTAATATATCTAAATATGTTATGCACTTAATTGAACACAGCAATTGATTCTTATTTTGTGCACATAGGGTGAAATTCTAGGCAGTCAGGCCCCTTTACTTGTTAACTTTGTCCTTGAGGAACCGCTCCACACGGGGCCAGATTTCCTTGGTCTTGCGTCCCGAAAAGGTGGTGACCAGACCGTGCTCCTCGTACCAGGCTACCACTGGCCTCATCAGCTCATCGTAGAGCTGAAGACGCTTGGCTACCACCTCCGGTTTGTCGTCCTCTCGTTGGGTCAGCGGTTCGCCAGTAACATCGTCCTTTCCCGGCACCTTGGGATCGTGGAAGCCTATATTGTATACCCTTCCGGAGGGAGCGTGAATCCAGCGGTCCTTCACCCGGTCGATGATAACATCGTGTGGCACGTTGAGCGTGATTACGGCATCGATCTGCTCCCGGCCAGCCAGCGCCTCCGCCTGGGCGGTGTTGCGTGGGAATCCATCCAGAATGTATGACTTGTTGCCCACCTCTGTGATACGTCCCAGCATCGTCTTAGTCACGATGTCATCAGGCACTAGCTGGCCGGCGGCAATATACTGCTGAGCTCGTTTGCCCAAATCGGTGTTCTTCAGGATATTCTGGCGCAGGATGTCACCCGTAGAGATGTGCAGGAAGCCAAATGTTTTGACAATCAGCTCCGAAATGGTCCCCTTCCCCGAGCCAGGGGCGCCTATTATCACAGTTCGGAAAATTTTCGTATACATTTTTAAGCGCTATTCCTTTTATTGTATTTGATCTGTAAAAAAGGTAAAATTTAAGGTTACAAAATGATGAAGTTAGGCAGAGGTTAATAACTGATATAACGCTGGTTAAACTAAAAAATAGGGCCAAATTAAATTATGTTGTTGACAACCTTCGACAATCTTTACGGGCTTAGATAAGATTATCGAAAACTTAAAAAATGTTTGCCATACAATCGTAACCTTTAGGTTTCCTGTGTTTTGCTCGATAAAGTAAATAAATTCATCAGGCACTAAAATAGAAATAACAGTATTGTTCAACATTATGATTATTAATTTTCTTTAATCAAGTGTCAAGGTTAACTGTTATTGTATGAAGAGAACTCTCTGTACGATCTGATTAGAAAGCAAAAACAATACATGAGAGGATATCTGCCACACATTCTATCGGTATCTGTAATAAAAGTTATAATGGTAAAGCACTTGTCCAACTTGTCTCACTATTCGCGATAATTCCGGAGCACCGTAAATCAGTCGAAAGCCATTCGCCTTATGCGTGCCCATATGCCGCATGGCAACAAGTGTACCGCACTCGCCTTCTGAGAGCGAAAACTACAACAACAAAAACGAAAACACAGGCAAGCGTGGCTTTTCAGTTTTTATGTTCTTTGTCTTCTTATGACCAGATTGTTGTTGTCGCGCTTATCGTCCAAAGTCCACACGGAAAATTATGGAATATGAACATAGGTCCAATGTCGGCGTGTGCGATTTTTCCCGTTAATTCTGCACACTGTGCACTTTTGCATTTCACTTGGCCAATGCACTTTTTAATGCTTGTTTTGTTATGTAAATTAGCAGCTCGTAAAATCGCACCCTCACACTTACACGGCACTTGGGTGGGTGATGGGGAAATTTCGGGTGTTTGCCAGACTTGTTCCTGTCCTCCGTATCGCGGTATCAATTCTCGCCCGCGTACTAATTGTGCGATAACTGGTCGTCGACGTTAATATTCTAATTCCGTGCCCGCGCCACTTCCCCCGCAGCTGCTGCTTTTGCTGTTTTGTGGCTCCACTGCTGCCGGCTGGCGAATTTCGAATAAAACAAGCATCATATCGGCGTGTGTGTTTGCCTTGCCTCTGGTTGTTTAGCTTCCAGGCTGCTTCTCCCTTTCACTCTCTCCTACGAGTCGCAATCTGGCAGCCGGTTACTCGTGTAGTTCGGCTTGGCTCTCTCGCTCTTCAGCCCCCAACTGCAGTGGAGGAAGACCTGCTATCTCTATCCCACACTCTTACTTGCAGGCCGCTCCGCTCTCTCACTGGGAGCGTTGCGTATGAATGAATGCAGTTTGGACTTCGATTTTGAATAGTTTTACTATGTAAAATAAGCGGAATATCTAAAATAAAAAAATAATAGTGTTGTAGTGTTAATTGATGCAGTAAGATCTTTACATACTTACTTATTTTACCACATTTAATGACATAATTTTCAAAATTATTCGATTAAAAATTAATTTCCTGTTTAAAATGTATTTAATTTTATATGCATATTATTTTTTTTTTTAATTTATACATTTTATAAGTTGAACCTTTTTTATATTTTCCAAATATTTAATATTTCTTTGAGTTGATTTAGTTCAAAATTCTCGGTTAATATCTTATGGTAACATTGAAACTCTATTTAGTATTCATTTTTCTGCTGAAATCCGATTTTAAAATTGCTTATTAAAAGATTAAAAACAATTAAAATTTCATTTTGAATATAAAAGTAATTTCTGTTCAACTTACCCATTTAGTAAACTCAAACTGTTGTCTTCACAAGAACCGAAACCGCAAATAACGAAATAATTAAATTCTTAATACTTTTGAAAAGCACTATAAAATATACGCAGTTAAATAGACTAAGGAATAGGCAAAATCTCGCTTCGAAAGCTTCTTTATTGAGGAGTTAGTATCATTACATTTCTTATATGGTGCGTCTCACAAATTTGAGTTTGAAAATCAAACGTAAGTTATATAAACTAAAAGGAAACTTAGCACTCGTAGGGCCCTAAAGACCCTATTCCTTCACCTCCTTGGAGGCCTCTATAATACCCTGCTTGCGCTCCTTTTGATGATCCCTGATCATTTCGTCCACCTGCTCGATAGTGGGCTCACCATCTGCTTCCTGCTTTCTAGCGTTCTTTTCACCATCTGCGATTTTCTCCGATCTGTTCTCCTCCTCTCTGCCATTTGAATCCTTGCTTCTGGAAGAACTACGTTTATCATGATTATACCAAGAGTACTTGCTGCGAGTCCAGTCGCGTCCACGTCCCCTACCACGCGGCGTGTGACGTGATGGGAAGCGCCGAGGACTGTAACTGCGGGATCGAGAGCGACTCCTAGAGCGAGTGCGTCGATAGCGAGAAGCCGGCGAGGGTGTGCGACGGGGAACAAATGGCGACGGTGTTCGACGATGAGGAGGTGTTCGCCTGCGCTGGAAGGATCGCGAACGGGAGCGTCGATTGCGGCGGTTGATAAAGCGTGAAGAACCTTTTACAAAGCGATTGCCGTAGCGGGGTGAGCGGGAGCGACTGAGCGAGCGCGTAAAGCTGCGACGCCTGTGCGATCTTGATCTGGTTCTTGAGCGCGATCTGGAGACAGATCGCGAGTTATGGCGACGGCTTCTGCGCCGCACACTCCTGCCGGGGCGACGAGGACTTCGCCGTGGGCTTCGTGAGCGGGTCCGGCTGCGTGAGCTGCTGCGGCCTCCCCTTAATGGTTCCGCTGGCGTCGCCAGGCGTAACAGTCCAAATTTGTCCATTTGAAGCGGTCGCTTTTTGATTTGAAAGGAAAGTTTAGGGGCCGGCTCCGGGGGCTTCTTTTGATCCTGATATTTCATGCCCGCCTGTGCTCTACCGCTTATGAAGGCCGCAGCCGCGTGTCGGGAAGTGCTGGGTCCTACGGAGTCGTAGTGAGGACGCTTTTCCTGAGTTGATAACTTTTTCATTGGTGGTGGAGCTGGTGGCGGTGAGTCACCGCCGCTATCCCGTTGGTTCAGATAGTTTTTGATTTTGGCTTTGAGTTCGCCCTCCCCGGCGCCACTGTTCATTAGCCTAAAAGCAAACAAAATTAGGTATAGTAAATCCATATCGCCTGAGGTTTATCCCTAATTACGCCACAAACGAAATGAGCACTTCTAAACCTTTGGGTAAAAGCATCTGCACTTCATGTGAGGTGTAAATACAGAGAGTAAGTCTAAATTACATACTTGTCTTGTCTTTCAAAGTGTGGGTTAGGAAAGAGATTGTAAAATAGATTTAATTCGTGTGCTATATTCATTTTTTGTGGCATAAATTTACCTGTAGGCCTCTTGAAAGTCAAGTTTCTTTAGAACTTCAATGGGATCCTCTGCAGACTTTGTCCTAGACCTTCTCTCCTTCTTATCCTTTTTCTTCTTGCCCTTTTTTTTGGCCTTTTTATGCTTGCTGGCCTCGCGCAACAGTTTCCTTACACTGGACATGGTCTCATCCTCGTCCAGTCGGAACTCGTTGGCCTTCTGGGCATCTATGACTGCTAACTTCTCCTCCCCCGGAGGCTGAATTGTGCTTTGGGCATAGAAAGGCTGGCTTATGTTGGGTTTTAACTTTCCATCTAAAATAAGGAATAGGTTAACGGTCTGAGAAATAAACCGAAAAGAAAAGGATCAGTGCAGACATTGTACTTTTTTAGTAATCTCGCAACACTGATCCGAATTGTACTCACCGTGATCCTCGCTATCACTTTCACTGCCACTCGAGGAGCTCGACTCATCGGAGGATTGGTTGCCTGTCAGGTTAAATACCTCGGCGTTTAGTCTATGCTTACCGTCATTACTTCCACTGGGGTGCAAAGCTTGCAGCGGACGTTGTAGGGCGTCCAAGGATTTGCGCGCCTCTTCGTGTTGCGGCAAAAGGTTTAGGCAGTCACTATAGGCTTTGACCGCCTCAGGGATGCGGTTCTCTTCCTCGTAGCTGCGTCCCAGAGCCACTAGTGTCTCGCCCATGTACTTGCGCGCGTTCACGTGATACTTGTTCAAATTCAGCGCCTTCTCGAAGTCCCGCAGTCCCTTCAGGAAGCTGCCGCGGTTCGCGTAAAGAGCACCGCGAGCCACCAGGCCCTCAACATTGCGCGGATCAATGTTTAGAGCCTTGTTGAGGCACTGAAAGGCCTCAACTTGCTGGCCATTTTTAAAGTGCTCAATGCCATCAGCCACGGAGCTGATCACAGGCCAATCAATGGAAGATTTTGGGTGAGAAGGGTGTGCAAATGATGGAATGGTATACACAGTCTCTACTGACCACAAATCTCAAGTGTGAAGATTTCACTTACCGGAAGGCCCATTGGGAGGCCTGCTTCTGACGAAGTTCAGCTGCGTTCTCCGCATCCGGGAAGCCAGCCTTTAAATGGCTCATCAGCGATAAATTCTCATTGGGCTGTAGACCGTTCAGTTGGAAAAGCAAATCGTAGTTTGGATTCTCAAACTGCAGAGCTTCGGTCAGCTTATCTTCGTAGTGCACCGTCGATGGGTGCTCTCGGTTGTGGATATTTCTGTAGCAGAAGAGTAATTTTGGATTAGGAGGAGTTTTCCAGTTTATTTCTGAATATTACCGGTAGTACTTGGGTAGATCGGCAATGTCGCAAAGACCCAATTTCAAATCAATCGATTTGTTATACATGCCAATCATGTTCAGACTCAGTCGCTCCGTATCCGCAGATATGCCGCAGATCTCACATCTGAGTATATCATTAACAGCAAAGCTCCGCTGGTTACCTTGTTTGTCCAGTGGCAAGGGACCCCAATAGTCCTGCATGATGATGGCCTACAAAATTGCAAGGATTCGTTATGAAATTAACAATAATTCAATTAGGATACTTCACCTTTATAGGTATATCAGCAAGGTAAGCGTGCATTGGGTCATCAGTGCACAATGGCTTTACCACCAGTCTGTTGCCGGGAGCCAGCTTCATTACCATGGTGTAGATGATGCCACCCTGCTTCAAGGCACGCAAGCGATGTGCCCACGCCTTTCTTTTGTCCTTTGCGGCGTGGAAGAACTCAAAGGGTGGCTGCTGCACCAGGCTGATTTTGGCTAAACGAGAAGTGGATAAAATGTCATAATTTAGTCATTTGTTTATATCGTCATCCGTAAAGTGCATTTCTATGCCGCCTCACCTTGAGTCAGCACCGAATCCTCCATAACGTTCGCCACCAGCAGGCGATCGTACAGATCGCTGGCCTTGCGCGCTAGAAACTGGTGCATCTTAAGGCGCTTGGCGCGCTCCTGAAAGGTGAAGTACTTCTGGCGCTCCTGGTAGACGCTGAAGTCCACCTGGGTCAGTCCCATCATTCGCAGGTCGTCCACGCCCCGCTCGTCATCCCAGATCTTTTGCAACGGCTGCCCATGGTAGCCGAGCGCATGGCCGATGTACTCGAAATTCATCTCGGCAACTCCACGTGCTCCTCCTCTCTACACCATTGAAAATCCCTCAATGGGCGTCCTCCGTAAAGTGCAAAAAATTCTACGACCGGACGCCGGTTTTGTGCCAAATCGATATACCGTGACGTGGCTGTTGAACACTGCAAATGAGGTATAGCAGCGACAGCACTTTCTATAGTCTTGTATCGGGGCACGGATATTTATTTTCGCTTAATTCCAAAAATTTATTTTAGTTTTTTCGGCAACTAAAAAACTTCTTGTGTGACCTTCCTTCCCTTGCTTTTTTGAGTGGTCAAATTCAGTAAAATGTCTTTTTAGAGTGCCCAACGCATGCCTAATTTTCGACAGATGGCAGCCCTGTTAAATTTGAATAAATTCAATTTAAATTCCGTTACGATAGATAGATGGAAATATTTTAAAATTCTACAAAAAATATTACTAATTACTGCAATTGCTCATTTTTTTGTTTTCCTTTTGTAGCTATCAAAGTTCAGGTGACTGGCAAGGGAAAGTGCAAGTGGATGGAGATCCTGCGCAAGAATTCCAACAACAACGAATACTCCCGCAGCCTCTTCTACACCAGTAAGGAAGTGTACGAGCATAGCGAGACCGCGCTGCCGGACTTTGAGCCGCGCGGCCTGGAACTGTCCCCCGGCGAGCACACATTTATCTTCGAGGTGGCTCTGGGCCGTCAGCTCCCCTCGAGCTTCAAGGGCAGCTATGGCGGCATCAAGTATAAGATGCGCGTCCTTATCCAGCGACCTTGGACATTCGACGAGCGGCACACCATACCCTTCACCGTGGTGAAGCATATGCCGTTGCAGCCGTCCCACCGCAGCATTCCCAGTTCGCTGGAGAAGCAGGTGACCAAGACGATTAGCTTGTTCGGCACGAGACCAATCACTTTGCTGGCGCTTTTGCCGGAGGATTTCGCTGTGCGGGGAGAACCGCTGAGAATATGTGCCACTGTGATCAACAACAGTACCACCGCCGTGGAAAAGCTACGGTTTAGTGTCCTCCAGTACGTCACCTACTTCAGCCATGTCCCACTTCGGGTTCAGAAGGTGGAGTGCATAGCAGTGGCCACTAAGGAAACGGGCTCGGTGCAGAAGAAGAGCGAGCGAAGCTTCGCCCACGAGTTGCTTATGCCGGAGGGAGCTCAGCCCACGGACGAGCAGATGAGCGGCGTCATCACCATTGTCTACGAGTTGCGTGTGGAGGCGGTGTTGCGTGGCTTCTTCAAGAACTTGGTACTGAATCTTCCATTTAAGGTGTACTCGCAGGACACCTCGAATCGACAGGGATCCCTACGTCCACCGCCGCCACCGCGGCCAAATGATGGGCCACCCGGCCCGGATGTAAGCTCCGGCAATCCATTCGAACCTGCATTGCCGGTGTATCCATCCCTTGACTCTTCCATTGGCTCGCCATCGCATTCTTCGCAGTTCAGCGAGTGCAGCTCCATTAACTCAATAACGTCAGATTCCTCGGCAGCCACTCTAAGCCCCGCTGTGGGCGGTGGCGTCGGTGCCGGAGGCGTGGAACTATCCTACACTTCGGG
The DNA here is from genome assembly GCA_008042485.1 of Drosophila mayri. Taxonomy (NCBI): domain Eukaryota; kingdom Metazoa; phylum Arthropoda; class Insecta; order Diptera; family Drosophilidae; genus Drosophila; species Drosophila mayri. The sequence continues at coordinate 354,337 of VNJN01004040.1, read as the reverse complement.
CTCGCAGTCCTCACAGTTCGGCAGTCCCTCGGCCAGGGCCAGTTTGCATAGCTCCAATGTGCCCTACATGCCCTACTCGTCCAGCCCGCTGATGGTGCAGTCGTATCCGCCGCCCCACCTGCCTGCATATCCGCTGCCGGAGTCGCCGCAATACTCCCTGCTCGCGATGACACCACCACCGAATGGACCTACAGCCGCACCATCTGCGGGTGCTGGAGCCGGAGTGGCGCCGGGTTATAATCAGTTGCCATCCACCTCGGCATCATCTTCGTTTTTGCAAGCCCGTCAGCCGCCTGGAGCCCATGAGCTGCGTAAGTAAAGAGAAATTTTGAGATACTTTCTGAACTATTTTATTTATTTCCTTGTCTCTTATAGCGCCATCCTATGAAGAGCTCTTTGGCCTGGCCCATGCCCCGTCAGGAACCTCAAAGTAGAAATTTATCAGTGTCCTGAGCCGCAGTCACCAAGTTACGTCCAAGCTTTGCCTAGACATAGAGCTTCAGGTTTACTTTATAGAGTTTCAACAAATATCGCATATATGAAATATCTAGGGCCAACGCCAAAAACGCTTCGATGCACAAATCATATGCAATGTGTGCACAAATCAACTCGTTCATAATTTTTTTTGGATCCGGCTATAGTCCCTAATTGAATCGATTTAATAATAGGTTTGAAATTATTTTAATTTCTGAAATCTCTGATTAATCTATATCTAAAGCAAAGAAAATTCTTAGACATGAGCAATGTTTTATACACTTTCATATCATATCTTTATGAATAGTTTCATAAAAAGCTCCATTAAGAGAGGGATATTTGTCTAGATATTGCAAATGAATACTCAAAATAATGCATTTCACTCATATATACACCAAACTGAATGTCTGTACGGAGTGCAATTAAATGCAACTGATATAATTTCACTGAAAACTTTATACCTTTGACAATAATTTAAAAATTCTTCAATTTGAGCTTGGATAAATGGTCTTTATAGCCGGAATCTTTATAGGTCTGTTAGTTAGTTAGCTTTGTTGGAGTCAAGTAGATAGAGCCCAAACCAGAGGCAATATAATTATAAGATATAGAAGCAATGTTTCGCTTCAAGCAAGCCAAAGCACGCCTTGTGGTCATCCCAATAATTTGAAATACAACAAAATCACAAAAAATATATCTTATAATTATATTCTCTGTGTTCAAACCAACTAAAAAGGAAACATCTTATGAACTCACTATAAATATAACTTGTAATACCCGATCGAAATCTAAATTAGTTTAAAACTAACGTTTGTGACAACGTTTTTCGTATTAGTTTATATACTGCAAGGAATCTTTGCATTGTCTGTCTTCGGTTCAACTTTATAATATTATTTAAATGCCGCCCGGTCCCCAGACAGCCAAAAACTTTGTGCATTTCTAAGAATCGAATCTTGCGAATTACTCAAAGACTCACGAGTATTTATCGTCTAAGTCTCACTCACACCTTAACACCTTAACCCGAAACATACTTCTACCCCGCCTATTTATGAAACATTTATTTATATATTTGTGAATTTATACGTCCATGTCCAAAGGCTCTGATGAAAATGGTTTACAGATATCGCATCTCAATGATATTCTATACCAAAACAGGTGTAACATTACTATTTATTTCTCACACTTGATTTTACGTTTAGTATTTAAGTACTTAAGCACGAATCGAATTTGTTTCTTCCTAGCCAGAAGAATCATTGAATCAATAAGCTTTAGTGCCTCTGTATGATGAATGAACAACTCGAATGGTTATCGTTATTGAGATCAAATGTATGGATACACAATTTTTATACACATATTACAGACTTCGGTCATCTTTTTTGGAAGCAATGCAAACTTTTAGTTTTAAGTGCACAAAATGCAAATTATGTACCATCAAAGGATTTCGTTTAAGGTGCTTTACAAATCACTATTTTTGGATACCAATTTTTTGTGTTTTCTTTGAATTTAGTGCTTGTAACTAAATGTCAAAATATAATTTACATCAACGAAAAATCGAATAAAATGTTAATGAAATAAAAACATTACAATATTTGTTATAAAGGCAATAAGGGTAAGACAACGAGAGTCGGAGGGTAAGATAATACAATTTATTTATTTATTATTATTTATTAAATAGATTCATGAAATCTTTAGTTTATAAAGCTTAATTTTGTATATAAAAGTATTGATGTTTTCGTTAATAAGTAAAGTAAAGTATGGTGAAGTAATAAAACTCTGAAAGCATACCAGAAATCATAAGTCTACAATATTATAATTTAGTAACAAATTAAACCAATTAAAGGTCAATACCTTCTTGCTGCAAAATCGATTCATTAATTTCAATGCATTATATACTTTCTGTGCTTGCATAATATATAGTTGTTTCCCATCCTAAAATTATTAAAGCAGGTCATGCTGGAACCACCACAGCCAGCTCTCAATACCTTAGGAAACATGCAGCAACCCCTCACAAAAAAAAGAATGTGCACAAGCGCACTTCTTGTACGTGTTAAATTACAATTTCAAGTGCTTGAAGGAAAGTGCGTTGTTGTCGCCCACGCAGCAGCTACCTGTGTCTGCTGGACGGTGGCGTCCTGGTGGCCGGGCACCTGACCAGGTGGGCCGTTGAACGTGTGCGGCTTTTCTAACAAGCAACGGAAGTGTTAAGTCAGCTGTAATTGTTTTCTTTCATATTTTTTCCAGTTGCCGCCGCTGAGGGCGACAATTTAGTTTGCCCGCTGGCCCTGGGGGGAATCAGAGTCACCATAAATTATACTCCGCATTGCGATGGGGCGGCCGCTGGCCGCATGAAAGGCATACATAAACGAAATTGTTAAATAATAGCGACATTTAGCGGAAGTGTAGTGCCAGCCGCATTCTGCAAACTTCAGCACGCGCGACAAACGATCGCAGTCCCTTTTCCAAAGCCTCCCTCCAATTCGCGACCCACCCATGGCCCTATTATTTCCGCGACTCATTCCCCTCCAAATCCATTTCGTCAAATTATAGAGGTGCTAGAAGCGAACTCAGCTCACCCCAGTTTCAGAGTACTTAAATGTCTTAATCGCTGTTGGGTTTAACTTTTATTTGACTTTCCAGTGGGGGGTGGCAGGTTAATGATTTGTTGACCACATCGAGCACGCGGGGAGAGTGGGCGGTGCAATTTGGGGCTTTGCTTTTCGCCATTGAACGTGCCACTAACTGATATTAAGTATGCGCCATGTGTGCCAGTGTCGTAGCCCTGAAACGGATACAGGGATTGATAAACACGTATGTCGATGGTAGTAATTTGAGCTCGTGTTCGTATATTTATATTTGTGTGTGCTTAGGGAGAAAGCCTCATGCCATGGGAGTTTGCTGGACAAAGGTCTGTTATGGGATATTCATAATGGTTTCACAGATAACGAGGGTTATAAGGGTTTTGGTTAAAAGTAAGCTAAAAATAAATAAACAGTTTAAGAAATTTTTATATAATTTTTATTGAGTGTGTCCTCTTTTTTAGCCACTTGACGGGAACATTTTGAGATGGTGATCAATATCATATCAAAACTATATTCAACTTTTATTCAAAATATAAAAAATAACTCATTTATTGTTAAAACGTATATTACTTTAAAGTACTTAAAGTAAGAAATCAGAAATATATCGAATTTATTGTTAAATATTGATATTAGCGAATAAATAATCGATAAATTATTGTTTTTTTATCTATAATTTTTAAAATGCATTGAAAATATAGCTTCATAACAGTATTGTTAGAATATTGTTTAATTATAGGCCTTTGTAACAAATATTATTACTGCATCGATATTTTCGGACATACCTACATAGACCCTTAATTTCTCATGCAACCGAAATAGATTGACTTACCAAAAACTTGGGACACACATATGGCAAAGGGCGCACACTGATCGAGTTTATATTAAAACCCGAGCACATGTGCCGGCAAATCTCAACTTTCCCCAAGCCCCACATCTCAACCTTTTCAAGAGCCCCTCAAAAAAAAGAGGGACAGCTGCTTCATCGAATGACTGGGAATTAGTTTATTCCTCTGCCCGACCAGAGGCAGGGGAAAAAAAAGCAAAACTCGAGAAATCGAAGGAAGCCGAAAGAGGATGTTAAAAAGGCTGGGCATATGGCCTAATGCCAAATAACCAAATCAAAACTAATCAAGCAGAAGTTACTGCAACTGCCGCACACAGCTAGCTGGCTAGCAGGTGGCATCCGACTTTTACGGGGTTCGATGACAGCCTGGCGGGATGTCCTGGCCGCAGTGAAAATGGTTTTAAATTGCTGCCTGATTGTCTTTCAAGTTGGCCCACACTTGTGGCTCAGCCAGCAACCTTCTCGACTGTGACTGAAATTTAATCAAGCGTTGAAATTTTTGCACGTACGTATTCCTATTCCTATTTCTATTTCTATTTCTATCATATTCAATGGCCGCTCCAATTTCTGGCTTTTGCCGCTGCCCCCGCTGCTGTCAGCAGGAAACTCTTGGTCACATGTGCGACTCTGTCCGTTGTGGTCACAGTGGGTTCTCCATTCCATCTCCTTGCCGCTTCCAATCCCCTCGGATTCTCTCCACTTGTGTGAATGGTCCCGAAACGAGCTCTGCGTTCATTCTGGGGCAACAGTTGCCAAAGACTGTGACCTTCTGCTTCCACAGGACCCTATCCACCACCCCCTCGCTGTACGTTTTCTGTTTGTTTTTTTTTATATTTTTTTTGGTGGTAGTTGGCTTGGCCGCTTCATTAAGCTTTTTTGTTCCCTGGCAGCAAGCTGTGACGGATTCGAGAAGGAACTGGAGTTTGTTTTTGTGCGGGGGGGGCTCTTATGTAGGGATTCCCTTGGATGGCGATGGTTGGTCATGCGATAATTAACGCGAAAGTTTGATTCCCAGAAACTTAATCTAATTTTAGCATTTATGATACAAGAGGTCTTTAAATATAGGAATTTATTTGTTGTACAATGAAGAGTATTGGGTTTCGTTTTGAACTTTTAGTACTCGCTTTTTTAAGAAAGATTAACTAATATATGTAATATGTAAACAGGAAATCAAAAATATTGCGATAATATAATGTAGAACACATTTCTTAAATAATTTGAAATATTAACAAAATGTAATGATTTTCATAAATATTTATGGGAATGCGTTTCAACTGTCCCAATTCCATTTATCAAATATCGAAGTAGCAACATCTTGACTTTGTTTTAATATCAATTTGCCACAGTTGTTGGCCTCCACGTGATGTTCATTTTTCTGTGCAATTTGATTGCAGGTCACCACCTTCCAGCCGCTCTAACAACCACCCCCGAACATACCCACCCACGAATACCCTTGTGGCACGCACACCCACACCCTCACACACACATACACAATATGTTGCAATTTCTGTTAATTTCGTTATTGAGACACGTTCGCACGAACTGCGGGCGGGCACAGCTTGCGAAAGAATTCCCTCTGCGGTGCCAGAGATGCAGCTGGCCGCCGGACGATGGACATTGGCAGAGAGAGGAATGTGCAGTGGAGTCAAGTTGCTGGACTAAACTTTGGTTCTCCTGATTGATGCCAAGGGGAGGGAGGTTTGAGTGAAGGATTAGGAGGAAGCTGCTCGATTGGCAAAAGAAGCCACAGCAAAAGCTTGCGGTGTGTGCATATAATTTGATATGCCAGCGCAGGAAAGAAATCCTTTTGGCCAGCCAGTAGCCACTGCCAATTTTCAGTAGCCGGACGCCACAACAAAGCGACCAACTGTGGGGAAATTTATTAACGTTTAAGCAGCCTTCGTGTTATTCAAGCAAATCAACTGGCTCTCTTTGGCAATTCATATTGTATTTCATAAACTATGACCATTAGAGTGTAAAATAGTTGAGAAACCTGCGGTTGGGATATTTTTAGGGATTTAATAAAAAAAGTTTTTAAAGCGCTTTGATAATAAGGTTAAATTCGAGTGTTTGAAATTGAACATGAAGTTATTTTTGTTTGGAAATTTAGATTATTTTAGCCTAACATCTTTATATTTTAAAATTAAACTGTTGTTGAACTAATGCAACGTTTATTTTAAGACCTAAGTCTATTATAACATGATTTTTCCAACAATTTGGTCTTAAAATGTGTGTGTTATTTGATATTGTTCTAGAATGTTCTAAGAGTTTATATTAAATATATATTTCTAAACACCGAAATGTACGGATTTTAAAGCATTTTAGCCCCAAACACTAAATACAGTTCATTTCCCCACTGACTGACTTTTAATTGACAATTAAAACACTTTTGACTATGTGACTAGCATAGCATAATATTTTCTTTGATGATGCAACATTTTAAATAAACAAGAATTGAACTTTTTTGCGAACGCAGCTGACCTCAGTCAATAAATATACAATTAATGTGCAAAAATCAACATAATCAAATTACGACGGTTTGATTGGTTAAATTGAATTTATAATGATGGCCGAACCGTTTGCGCTGTTGGATAATCAGTTTAGCATTGTAATGCCAGAAAGTATCTGTGGCTCAATTCAAATTGTTCGCTAAACCAGAAACATGTGCAAAAAACACCCCGAACGAAATGAAATGTGTGCAAATAAGCAAAACATTTATATGCATTAACACTTTAATCTGTGACAGGGCTGATTTTACACGCTCAATTGAATTAAAGATATTTGCTGAAAACAATTTGGAGCAAAAAATCAATTGCAATATTTATGTAATGATGGCCCTGCCTCCGCAACTATTTCCTATTTATCGCAGTTAACTTGTGGAAAATGTTAACATTTAATCAAATCAAAACAAGCTAACAAAGCCAAATCCATACCTGGTAACAAAAAATGCAATAAATATTTGATTGCTTTTAATGGCAGAAAAAAAAAGAAACGCAAAATTCAAATAAAAGTAAACACAAACATATGCATATAATTAGTTGCAAGCGAAAAATGTGATTTTACCAGCAAAACTTAACGAGAAAATGGAAGCGAAATGAAATTAAAATCAATTTTTTCCACTTTCAACGAAAAATTAAACTGGGAGATTTTAAGGCACTATTTTGAATTTTAAATATAGTTTTAATAAAAATAATTTAATGTATTCTATATGCATGTCTTTACATATCAGTTTATTTTATTATTTTATAATCCTACCTTAAATAATATTTCTATTTTTAAGAAAGGGGAAAATTTTCAGATAAATTTCTATATAATTTTATACAATTCGTTGAGCAAAAATTTGAAAATTGGTTATCTAGGAATTCCTTACCGGCCGCAGGACAATAAACGAAGGTGAATTTCAAGCGCTGTGGCAGAGACAAGTAAATCAAATTAAACTGGAATGTTCCGGTATGCAAAGCTATGACATAAAATACTTTCCACTAGCCAACCCAACGACGACGATGACACACCCACAGAATGTTCAAGGCACTGCGCTGGCCACATTCCTGCGGCTACTGTCGCCTGCCAGTCCTTGCCGCCTACTTCCCGGCAAATATCCAAATTAATAAAATACAAATATTCACAGTGCCGGGCGTAAGTTAACCAACGGGAGGACCAGTTGATTAGTCTGCCATGACAATGCCAAGGATTTTTCACATTCCATACGCAAATTGATTCAATTATTGGCATTTAATTAAATGCAAATAGCACTGGTCCCCACCTGTACCCACGCTCCTCGCCCCCTTCAGGCTTGAGGGGGACGAAGGTCCCGTCCCCCCTTTGTGGCAGCCAGTTTTAAGAACTTCATTAAAATGCCAGCCGACGACGTGGACACAGAGCTGGCAACCAAAACCAAATATTTCGTTCATTTCATTTTGTCAAATTTAAATGCCCCTTGACAAAAGATTCTCCCGCGCACCCACACTCGTAGAAATATTTTCAGAGGAGCTGGTATACACTGAAAATAAATAAATACAATATTTGGAGATTCATAAAAATGTAGAAATTTCATCTATTTTAAATTATTTGAGAATTATTTAGTTACTTTATGGATGCGGATTATATTCATTTATTTCATATATGAAACATTTATTATATTTACAAGAGATTTGTAATTTCAAAGTATATATTTAAGTTGAGATCCGATTTATTGGCTCCAACTATGCCTGTAAATATAGTCTATTTCTTATTTATTTGCAGAAAATTCCTCCGATTTCTTAATTAATATTAAACAAAAAATTTATTTATTTAAAAGGTAATCATTATAAATTATCTGGATAGCTTTTACTAAATAGTTTGCTTAATTCTTTCTTAAAATGATTTTAATTTTGAATTTAATTTTGACTTCAAGAACTTAGTCAGTCGGCTGATTTAATCCTCATAAATCAAGTCACGATTGTTATGCCACAAACACCTAAAGATATTGTACAAATACAAGCAACCGACTATTATTTATAGTTTATGGTTATCATTACTCATCAGTATTCGTTTTACGAAATTATCACCTCGAAATTTGAAGTGAATTATAATAGCAATTCCTTTAAATTCCTTTCCTTTTATTAAAAAGCTCCTTTTATTAAATATCAATATAATGTTAATAAAACAATTAACGTACAAATTACATACATTTAACAAATACATACAAATAAAATGATAATCATTAAATTGTATACAAAAAAAGGTATAATTAAAAGATATAATTTAATAGCAATTTTTCCCTCTGTGCAGAGATTATCCCTTCAGCCCCTCCCCTCCGCATCGAAGCCATGTAATTGTTGTCCGTCTGGAGCAGCCCTGCAGTTATTTGCATTCAAATCGCAATTTTTGTCTCATTAGAAAGTATGCGGTGGGTGGTGGCTTGAGGGTGGCGAGTAGAAAGAGCTTGGCCATCGCATTCTTGCCCTCGAACATTCAGACATTGTCAACGTGGCCAACGACGCTTAAGTGTCCCAAAGTTGTGCCGGCCGCAAAGCTAAATGAATGCCAACAAGTCGAGTCCTCGGTCCAAACAGGGTGAGTCCAAGGCGGGCCCTCTTGGCTGGGGAGGAGGTGACAAGCCAGTCGTTATCGCCCCAGGGCTTTAGTTTAATTTCACTTCAATTTTCATTGTACAATTTTCGCATTTTTCGATATGTCCCCCAGATTTTAAGGAGGGAGCTGGGGGATTGCTTTGGTTGGTTGGTTGGCTGGTCGGGCTAAGGGTTGCTGCTTTGCAAACTGATATTGCCTTTTAAGTAAATCAATATCAAATGCCTGGGATTTAAGTTTGCCAAGTCACAGTCGAAGGGAAGCGATTGAATTTAGTGGCCACAAGGGGAATATATTCATACTCTTTAAAAAGTATTTAATACGGCAAGGTATTATTTTATTATAAATTGTAAATCAAGCGAAAAACAAAGCGGAATTCTATATTTAAAAGCAATAATTTACCTATTCATTTTGTAAGAAAATATAAAAGATTCAAAGAGTTTCTGAAAGATTTAAAACGAGTGATTATAAACTTTTCTACAATACAAATATATGCAAATACACAAAACTGAAGCTTAAGCTTGCTAAAATTAAATGGCAATTAAAATATTTCTTTGCTGGTTCTTACGAAAACCAATTGGAAAAATAATTTATGACTTAAATCTTAGCTCATGTAAATCAAAATATGTTTAGACCACACTTACGTTCTGGTATTGCTAATATTTTTCCAAGGACTTACCATTTATATAAACCACTAAATCCCATTAAAGATTCTTCATACCCTTAGAAAGGATATAAGAAAAATAAAGCACCTAAAACGAATGTTGCCACTGGCTTCATCAAGCAAATTTTGCGATGATGAATGAAAAAATATTCTTTCAATTCCCCGTCTTTTTTTGTTTTCACTTCACTTTATTTTCGCCATCGTAGTATATTTTATGTGAGCGTTTTTAATTTTGCAAAGTGAAAAGCAAATTTGTCACATTTTCTCTCTTTTCACATTCTGTATTATTGGATTGAGTCGCATTTGATGAAGCTGCTTTGGCCAGAGAACGAGAGAGAGAGTGGGATCAAGTTGCGGCGGGGTTAATGTTAATGCTAATAAATTATACGACAGCCTTCAAATTGAAATCCAGCGACGACAACTCAAACGAATTTAATTGAAAAACTGTTTTCCGCCGCTCGTCGCGTTTTGCATATAAATCAGTGAGCCAAGTGGGCGGCACCCGCTGCATCAAGTGTGTAGGGGGTGTGTTGGAGGGGGGACTGTGTGCCAGCCATCCGAACCAATCCCATACCATATACCATACCAGTCCATCCAATCCAATCCCAATGTCCAGGGCAGAGTCGCGGCAAGTTAGGCGCTCGCAGCTCACAAGCTCACATGTTCTGCATTTGGGCAAACAAACGCGACTCGCACAGGTCACTGCGTATTCAGAGCAAAATCTGGCCTCGTACACAGGAAGAAGTTATTGGAGAGCTTAATTATAGGCAAACTAGTCGTTAGATGTTTAGATAAAGGACCTAAATGCCTGTAAAACTGGGTTGTATGTGATTATTAGGCAGTGTGGCTCGAAGCTGTAGCTAGCGAGTTATCAAATTTCTTTGAACAGCTTCTGTTGGTAAACGTAGAGTATGCACATTGGAAATGGAAATTTGTAAGCTTTATTATAAAAAAAAATTGTCTTATTATATAACTCATATCTAACCACTTTGTTTGATTTATTTCTCTCCCGCAAATGGCCATAAAAGTGCAGAGATAATATCTTTAAAAGTCTTAAATACCAAGTGATTTATGGCTCTGAAATTTACTTGTTTCTTATATATGAAATCTCTAATAATAAATATAATGATAAATACAACTTCTTTTTCCAGTGTTTTAGTGTACATTGGTTCTTTAGTGTGTGTGTGTGTGTGCCACGCCTCGTTCGTGTAAAGTTGCCAGGCTCTTTCAATTAGCAATTTGTCAGCTGAATCCAGAGCTCAGGCCATGCAAATTATTCTCTAAAAATATATAGTACGAGCACAGAGACATATGCAAAATCCCCACTAGCATGCCCTTCCATACAAATCGGTTGTAATTCAATTATAAACTAGAAAAGCGGAAATAAAAATATATAGGCGTACGTATAAACATTTCCATAAACGAAATGTCCTACCTCCTGCAACTGGAATTTATTTTAATTTGTTTGTTTTCATTTGTTTTTCTTTTTTTTGTTTGTTAGTTTTAGTTGAGTTATAGCTGTAGGTGGATGCATGAACAAGTCAAATATGCAGGGATTTAATTAAAAAATCTCCACAAAGCTGCGATTTTTTAATTTAGTGTCAGGATATTGGGGGAAAAGGCTAGGGAAGTGTCCTGCCAAATGGTCTGAATGCAAAATAAGGCCAATTTTAGTTTATAAAGGTTTCTGGTCCCGGCATATATTTTTTCTGTTCAACTTGGATTATCAGGACTCTAAGGGATATTGATGTATACATTTTATTTCAATGGAAAGTTATAGAAATTTTTTACTAGAGTTGATGAAAATCTGAAAGCGGATTATTCGGAAATTCAAAAAAACAGCTGTGAAGTAAGGAAAATAATAAAAAAAATATAATTTACAACTGTATTACCTTTCAGTCGAGTTATTCATCTATAAAAACACCATAGATATAATATTATTTAACACATGCAGTGCTTTGGTTTGAGTGTAAGTCAATGGAATTTAATTAAAATTTAATAATTGTACTTGAGGAGTTTACTAACTATTTTATTACGAAATAAAATTGGAGCAGTGTAAATCAACAAAATTAAAATTAAAATTTTCAGTAAATATTGAGCTAAATTTAATTTTGTGTAGGATTGTGCTTGAGTTTTTCTTAATTTAGTAAACGCTTCAACATAATTATATATATTTAAGAAAAGTGTACTAATATTATGAGTTATTAATATTAGTATAACAAAAAATTTAAAAAGCTTTGTTTTAAATTGGAATTTACAATAAGATTTAAACTGATTTAGAACAAAGCCTAACAATAAGAATTTATTATCCTATTTGTTCGTCTTAAACTCCATTCGTTTTAACCTATTTCTATGCCAATTCACAGCGCATTAGCTGGCTGACTTGCTTATGTATGTATGTATTTCTTTCCGTTGGCTATAATCCTGGCAACTTCATTGTCAGTTTAAACAGGAGGTGAAAGGTGGTAGTAACCGCCCACCTGCCAGAAGTCAAACAATATAGCGACGGAAGTAGCAAATAAAATTCAAATTTGTGCCAAAGAGTTACGTGGCAAGAGAATTCCAAATTTCCCCCTATTTCCCATGAGTTGATTTCAAAACGCTAATGTGCTGCATGAGGGTATAGGTTCATATATGAATATATATATATATATAAATATATATATATATAAAGGTGAATGAGTGTGTGGGTAGAGCTTTATGAGAGTTCACCGTGTGTTGGCGGTAATAAATTTCACCCCATTCCCACATTCTCTTTGGGCCATTTATGCCTTCCATTTTGCATTTATTTCAGCTTCCCATTGTGCGCTCTTGGTGCTTGTCTGTGGGTGTATTTATGAGTGTGGGCGTGTGTATTTGTGTGTGTGTGTATGTCATGCTGAAGTGCAATATTATTATGCTAATTATCTTTTTGGTATTTCAATTGAAGCTACAATGCATCTGCTGAGACTTGCTGCGCCTGTCAGTGGGGAGAACATTTATTAGCTGTTAAACTCATATTTCTGAATAAACGGAAATATATGAATAAGGATAAGGAAAAGATTTAAATACGCTGGCAGGAATATAAAGGTAGCAAGGAAAATTAAGAAATACAAATGAAGATCTACAGCAGTGGCGTCTTTGACTTAATTCCTTATATGGTTTGGTTATATATTAAACTGATATTTAAACTGATTAAAAAGATAAAAATGCATAATACAATATATATTGAAACACTTTTGCTTTGCTGGAAAATTTAAAACTTTATTGAAATTTCGTTTTACCGCAGGACATTATCGATGGCGAGTTCCGCGATTGAAAAGGGATTCCGATTCGATTCAGTGGGGATTTTTGTGGCCGAAAGAGGGACATGGCTTTAATGGGAAAAACGCAGCTGCTTATTAACAATAATTTCCCCAAATGTGCGGTTACGTTTAAGCCAACAAACGCCAAAAACGCCGGGCATTCCGTATCTGTGTGCGTATTTACAATTATTAACGTGTAACACCCACACGCACAAATACACACAGAAATGTGTGGTGGGGCAGGAAGAACAAACACGAAGTGGCGGGCCAATACAACATGGCTTACACATATTCCCTCGGATGCGAATGTGGCAACAAACAGCGGCGACAAATGTGCGAGGGGTGGCAGTGGGTAATAAGGCAATGTTTGTGGGGTGAATAATGATAAATGGCTGGGGGAGGTGTGGGAGGTGGTGCTGTAGCTGCTGCTGTTGCTTTGGGCCACATTGTTGCTCCTTTCGGCCTTTGCTGGGCAATTAAATTAAACTTAACACTGCCCGTGGTCCAAACAGTGGCCAGAAGATACCAATGGCAGCTGGTGGTGGGCGTGGCATTGGCAATCAGCAGTTACAGCGGCTAATTATAAGTATAGACTGGTTTAACGACGCTCCTGAGACTGGACGGCTCAATTACATTTCAATAATATATATTCGGGCCAACACTGAGTGTGTGTGTTTTTTTGCAGGCCCTGCATCTTGTTAATTACTCTGCGGTTTTGCAATGCTACAAGAGATATAGGCCGAATTGGTGCCAGAAGTTGTTTTTATGGCATGGAAACAGTTAATAATTGGCTAACTGGTAAGGTAAAATAAGGATAAATTAGGTAATAAATGTTGAAGATTCTGAATACAAGAGTTAATTTAGATTTCAATTCTTTAAACAATTTAGCAGAAAACTTAAAAACACCTCAGAGAGTGTCGAACACAATGTTATAAAATGTTACACAATAAAGTAAAAATATACAACATTTACTTATATCTTAAGATACATATTTATAGCATTTTCAACGAATTTTTGTGTATAATTTGTAACGTGATTAAATATATTCATTGTAAACTCTATAATTTGATCAACAAATCGATCTTTATGGCTTCTTACGCCTTTAGCTAATAAATTTGTCTTGCAACGCTTCATCATAATCACTACCTAAATCAGAATGCTAAAACTACTAAAAGTGAAATAAAACTTAAGCTAGGTACCTATGGCTAGCATTCAACATATTTGAGGAATGAGAATGGCCGCTTTATGTGGGCAATAAAAGAGCACTCGACTGTTGTTTAACGATCCGAACATAGTGCCTGGAAGGTCAAAATAAAATAAAAAAAGAATAGACCAGAACTGAGGTATGCTAAGCAGGAGCAGCAGCAGATCGTTAGGGAGCCATCGGGAAGTGCACTTTGTTGGAATAGAGTTCATGGCACATGCACCACGGGCAAGGCAAGGAAAACTTTACGGCTTTGGCACGAAGCTCGGGCCTCGTAATAATCATAAGTAATCTAAATTCACAGTTATGTATTGTCTGGCTCCCACAATTCCGGCAGAAAACCGCCCACACTTTGCGACCGGTCTCTGAGTGCAATTGTAAAGTGCACGGTTTTATAGCATACTTTTTCGGGCCCATCTTCGTGACTGGCTTGTGCTTTGGGCTAGTCCCCGTTTTTACTTCTGGCCACAACACACAAAAGAGTAATTTACATTTATGCTGATGATAATGATAATTGCTATCGTTGATTCTCTGTAATCCGTTTCTTGCCAAAGTTTTATTTTGTTGATGTTTATTTTTCTTTTTGTTTTCGGGGCCTACATGCGTTCTTGTTTTTAATTAATTAATTTCCATTTTATTATGTGGCTATTTTTGGCCATTATTATTTCACTGCATTTCAGGCCGCAGCGTTTTTTAAGCCTCCGGTTTTGTATGTGTGTGTGTTTATTTTTTTGTCCAGCCAGCATATGTGTTTATTTTTCCGCTTTCCGTTTTTGACCCTATTTTATTTCTATCAAATTGATATGCGTGAAATTTTCTGCATCAACGGCATCAAGATTGATTTAATTGGAGATTTCTGATTTTTTAAATAATGAAAATTCAATCTCTATACTTTTTTATGAAGCTTGCCATTTAATAGAGAGCAAGAGTATTTGTAATTCGCAGTTTTTCGAAATAAATATTTCATGATTTCTGGATTGCAGTAAAATTTCTCTTTAGGTAAATTTTTTTAATTATAATACATGCAAACATAATACCAAAAAAAACAGGCTTTATTGAAACATTCTGACTAAAAAATGCAATAAATTTATTAAAGTCTTTAATATATTTCAAAAAGGTAGAAATTTAGAAAGCTCTTAACGGCGGACGCACCTTTAAGTGACATTTATTATTGAGCAAAAGTGCTGCAAATGGAAAAGAAGCTGCTGGCAAAATGAATTGGCGCACATTAAATTAAGTCGTTCAAAGCAAGTCCCAAATAAATAGTATGCAATTTATCAGCCAAAGAAATAAATAATGCACTTAGCCTAGAATAAAACTGGTGGCTCAAAGGAGACCAAAATGAAATTTTACCGATTCACTACAAAATGCAGCAGCAGCAGCAGCAGCCAAACCAAAGTTAAACAAGCAAATTAACATTTTAAACACACTGCCAACACGAATCCATGAAGCTCACAATTCCATGTTCATTTACTGCGGCCGCCGCCTTTGCTCTCCAGCTTTTGTGCTTTGTTTGAGTTTGTTTTGCCATTGCATCTGTATTTGTATCTGTATCTGTGTATGTATAAGCATCTGCTGCTGCAGGCTGCAGCCTCTGCCATTGCCACTGCATTTGTATCTGCATCTAAGCCTTGTCTGCATCTATTTACCCTTGCCAGTCAAAGGGCTGCCTTCCACCGGTCTCGTTAAAGGCAGGCGGCTAAAATATTTGCTTAGTTTTAACGTTAATGGAAATTTAATGCAGCTGTATAAATCTCTGACTGCCAGATAGTGCAGGTCTATAAATTCGCAGGTGAACACAAATCTGGATATAAGTTATAGTTAACTTTACTTAAATTTATGGAAAGATGCATAAATTGCTAAAGAAAATGTTAATGTTAATTATACCTTTTAATACAATTTTACGAATACATAGGAATTCTAGATCAGCGAGTCTGCCGAGTCGATCTAGCCATGTCCATGTTCCAAAAAGTTTAATGCTATCGACTATATTTTATTATATTTTAAATATTTACTTTCCATAGATGAGTATATTTACAATGACTTCTTACCTTGCAGTATTATTTTATATTTTAGCACTGATGCTCACTCAAATATTTTGATGAGAAAATTAAAAGAGAACTATTAATATTTACTTATTACTATAAAATTGCAAGTAAAAAAATAAACATTAACAGTCCTTTTTTATAAAATATGTTTTCCGTTTTCAGAAGCACTTGGGGCATTTTTACTGACGAGCTATTAGAGAATAATGTGTTATTTGCCTAGGGAATTATGTTTATTAAAATTAATTATTCCGTGCCAAATAAGACATATTACTAATAATTTTTTAACACAGACATATGTATCTTTCCTTTATAACGGGGGGCACAATAATAATTTAACACTTTAAATATTCTATTCCGTTTTCATTTGTTTAATGCCATTCAAGCATTTCGGAAACTTTGGACTATATGTCTATAATGTTTAACGACCCGATAACTAAGTTTTAAGTAGCATATTAGAGGCTATTCACATTAATTTCTTACCTTGAATAATTGTTTTATACTTGTGCACTGATGGTAATTTTAACATTTTGCTGAGCAAAATAAAAAAGAAATATTAATATTTACGCTTTTACCGCAAAATGTAAAGTAAAAGGCAGCAAACACCAATTTTCCTTTTTTAATAAAAATATCTTTTCTTTTTCCAGAAGCACATGGAACATTTCTTTAGGTATGATATATAAGAGAAACATGCCATCTGATGTTTTATTTCTTCACTAAAAAATTAGATTCCTTGTTAAATAAAAAATAAGAATAAACAAATTGTTAAAAGCAGACTTGGGTACCTGCTGAAATAGTTGATGAAGGCACTGATTTCAACTTTATACCTTTTCATTTTCTAATCTGCACACTTGGAATTTTTGGTAACTAAAAAAAAATTGTTATATATGCCAATTTATTTCAAAATATACAATAAAATTGGCAATGCAACAAATCCTTTTGTATTGTATTTTATGCTTAATTTACCTGAACCTTTTTAGTATATTAATGTTATTAATGTACCTAAATATTAACCTTAAACAAGTTATGGAAAGACTGATGCACCAATTGAGTTGACTTGCTGGAAGGCAAGTAACGACTGAGATTCTTTGGGAGGAACCAACGTTATTTATAGCCTAGGGAACTTGCATATGTATTCACTTTTCATTAGGTGACTTTATCGATAATCTACTAATTAACTAAGTTCTGATTCAATGAATTCACTACCAATCTCACACTTTATACAATGTATGTAACTCTCCCAGCTTTTCAGTAACTGCTGCACCACCAGGAAGTGAGGACTCACTTACATTAATTAATTGAAATGAAGGACACTAATCAATGCACGGTTAGGAGATGTAGTCTGTCGTCACATTGCAATGCCTGCATACTATTGCTTCATAATATTATTCACAATATTCATAATATTGTTATCTGCATCTCAGGAATTGAAATCCTTTACTAAACTGACGCCTTCGCTATATTTTGAGTATGTTATCTAAGCAAAGTATCCAAGCCCAATGCATACGAGGACTAGAATCATTCAAGAGTAACAATTATACACTTATCAAAATAATATAATATACCATATAATATGAAAATTTCTGTGTTCGGAATTTAGCATCCTTTCTAACTTTTAATTGTGATTAAAATTTAATTTTTATTCTGGGTTAGTTGTTCAAATTCCGAATTTCGCAGGCGTAATAACCAACCATTTTTGTATATTTGATTTAATTTCAATTTACAAATTCTATAAGTGCAAGCATTGAACAAATATGTATATTGAATATACCTCAAACATAGGTTCACCTCTTAAAGATTAAGTATACGCAGTGTGGTGCCGTGGAAACCTTATATATTCTCCGCTCGGCAGCTTTGCCAGTTGCTGTAGGAGGTGTTGCCTCTGTTGTGTTGTTGCTTGTTTTTACCAACATAATTAAAATTGCGGTTGAATTATATATTGCACCTGTGGCGGGCCACCGCAGCTATGTCCTCGCAGCCCCGTCCAAACGGTGCGCACATTGCCCGTGTGAAGTCCTGCGGTTTGTCCACAGCACTTTAAGCCCACCCCCTTGTGCAACTCCGCATCTGTTTTCCTGGGTAAAAAAGGTGGCAACAAGAACAAGTTAAAGTTGTCTGCCCGCTCCCTTTTTGGACATATAAATTTTAAGTGCAACACATTAACGGCCTGCTAGCTGCAACACGCGGCGCAATGGGGAAAGGTAAATGCATCTAGCACAGGTGCCACAGCTCTTAGTGCCACTTGCAACATATGGATGTCGTGTTATAATTGCCCCAGCTTCACCGTAGGGCTGCGGCTCTGGGCAGAGTACCCCCTTAGGTCGAGCAAAAATTCACCAAAAATGACTTTTCATAAGGCAACCGAAAGCCTGGCCTGCAACGCTTTTCCTTTCTATTTTCTTTTCTTGGCTATTTTTGGGTTAACTTCTCTGCTTCTGGCGTGCTTGTAGCTGAGCAAGTTCAGGCCACGCCCACCGGTGACTTGCATTGTGCTCACCGTGGTAGTTGCCCCACAATTGTCGCGTTTGTAATACCCATTCCAGAAGGTCCTTTCATATATAAATGTAGTTGGTTTGAAACATAATTCTTTTAGATTTATAAAAGTTCATTAAGGCATTATTGTTTTTCTTATTAAATAATAAATAAAGGCTTTTTTATATATTTTTTAAAGACCTAAATATAGTATTAATCGTAATTGATTGACTATAAAGAATTTAAAGCGATATTTTGTTCCCTTTTTATGTCCAAAAGCTCAATTTTAAATATTATTTTGCCATATTTGCTTAAAAATTTTATTTAATGGAACAAAAATATTTGGTTACACAACTAATAAATAAATATGCTTTTAACTTCAATGTAGTTTCAAGGAATATTCAAAAATATATTTTGTAACCTATTTAAATCATCATTTGCCCAATTATTCGTATTTATAAAATTTATAAACCTCTAAATATTGTTAATATTATCAAGTAGTTAAATTGTCTTGCAAATATACCAAATCCTATTTTCCTTAAAGGGTACTCCCAGTTCGTATTCCCCGTAAGATGACCTTCCCTCACTTGGGCTTCTGGCTTAGTTCGTTCCTTTTTTCTTCAGTTGTAATAATGGCAAGCCAGTCTGGACAATATAATCACGGGTTTAATGCATATAATTTTCTGCATGAACAGGCCCCAAGACCCTCGGATTCCACCCACCTAAATATCCGTGACCAAAGCTGTTCATAGTCATTAGTTGCTTGCTCGGCTCCATGCCGCCCTGGTACGTTCTGTGCCGTTTGCCATGAATAATGACTTGCCACTTGATATTGTTAGCAAATAGCGAAAATTATTAATGTGCGCACTGGGGGTCGAAGGCGTGGCTCCCAGGCCTACGCCAAAGGTCAAGCCTTCGTCGAATCCGAATTTCTGATAGAAATGCAACTGATAATGAGAGGGAATTCCATAATGAGGGAAATCCAATAGGTGGTCAGATTGACCGCGGCGAATTTCCCATTAATGGCGGAGCCAAAACGTGCTCCTTAACGCATAAACAATGTGAGCCAGGAACCAGGACATAAATCAATGGCAGTGATACTGGGAATGCCATAATTTTTGGACTGATTTTTTGTCACTTAACCAGCCGAAAGAGCGGTAGAGAGAGTATATTACACGGCTCAATGGGGACAACTGATTGTTTATAAATAAATACCATAAACAAAGAGCTGTACCAAAAAATGGCAGCCCGAAATTGAAATGAATTTTAAAAGCGATGAAAGAGAAAATCGGAATCAGAGTCATCCGCGGGGTCTCTATATTAAAAATGCATTATGAAAAACACGTCTGTTTGTTTCTCCAACTGATGGAATAAAATGACGTAAAAAATAAAGGATTATATGACCCGGATGAACGTTTTTCTCCGATACGTACACCGAACGAAAGGCATTACCGTAAGATAAGGTTTATATATACAATTTATCAAAATCTGACCATAAAAAAAGGAAGTTATAGCTATTTAAAGCTGCCTAGCTCGAGCTACCTAAAAGGCAAACTTGAATCTTGAAAACTATTTTATATTTCAGTGTACCATATATGCCAATATATGTGGATAACCTCTCATATATATATATTATATATATACCTCTGATTCGATTCTGCATTCAATTGCAGGCGGAAATAAACATGCATCAAGCTTGCTGCACGCACCGCCGTAAACATGTCGCCTGTGCAATGGTTACTACGGACTCCGGGTGGAGGGTTACGCCAACGCCAGAGCTTTTCGGTCCGGGCATGGCACCTGAAACCGGGACGCATGCCACTCATTGCAAGTGGCAAAAAAAAAAACTAGCCAAGCCAAGTGCCAGAGCCAGCCACACGGCTGCGTCCCTGCATTCAACAAGCAATTGAATAACAACATTTCCATTTGGTTCGTCTTTCGAATGACGATTAAATTAAAGCTACACCCAGTCTGCGGGGAGAATTGAAAGCGGAATGTTAGCAAGGACAGCAAGGCAAGACTAGCAGCAGTTAGCGTAAATTGAGCTAAATGCAATAATCAGTCAGCCACCATTAATCAATGGATAAAAACATTCAAAGGATTGCGAATGGGAATTTAGGGTAAATTCCATAGGAGTTTAGTTGATACTATACAGGTTATAATTATGGGTTGTTAATAGATTATTTACAATTTTAGTGAGATGTAGATAAAATCTTATATTTTATTATTATATTTCTTTAATTAAGAATAATACAAAATGCTTGAATTGGATGATAAATACACTTGTTTAGAGTCTTTTCTTAACATGCATCAAGTCTTGTGGTCACAGCATATGCTCATAAGCCCTTAATAAAACTTAATAAATATAAAAAAAACTATTAATTATCATGAATCAAAAATACAATTTTTTTAACTTAAATTAACGTAGCTTATTGGCTTTATTACAACTTAAATCTAACAGAAACTGTTAATCGCCAGGACAGCAGGGATCAAGCCACTGTTAAATCTTCTTTTGTTGTTTCTAGTAATACAAAATCAATAATTACCCTTGACACTTTCGCATATTTTTTCCTGATCTCGAAATATTCAATGCCTGTGCATAAAGTTCAAAAATAGGAAAAAATTTATAAAGAAAGAGGGAAAATAAATTGCTTTTTGTTTGGTAGCAGCAAATAAATACATAAATATGCAGCTTACGAGTGCAACAAGCATCAACCATCGACCAGGGATATGCTATATATATTTTTTGCTGGCTGGATATAGAAATGTAAATACAGTTTATGCATAAATGTGTGTTACGCCCCGCTGCAGTCAAAAGGCCAGGGATTAATTTTTTGTACAGACTTTACAGTTTTCAAAGTCATTTGGGAAGGTGAAAAAATTTTTGAAATATTTGCTATTTGCAGCTTATCATTTTTTTGCATTTATTTGCATAAGCATTTGATTGCTCGGGATTTTAAGATAAATTCCTTTGTTAATTTTTTGGAAAAAGTAGCTGAAATTGATATATGACATTAAGCTTTGTGATTAGCAAATATATTCAGATCTTTTATATGCTGCTTACGCCAATTATTAAATTAAAATAAAACCAAGTCAACGACTGTAATTAATAATTATTTTTATTAAGCTCTTGAACTACAAAACAGACTGACTTTAGAAGTATTTGTAATTAGGAAGGAATTGCACTAAACGCACTCAAACTAAAATTATGCCTACACATGTATTTCAATATCAAATCAAATTAATTATCTGCCACAATGCAAAGCGTTTGGCAAACAGACAAATCAAATGCCTATAGTTTGTGCATTATGCATGCCCATAAAACTGTTATAAAATCGAATTAAACTGGCAAAACCTTGGGGGGTTGGGTTCGGGCCATATCATAACAACAACCACTTGAACTGGCCCCATTGTTCATTTATATAATTAAATTCAACAAGCGGTCAGACCGAGTATCGAATAGCAGAGAATCAGCCTGGATATGTCGGCCTGCTTATGCATATAATTTCCCCGCATTATTTACAGTTTACATTTGCCAGAGATTTTTATGGACCACAAATGGTCGGCAAACTAATTTTACAGAGAAATATTTAAAGGAGAAGCTAGCAAAAAGTATCAAAAAAATTAACATTATTAGGCAGGCAATTTATAAACATCATAGAATGGATAGGTACAATTTTCTACTATTTTTGATCTGTTTTATCCGCACCTGTTAATGGCTTTCGATTTAAATCTGGCATTGGGGGTTATGCTTTCTCTAATTTCCTGCTAAAATGAGTTAACGGGTGATGTTGGGTGATTTTACAAAATGGGTTTCCCAGATTTTGTCAGTATTATGTTCCCAAAATAGAGTTTGCTGAAAAGGTAATTGATAATTTGTGGGTAGTTAGGAAATATTACGAATTTTCTCTCAATCGTTTCCAATTGAATATACATAATCCCTAAATCGTTTCTGGCTTTCCTTTAGTTCTCAATATTAAGCTAATTAGCCAAATCTGTATACTATATTCTGGTGATTTCTATTATTTTTATTCACATTCCCAGCCTGCCGTTCCCTGGCGTTGGTTTGCAATTGGTATTTGCACTTGCCACGCATAATTTATGCATAATTATTGAGAGCAAACAGTGCAACTGGAGGCTGGGCTATTTTGACCCGTACTCGTGCTTGGCCAAAACACACACACATATGTATGCAAATCGGTGTTTAGGCCACGGTGCGTGCTTTGGTATGTGTGTGCTTCGGTGGCCGCAACAAATTGACTTGCCATTAAATATTATTATCAATTTGCCGCAGATTTTTGCTAATTTTATTTAATTGCATATTAATTTTGTGTGCTGGCTCTTGGCCCAGATGCCACTCTTAGTGGCATGCTTTTAGCCTACCGCCATTCGCTATATGCTATTTTTCCTCTTGCCACTCGAAAGAGTCCAGTAAAACACTTTTGCTTTCAGTGCCAGGCAGGCAGAAGCTTCCGGTCTCGGTGATTAATGTGCTGCAATAACGTTAGGGCCAGCTTTAAGCCACGACTAAGAGATATAAGGGCAGCCAGCAGCCACACATGCCATTCCTGCCACTTCCACGGAACTCGGTGCTTGGACCTTCGAGATTCAAGCAGCAGCAAGCACCTCGCTGGTCCTTCTTGGGTCTGGCAAATATTTTTGTCTGCTCGCAAAATATTTAACACAATGGCTGTTAATGGCTGTGGTCAGCCAGGGATTTTCTCTATTTTTCCAGCTCTTCAATTTCGCTGCCGCGTATATTTTTTTTAGTTTAAACATAACAAGCGATAAATTAACTGAGGCTCGACAGCACGAAGCTCTTTGTCGGCCTCACTAATTGCAAGTGTGCCGGCCACATAAATATAAAATCCACTGACCGCGGAGTTTAAAGTGCTCGTCTTTAAGTAGACGCCCCTATATATTTTTTTTTGCCAGTGTATGCTCCCTTGCACCACATTAATTAATTATGTTATTATGCACGCAAAAGTTCGTAAAGGTAAAAGTTTGCAGTATGCAACAAAATATTGAAAATTAAGACCAAGCCAAAGTCTGGCACGCCCCCTTGCCAGCCATACATAAGGGTGTCTATTAGTCTACACACCCACACACACACACACTCTCAGTTACCTTGGCAAGACAATAATTTTTATATGCTAAAGTTTTGCCTCATGAGTTTGAAGCTTTTGTGTTCACACATTTTAAGCGTTTTTATAGACACTTTATGCTGGTTGCAGCAACGCGGCGTATGCGTAATGTGGCAAGTTTTAATGATTTATGAGCTGGCGTATTATGCGCTCATAAAAAAGGTGCAAAATGGATACTATAATGCGCTTAAAAGATCTTGTCCTTTGAGGGCTGAGCTGATATTCAGATTCGTAGAAATTTTATTATTTTTTAGCAATATTTTAAAACGTGTTTAGAGAAGATCTAAGCTAGATTTGTTTGCCTTGCAGCAACATTAATTGTTTACTTGTTGTTATTTATAATAAGAATACATATATTAAATACATATATTATCCTTATTATCCTTAATCTGTTTGATTTGTTACAACCACAATAAAAGTTCTTTAAATATTATTTTTAAATTAGAAATAATATCGATGCTTTCGAAATCAAGCCTCCAAACTGAGGTGTGGTGTCCTTAAGGCAAGTCTGTGGTGTCCTGTGGGTGTGAGGTTTGCTGATGGTAAGCGCTGACTTGAGCTCTTACCTTCGGCAACACAATTGGAGGGCTAACAATTGTCGATAAATCATTACAATGGCAAATGCTTGTTTGTTTGTATGCGTAAATAGGTAGTGTTTGCACTCGTCCTTCCTCACACCAACACCATCACGAACACCAAAACCAACACCAATCCTCAATACCAATACAGGCACACTAACACTTACTCCAGGACCTGGCTCTTGAATAAACATAAATGCATGGCGTTTATGTTAAAAGCACCCAACGGGGGCACTTATCAGGCGCCAGTCCTGGTTTCAGATTCCGATTCCCTTCCATATTCGGTTCTACCTCTGGATTCTGTCTTGGCTGCTGCTGCTCTTGATTCAGCTTCTGCTGCTGCCTTTCCCACTCAGCAGTCACCAGTCAACAGTCGGCGGCAGTCGGTACTTCTGCCCGGCGGCTGTCTGGATGAGTGATTGCCGCTGCACATGTGTGGGTGAGTGCGTGAGTGGCGGGCGTGCCACTAGCTGTCATCCGATACTTTGACAGCTTCCTTTTGTTAACTTTGGACACGCAGAAAAATAAGATGTTTCTGGGAATAGAATGGGAATCAAATCATTCTGATTCTTTATACCCTAAGTAATTATTTCTTAACAAAGCAATAAAAGGTAATAAATTTTATTGTTATATTATTGTAAGATTTATTTGCAGTTTAATTTTTCGTGTATGAAATCTAAGTTCTTGGGGACACACAACGTGACAGTCTTAGAGTTCTCCCAGTTTACAACGACGCTTTGCTCGAGGCTCTATGTAAATTTGCCAAAGTTACTGCATGTGCGTTTGTTTCTCTATTTATGCCCTTCCTCTTTTTTGAAGTGAAATCCGAGAGATTTAGCTTCAAACAGGTGGCAGGCACCAGAAATTACCAAAACTTGATTTTAAATTAAATGAATATTTATTAAAGCATTGCAGCCATGCAAAGCAGCTCTGCCACCAAAGCGGTGGTGAAATCGTAAAAGACGTGGGCACTGTGGCTCAGCGCGTTTATGCCTCAATAAGCTCATGATTAATAGCCCGTCTCACTGGCTTTGTAATGAGCAAAAGGCGAAGGAACCCAGCGAGCTCGTTGCAAACGAATCAACCAAAGGGCAACTGGAAAATGTGGGGAGGCAGGATGGCCTCGTCCTTGTTGTTTTTCCCGTTAGGGGAACTCTATAAAAAAAAGGAAAAACCGCAGCTATGAGTATAAGATGAAATGTATGGGGGATAAAAATTCACTGGGGGTAAGATGAAACGCCCACAAGAGAATGAAAATCTGGGTAACCAGCATTCACTTGCAGTTAAATTGGTTTTTAATAAGGAAATTTTACTTAAAAATGGAATGCGTGAGATACTCCAAAAACAGAAATTAAAATTGGCACAAGATTGCTACCTAAGTTACAATTGTCCTGCGTTTGTAAATAAATTTGAATAAACAAATCTTCCATTTACCCCTCGCAATACCCTATCAAGAAGTACCAACTGATTTTCACACTCTGAACCCCAAAAATATTTCCCATCCAAATTCCGGGAACCACTATTCTCGAGGGCTCCTCAAGAGAGAGAGTCTGCAAATGAGGCACAAGGCATAAGGGCGACGGATATTTCGCCGAAGTGAACTGAAGTGCGGCGGGGCTTTGGTGCTTCGAGGGACTTATGCAAATATTGGATCAGTCATCGTGAGCGGCAACGTGAACGTCAACTCCGGCGTTATAGCCATCTCATTGGCATCGTCAACGCAAATTGTCGCTTCACCCAAGACCAAAGCTGTGGGTATGCAAGTAGTGTTCCGTACACCTTAATGCTTTTACCATTACCATATGGAATATGGCATCCGCCTGCCCGTCTTTAGCTCTGTTTGTTTTTGTTTGCTGCTCGTTGATTTTGCGTTTTTGGTTTTCTGGTTTTTGTTTGCTTTGGTGTGGGTGTGGTTGCCGTTTTCCGTTTTCCAGCTTTCCCAATGCTCCGGCCAACTTTCTAACGGCAGTTAATGTTACGTGTAAATGCGCATTTCCGTTTCCTGTCACTGGCTTCCAAAACCATCATCAAACCTCACCCATCATTTACTTCCGCCAAATGGAGTCGTCTTCGAATAGCATCTACATTTGGGATGACATAATATCTTAATGGTACTTATTTAATATAAATTTGATATACATTTTGATATTACATAGATATTATATTTGTTTGTCATTTTTATATTTATCTGATTAAAGCAAATATGAGAATTTATATATTTTCCACTTTAATTACCATGCATTTTTTATATGATTGATGATGAGTTTTAACTATCGATTTTCATCTCTAATATGTGGTATAAAAAACTCACTTGTACTTAAACACTCAAACACTTACAGCCCATAATCGACACATACATATGACTGTTGGCAGTTTTTCCAAAAAGCCAACTGTTTGCCAGGAAATTGAGCAAGGGAAATTTTCAGCCTGTTTGCAATTTACTTGAAGGAATAACAATATATAAAGTGATGGTCGGGCACGTAGCAGGTGTGCATAATTAGGGCTGATAGCCAGAACCCATATATGACACTTAAATTAATATTTAAAAATTAATTAAATATAAGTCATACACAATAAGAAATAAACTTCAAAAAATACTAGCTCTGCAAAGTGCAAAGTTGTCGATGATTTTTCAGCACAAAAGAAAATGTTTAGACTTTAATAATGTCTTAATATTAATTTATTAATTAAAAATATAATGCTTTATATTGTATATAATATTAATATAAATAAATAAACTAAACTAATCACCAAATTGCAGTATTCTGATTTAAATAACACAAAATCGTAAAATATTAAGTATACGCAGCAGTGCAAAGTCCGACCTAGATTTAATTAATGTAATAATATGTCTTAATACTAACATACTAGTTAAATGCATTATGTTTAGTTTTATATTGATATAAATTTATAAACAAAGAAACAATTAAATAAGAGATGAATTATTCAAACTGTGCAAATATTACGTATACGTATACGTATATATGAAAATGTTAATATTTATATGACGTAAAATATTGCTATGTATTTTGAAAAATAATACCCTCGCCACATACATTTTTAGCTATTCAATTATTTTGTTTGATTAAAAATATGTATAATTATTTAATAGCTAATTACTTGAGCCTGTCCATTTTTATTTCCATTGTCACCCTGAATGCTGCTTGTGATTGAGTTGGTATCTGAAAAGCCTTCTTGACCCTATCTTTTGGTTTCTCTTTTTTACTTTTCCGTCGATTTTCCGTTGGTTTGCCAGGCCGTTTTATAATGAATTTAAATTTTCTGTAAATGTCCCTTGGAGCGATTGCTTCTCCCTGTTTGTGGCTATGCACTGCATTGCCTTGCTTCCTGTACCCGCTCCATACTGTTGGCCATCGACAGAACTTCTCTTCCTTTTCCGCTTTTTTTTTACTACACCCCTCATTCCCCTCTTGGTCATGGACATCGTTACTTTCATTAGCAGCTCCTTCTTTTTTAGTGGCCATCCCTTTGGCCTTTGTTGTTGTTGCCTTTGTGCACTTCCTGTGCCAGAAATTGAATTACAATGTTGTCGCTGCAGTTGCCCCGCAGTCCCCGCCCCTCGTTTCGTTGTCATTGCAAATTTTTTTGTGTGTAATCAAATTGCAGACGAATTTTTTTATGTCATTCTCTTTTGCAGCGTTTTTCGTGGGCTTGGCAAGTCATTTAATTTGGTTTTTATAAAAAGTTCGCTGGGCTAAATAGTGGGAGCCTACTTTTTCTTGTTGTATTTTTAACTTTTTAAAAGGGTGTGAACAGTGATTTTTTGTTCCTTCCAAATTGCATTGGATGGCTCAGACGCAGTTGCTGAAGTTTAATTGGGGGCCCAAATGAGTTATTAATTGAGTTATTAGTTCAAAATAGCCATACAGCTCTTTTTTATCCAGTGGGTTTGGGGTTCTTTAAAAATAACGAAAGCAACTGCATTTGTTGTATGTAACGTGTGGAGAAAAAATAAAAAATTGTATATGTAATGGGCAAAATTTTATTTCTTTATGAGTCATATAAGGGAAAGTTTGTACATAGTTTATGAGTATTTTTAGTAGATATTTTTCAATACTTTAACTTACTTACATCTGCAAAAATTCCATATTTATACTCTTGGTATTTTTTGTAGTTATAATAGAAATAGATTTGTTTTTTAATTAGTCAATTTGTATGAAATTAGTAGTTGTTATGTTAACTCAAATAATATTTTCTGATGTTTTTAGGATGCCCCTATCTAGTTAATGCATCTTCAAGTATGCTCAGCAAACTCTCGTTTCAGAATAAACTCCCTATCTTCTTGGTCTGGGTTATTCATTGTCTTACCCCTCATTGTGCGGTCGATTGCATTTATGAATTTCAATTGCCGGAGGCACAGGTCGCTCCATAAAGAAACTAAGCTGCTCCGGCCGAACATTTGGTGGCGCGCAAATATAGGAAAAATGAACAGGGTACAGGGAATAAATGGAAAACTCATCGGTTCCGCGTTTCGCAAGCTGCGTTTTCCATCGATAAATCTTTACGCAGCAGCAGGGGGGGGGTGGAGGGCATGGAAAAGCGAACAGAATGCTGGCGTGCACTTTTCATTTGTTATTGGCGCAATATGCGCGTAAATCGCGATTTCAATGGCTAAATATTGATTGAACGAATGAACTCAATATGCATGCCAGCCATGGCCAACTAAATATGCATCCCATCTATCTCCGGCCATCATCTATATACCAGCCGTTGGGCCATCTATCCGTCCGTCCGCCCAACCATCACGCCATCCATCCGTCCTGCCTTCCTTGCATCCTTGGTGAGCCAGCTAGGAGGATATCTGTGTTTCAGTTGCCGTTTGTCGTGAACTGTGCCCGTTAGTTGCCAACTGCAGAGGGGCGTGCTGCATATTTGTTCGCTACAGGCTGACGCACTCCGCACACATTTACACACACTCACTCCATACCCATACACACCCGGCCATTGAAGGACCTCGCACCTACACGCACCAACAGAGTTGCATTTTAGGCCAGGTTATTGCAATGAAAATCGCTTTAAGCTGCCAAATGCAAACTGCATTTTCGGACTATGAACACGGCTACAATGAGGGGAACGGGAGGTGGATTGGGTGGTTCTGCGAATTGGGGTGGTGGGTGGAAAGGTGGGTGTGTAGGTTGGGAGCTGCTGCTGCTGCACATACGCCTTTAAGCGCTCACCGAAAATCATGTTACCTGCACGTTTTGGCCATCTATCCAAAAGCGCTAAAACCGATACCTATTTACAAACACCGAAAGTAATAATTAAGAAAGTAATATCTAGAAATAATATCAATATGGATATGGTATTTTAATGAACAGGAAAAATATATATGTTTTTGTTAAATGTGTAAATTTGAGGGGAAGTATACATAAATTTATTTTTATTTTTATATTTAACTTTAATGGGATATTTTTCGGTAATTCAACTTGTAATACATAATAATCATTATATTTTCTATTATTATATTAATTTTCGCACAGTGCATGACCTCTGCAGGTTGCCTATATTTGGCCGCATGCTCTTCGTGTTATTGTAGAAGCGAACGATTTATTGAAATGCGCACACACAGCGGCACTACACTGAAAGGGTGTGCGTGTGTGCCTGGGTTTGGGTTTTTAGTACAACGTTTGGTAGGCGCTCGACGCTTGAGCTTCAATTGATGCTGTGGTCACGCTTTATTTTCATTGCAGGCTCCTATATCCCGTCTCCCGTACCCAGGACACCACTCCTTGCACCCTTTCCCCACGCTTGGTCGGCGGGCCTGCGGCCTGCTTTCTGTTTTCAGCTTCTGTCTCGGATGTGCAGCCTTTATTAGCTCCGCCCCATAAACGCAGCTAAACATCAATTACTTAAGCTTTGTGCCGCACCAAAGCGGGAGCAGAGCCGGTACTGAACAGAGGACTCTATAATCCTGGCATCCTGAACAAATGCCGATTTCGTTAAGCCCCACAAATGATGCCGTCAACCGAGCCAAATGCCATTCATCATACATGGACATATGCTATGGTGCATTCAATTGACATCAGCCGTAGGTTTATGCAAAATGCTAGGCCCAGGAAGTGTATACTTTTCATGGTTTTCAATTTCAATTTGACAGTTTGTTGAATTTAATTAAATAAAAGTGGAATTTTCTCACTTTACATTAGGTTGGTGGATTTTTTAAAATTTAAAATTGAAAAAGTATTTGGAACAATGTTATGAAAGTGAAGGATGTGTAAATATATATTGTAATTAGTACAATAAATTCCATATTTTTAATCGAAAATCTTAAGGCATAAAAAAAGCAGTTGAAGAAGCTTAATTATTTTTAATTATTTTAAAAATACTAATGATTACACGGAAGTAGCAATGCCGAAAATAAATAATAAACACTTTGAGAGGCTCTAAAATAAGTATACCTTTAAATGCTAAACACAAAAATCATATTTTAAATATTTAGTTAAGTGTAGATTTGTAATCCCTGAAAGTAACAGTCCACCTTAAATGTGTTATTTCCTAATTTAATTTTTTGCAACCTTAATTTTTTGCAACCTTAATTTTTGGCAACTCAGTTTAATTTAAGGAATTTCTACAACGAAAATGAAAACTATTTTCGGCAGGATACATGAAAATATAATATAAATGCTGAATCCTAAATGAAAGAATAGCAGAGGGAGTTGGTGCCATGTATTTGAATAAAACAAGCAGATAGAGATTTGGTCAATAAACCAAACATATGGGCAAGCAAACACACTCACCTATGCGCGAAATCACGCATACGAATGCAGGCAACACACATACACCGAAAAGACAAACAAAGGTTAGCAGAATGTCCTTGTGACTTTTTGCTTTAAGAGTGTTTTGTAAATAACTTTGTGTGTGGTAGTGTATATATTTTATTCGCAGCCTTTACACACACACAGACACTTGATATTATTTTTGTTGCTAGTATTTAAGTTTTCCCTTTCGCCCAAAAAGAGATGGAGAAAGAAAGCAAGCAAGAGATAAAAAGGGGGAAGGCAGGTTGGGAATATCTAAAATAAATACACATATCACGCATTGCTATGTTTTACAACCTGCCATCATACCTACACATGCATACGGGGATTTGTATATATTTTTATCGCTTGTTTTTGATACTTTTTTGTGGTTTTAGAATTTTATAGTAACCCATCTCGCACTTTCCCTCTTCGCCTCCCCCGAACCTAACTCCATGGCTATTTTTCTATTTGTGTTTGACTCTATCGGAGACATGCAGAACGTGGAAATTTCATATGCAACTTAAATATTTACATGTGACTTAAATATGCGTATTTTCGCATAAATTACAAAACATTTCGCATTCTATTCCATTCGTGTACCACGCGATATATTTGTCATATCCATATATAGCAATATATACACTTAGAGAAGTTGAGTTTAAAGGATATGAATAATAGTATACTTTTTTTCTTAAGAACAATTCAAAGGATTTCATAATATTTCCAATTTATTTTGAATTTAATTATAAACATACTTATATATATATACTAAATATGTACATTTTATCCTTTATGATGATAATTTGTAAAAGTATGGCAAAAGTGGTTTAGATTTTCAGATAATGTAAAAATACTTTTCTTTAAAATACCATATATATAGAATTGAATTTGTAATATTCTTATTATTAAAATAAAAAAATTAAAATCAATCAAAATAAACAGCAATATGATATTTATGAAGTTAAAGCTTTTAAGAATACAAAATTTATATACAAAATAAACTTTTCTTGCCCTGTATTTATGTTTATCCTCGAGAAAATTTTATGACATTGTTGCAATAAAATTTATTTGATTTTTCTGTGGCTTCTGTTGGCAAACTCTTCGAATTTCTCCCCACACGCCTCGTCTATGCAGTTTCTAGTCAATGGGTAATTCGCTTTTTATATGAGCCAGCTTTTGGGCCATAAACCCTTATGGCAAATGCTAAAGGCAGATCTAGAGGGCGGAGGGTGGTAATTTAAAAGGTAGTGCAGACATCAGCACCCCATTGGCAAAGCCCTAGTGGCCGTAAGCTGAAAACCCTTTGACCATGTCTAAAGTTACCTTTCCCAATCGGCTGGGGGAAGCCAAGCAAATGAAAATGATTTGTGCAATGCTTAAATCTGGATCAGAAATGAAATGGAATACTCCCTAAGCTGGCCAGTATGGTCAGGATATACTGATAAAATTGTATTTTGTATTGTAAATTGTATTTTAAGCTTTTCTTGGTTTAAGATGCTACAAAGTATATATCATTTAGTTTCTTTTGGAATATAATAGATTATTTCCCAGTTCGTCCCCAATTTTTGCCATTCAAACAACTTCCCCATCCAAATCGAGTTAGAAAATTAAATATTAAATTCCTAAACACACCCCATATCGATTGCTATTAATTTGAAGCTGACAAAAGTTTTCTTCTCGCAGCGGCTAGATGAATCTTAGGAAAATCGCGGTGGAAATCTCGACTAGAAATGCCATTTTTTGCAATTTCGCACTTAAACAAACCCACTTCACACACAAAGAGAGAGAGGAAGGCACATTGGGAGATGGCGAATCAGGAGGAGCAACAGAGGTAGGGCGTCGAGCGCTAAGCCGAATAAAGCTTTCACTAAAAATCAAACGAAACGATGCGGGGCTCGAATGAAAATTGAAGGGGCAGAGCCGGGGAAAAAGGAAAAGCGAAATTGAATCGTTTTGTGCGATGCAAATGCGAGGCGCACGGGGGATCACGACCTGTATGCGGTCCCAATCCACCAATGCTACACTTAAATATGAAATTAAATTTGTTTACCACAAATGATGCATGACTTAATTGTACAACTTTTTATATGATCAACTATTTAAATAAATACATCAACTTTAAATTAAATGTAGCTAAAGTCGTGTTAGAAATAGGGAAAAGGAAAAGTCGTATATCAATGTATCAACAAAAATAAGACGCTTAATATTGTATCAAAAAAATATATTAAAGTTTGATACATCCTATTTGGAATTCTTTGTTAAAAGATTGTAAATGCAAACATTTAATTTATTTTTGATTCTTTTTAATATTTATTATCAACAATTCAAATTAAGCCTGTTTTAATATATTTCATAGTTTTAAATATACAAACACTTTCCACTTGAAACATTACTTTTATTACAAAACCTGTACATCGAATGCACTTTGAATTTTGGAATTTAATTTTTTCTTATAATTTTGTACCCTTATTTCTTCTGGTGCATCCCAGGAGCCTAAACAGAGAGCTCTGCACAATTGCGGTGGCCACAGAACGACTGCCTGAATGCCGGCAAATGCATTGAATTTGACTTTTATGCAATCCATCGGGCTTGCAGCAATGCAGCAATGGTGGCACCTTTCTTGCAATTAACTTTTCATTGCCTAGTAGGGCAAATACAATTAGGCTCTGCTCACGATAGTGAAAAAATGCTGGGTCTGGCTGACTGGCTCAGGCTGTAAGACAAAGGGCAGGCGAAACTTTGACAATTATTTTTCGACGAATGCAAAAAAGGTCAAAGTTAATATTTGGCCAACTGGACAATGGTTCCCCTCTCGCTGGGAAAACCCCTTTCCTCCGGAGGATTCCACATGGCTTCGGAGCGAACTAGAGTAATGTCGTGGGAGCGAAAGATAAATAACACTTAAGGCAGCTGTGGGCGGGGCCAAGGGATGTGGCTGTGGGGCGTGGCAAGGGCTAGGGGCTGAGACTTGGACTGGGAGTGAAACTGGGGGGGAGAAACAATTTGCCGTTTGTGCTTTGAAAAATGCATGAGCCAAAGTAAATGGAAAAAGTTCAACGAGCAAGCCAAACACAAAAGCAACACAAAATAACCAACTGAACCGGACCGAGGCAGAGAGAGAGAGACGGCAGGACCCACAGATCGTCAGGCAATAGTTCTTCTCCCTATCCTTCCATTCTCTCCCTCATGCGCCGCCCTTCCTGCCCACGAAATATTGCGGTCTGCTTTTAGGCGCAATTTGACATTTTTTTTACCCGGCGCAGGAGTTTTTTAATATCCCTTGCAAAGGGTATTGCCGACTGGCTTATATAGCTTTTTTCCATCAAAGAGTATTTTAATTTTTACAGTATTAAGTGGTCAAAAGAATTATCGTTTTCTCTTCGCAGGCTTTATTAGGGTTTCAAAAAGGTATTTGGGGACTGTTTCAGATGTCACTGGGAATTTAAAATGCTTTAAAAAGATGTCCAAAACTATATGTAGTATTAAACGTATATATAATATTGTTGTAAACTAATGTACATTGAATTTGGTACTTTAAATATGTCATTTTATATTTTTAGATACTTTTTAAAATATAAAACTTAACTTGTTGCTGTAGTCACTGAAAATACTTTGCTTTTTAGATCCTTGAAATCTAATTTGATTTATAAATATCTATATAGTATTAAATTGCAAACTGTGTGTTTAATTTAATTTAATTTTGTGTGTTTTAAGAGAGATATAATTTTTTAATAAAAAAGTCTTAAATAATAATAAATTAAAAGTATTAAAATAATAAAGATTTTACTAATATTTTAGGACTTTTACCTTTATAAATAAATCAAAAAATAAGACATGGATAATTTATCATTATATTCTTGCTAAAGGCATTTAGTAAGACTTCGTAATAATTTCTAACTTTTATGGGACAGCTAGAGTATTCCATCTTCTTTCTAAAGAACAATTTCATCCCGCCATTTGGCTTATTTTTCATTGGTGCCAGTTTTTAGCAGCTTTATTTATTTGTCGCTTTATTTGCTGACAAGAAATATAGACAATATTATGCCCCCGCACACCACCCACACACGCACACCCTCAGCCAGATATATAGAGGGTCAGAGGCCCAGTGCAGACATGACAGGCCCATGTCGGCGCTGACACTTAACATGCCCGTAGACAGTTATTAGGGTCATTGCAGGAGCAAAGGCAACACAGGCACACACTCTGATACACACACCGACACCGAGATAGTCCACAAGATAAGTTTTTTGTTGTTTGTTTGCCCGGCGAGTGAGTGTGTGCAAGTGTGCGTTTTACAGTTTCGGGCCTGCTACAATTTATAGAGCCTCCTTGTTCAGAGCCTAAATGTATATATCGACTTTATAGTGGCGACTCTTTGGGGGACTGCTGTTGTTGCTCCTTTTTTGCCCGCTTTCTTCCTGTTCCTGTAAGGGAAGGGCTGAGTCCTGGGACAGGACTGGGTGCAGTCAAGTGTCTTTGTCAATGGCGTCAGGGGAGAATTTACATATGACACTCTCCGGCAGCAGGACGGGTGCGTGGAAGGGGGCGGTTTCGGTGGCTGGAATGTGTGTATTTAGTGCTCTTTTGTGCACACACACATCCACACGCCCAACCCCAAGCCTTTTGTGTTATTTTTAGTAAATTGTATTATAGTTTTAGTGCTCCCAGCTTGACATTGTTTTTTTTTTTTTGTGTGTGTGGCCCGACTCTTTTCTGTTCGGAGCTGTTTTGATGTTGCAATTTCACGCTTTGGCAACTTTGTCGACTCCAAACTCTACTCTCGATCCGGCCCACAGAGGATGCCACTTCTGCTTTGGCCAGTGACATGGGGTTAAGCTAAAAAATTAGTTAATTTCAGTGGATTTTATATCTGAAGCAGTGGACATCATTTTGCAAAAAACACGCGCCACAAATAGGCTGGGAAATTGTAGACGCAAATTAATGGACAACATTTACAGGATACTTAATGGTTTGGGTTTATGTTTAACTGTTTAAAAAGAGACTAAAATGAAACTGGTGAAAAATAGTATTTATTTTAAACAACAAAATAAATATATATTTTTATGACAATATTATTACTTACAACAATATTTATACTTATATATTTTCTTTGATTGCTTGGAATCAATCGAAACTTTGCTACTTTGCAATATTTATGTCCTGAAATCAATTGCAAAATATAGAAAAATATATTCTAAATTTATAATGATTTAAAAACATGCTGGAATATTTCGTGCCACAAAACACGTATCTCTTTTATAATGAGTAGATATCGACTCCCTTAACTGAAGCTCCCAAAATGTGCTTGTTCATAACTCATAAAATATTACTCATATGGCCGCACACACTTTGAATGTTTTATTAGATTTTGGGGAGAGAGTAAAAGTTTACTAGAGAAGTTTAGCTCCAAAGTGGGATACATGCATATGGCCATAGCCCTATCGGTCCGAACCGAAGTCTGTGGCCAACTTTAGCTTATTTCGGAAACTTTTGTTACTTTGGCCAGAGATATTGGCTACAAAATGGTAACCAACACCTTTGCTGCGGAGGTCAGAGTCGCTCCTTTGCAATGCAGAAATTCATTTGCAAACAAAAATAAAACTTTTACATTTAACTGTGTAAATTTTCCAACATTTACTTGTTTTTTCGCTTCGTTTTTTTTTTTTGTTTTTTGATTGCTTCTGCTCCGAGTGAGCGTGCGGGGTGAATTTATTTATTCGGCGTCGTTTTTGTTGCAAGTTTCAACTGTCAAACACAACATCAATTTGTTCAAAAAATAAGCAAAGCCAACTTTCTCGCCCTTCGTCCTCCGCCCCCTATAAACTGTTTTTCCCTTTTCCCATTTGCATAAGTGTTCGTGTGCTCCAGTGATTGTTTGTGTGTATGGGTGTGGGCGGGGAGGGGGATGCAAACAACAATGCAACATTAAAAAGTCACATTGCTGCTGATTTATTTTGTAATTCAAAGCAAACTTTCCGCCTCGAGCAGAACGTGCGAGACAATCGGCAGCATTTATGAGCCGTGGCTGGGCATTCAAGGGTTAAGCAGTCAAGTGAATACAATTGGAATTTAATATGATTTTGTATTGTATCAGTTTAGATTTTTGTGTTTTCTGTTGCATTGAGTCAAGATTTAATAGGGTATTTTAATAAATTAAATAAATACCATATTAAATAAAATAAATTAAATTATTAAAATACCCTATTAAATCTTGACTCAATGCAAGAGAAAACACAAAAATCTAAACTGATACAAATGAAATCATATTAAATTCCAATTGTATTCACTTGATTGACTAATTAAAATTTAAGATTTTAAAAGCAATTTAACAAACTCATTAGTTGATTGTTTGGATTTTCTTATACCAACAATTATTTGAAATATACCTTTGGCCATGGTTTGAATTATTAGTTTTTATACTTTCGCTGGCCTTTAATGCAATCTATTATTGTCTATTAATACCGTTTCAAGTAAAATTTAATTAAAAGTCTTACGAGTTTGAACCCTCGTTCAAAAGTTGGCTTAAACACCCACCCACACTTTGGTAAACTATTGCGCAAATTAAGAAAAATACCCAATGCGGTTATCATTTTTTTCTTTGCTTGTGCCCGCTCTCTTTTTCGCTTAGTTTTTGGCTTTTCCCTGCGGCATGGGCCGAGCCAAGTTTTTATGCTTCCTTTTTGGCCACAAGTTGCGCGCTTGTTTGGCCAAGTTGAGATCTTTGGGGGTTGGTGGGGAGGACGTTCTCTGCCGCGGCACAGAAGTTGTGCAGAATTTTCTAATTAAATTCATTTGAGACCCTCACGCACTCCATGGGGCACGAACCATGGAGCAGCTGCCGCGTGTCCTGCATTCGCGATGCAGGACGAACCCTTTTTGCGGATTGACTGTACGGGCTGCACTTGAGTGAATGACCGATGTGCAACCGACCTTCCACAAACTTCATACCCGTTGCCTGCACAATTTGCAATCGAAAAAGAAATGCGGAAATGTCTCTCGTTCTTGCACAAACACTGAGCGAAATAAAAATAGGATTAATTCAAAGGAGATTGGACAATATATAATTATTATAATAGGACTTCTACGCTTACCAACAATCTTTCAGTGAGAATCGAGACATTATCAGTAAACAAAGTTAATTGCAATTAACAAAATCTATGCTAGTGCACCTTCCTTCTTTTGCCATATTAATAGTTTTTCGTTCAGTGTATTGCTGCAATCTCCTACTCTGTCTCCGCAGTCTGCGGCTGCTGCTGCCGCCTGCTTATGCGGCATCGATGACATTGTGTGTAGCATAAAGTAATTTCCGTCTTGCACAAGCGGCGCTTCCGGTGCGGCAAACGTGCGCCGATTCGAGTCCTGACACTTGCTGCGCGCTTGTGTGTGTGTGTGTGTGAGTGCGAGTGTCACTATGTGTGTGTTAGCCAGCTCATTCCGTGTTTTCTTCTGCTGCCTGCCATCATCATTTTTTTCCTTGCCTGCACACACGCTAACATGGAAATAATCAAAATGTCGCATTGAGATTGAAAATCACTGCATTTGCCAACACTTCCGCTCAAGTGATGAGCCAGTTGTTGCCCCTCCGTGAGTGTATGTGGCCTTAAGGGTGTGCCACGGAGGGGGGTGTTTGTGTGTGTGTGTGTTATCAGCCAAATTGACAATAAGTTGCTGTTAAAGACAGCCGTAAGAGAAATGTGCCATGTAAGCAATTTTGATGACTGCTTTTTGCTCGTTGACATTGGATTTTGGCTTAGCTTCGATTTTGCCCTGGTTGAGCTTAAAGGCGTGGTCGGTATCCGGCTTCTACGGGGGGCTGGAGCTGTTGCGGGGGCGTTGATGTTTGATTTTGTCCCAAGCAAAACTGATGAGTGAGCTGTGAGCGATGACACGATTAGTGTACAAGTTAAGTAATGAAACAGGATTTTTCTTCTATATGTTTCAACAAAAATATTTAATATTTAAAATATTTGCGTTATTGTTAATTATTCGCTCATTTATAGCCTTTTGTTTTAAAGTCTCGAAATTATCTTTAGCACTTTTAACGTAAACCTCAAAATTTATGACACATTTAGTTTAATAAAATCCTCAACGTAAATCTTCTTTCCTTAGAGGCAAATTTAACCACAGATTTTCTTAAGACAAAAATTGTAAAGCAAACAATGCCGAAGGATACACTACGAGAAATACCAAAATAGTGGGCTAATGATAAAATAACAAAGTGAAAAAGCCAAAACCCAAATGCTTTTTAGGGGGCGGCTACTTCCTGGTGGCGAGAGCTAATGCAAAGTCCGTAGTTGGTTGTTCAACTGCTTAACATATTACGCATACGCCTAGTTGGCCCCGGGCATTAAGTATACGACCCGACATCAGCCAGAGGGAGGTAGGTGGGAAGAGCAGAAGTAATATGGCCAACTAAAAGCCCTACACCCGTCAGCAGAATCAGCAACAACTGGCGGGCAGCTACTTACTTAAAAAGCATTGAGCCTAAGTAAACTTTTACGCCAATCCTCCGCCCACACAGACTGCACTTAAAGCGGCTGAAACCGCCGCAAGACGATGATGGGCGATGGGCATGGGGATGGGGGATAAGGGTGGGCATGGCGATGACAAGGACACGGCTTGGACCAAGGACGCGGCGTTTGGAGAGCTTAATGCAAGCCAAATGATGTACAAACAGTTGCTGGCGGTGTTGCTGTCGGTTGTTGGGGGGCATTAAAGTTATGCCAACTGCAAGTGAGAGTTACGCAGTCGAACCTTGGCAGGACTGCGTGAAAAAATATTGACAGTTTCTCCTTGTGAGAAGATTGAGCCGGAGGTAGGTGCGGGAAGACTGGGAAAAAATCAAGGGAATAGCGGTAAAAGGCACAACTGAAGAGGAAGCCTTGGCCTGTCAGTGGCAAGCGGCTTATGAATTAATGCAAAACAGATTGCCCAGCGCTGAGGGCGACACTTTGCACCTTTTTCTTCCGCGTTTATTTTTGCTCCTTTTTACCTGGCCTTAAATATTTACCCGGCTAGGAAAACTACCCGACCAACCGACTGGCATTTAAATGGCACGCCCCAAGGAGAGTTTATAACACCTGAGTGGGCGCTGGCTGTGACAACTGACCCTCCCCTGACGAGGGTAGCAGTACCTGATATCTCGAAGGCTTGATCTGCCCGCTCGATTCGAGTATTTTCATTTTCAATTTGAATTTTTATGGGCGGCGCCTTGTAAAAAGCAAATATCCTGGCGCCCAGGCAATGTTTGTCGCTTTATTAGTTTATCGAAAGTTGAGCATCTCCCGGGAGGAACCGGAAGCAGCAGATGTTCCAGCTGCTCCAGCGCCCATTGTCCTTCATCAGTGCTGTTGCTTCCGTTTGTCCCGTTCGTAAGTAAGCATCTCCATTTCCATTTCCATCTCCATCTTCAACTCAATCTCTATCTGGTTGGCCAGCTTTCTTTCGCACTTTCCACTTATTGTCTCGCCGGTTCCCTTTATATTCGTTCACATATTTTTTCCTCTCGCGCGACATTCTATAAATTAATCAGACGAAGTGCTCGGCTTCTGCCGGAGGACTTCCACTTCCTGGCCATGGCCAGCCAGCCTCCTGAGCTGGCAACTCAATCGCGATAAAGCCCCAGGTGAATTATAGTTATTTGATTTTGTTTTGGTGATTTGTTTGCTGCTCGCTGCGACTTTCCGTTCTTTAAAGCCCCCGACATCTAATTGAATTGCTCTCGAGTTTAGTGTAAGTTTCTCCATTCCAAGGACCCTCTGTACCATCACATCGAAGGGGCAGAAAAGAAATAATAGTGTCCAAATTATGTGGCATGCATAAATTTTGCTGGCCAGGAAGCCACCGCCGACTCGTGCTGCTTATCGTCACGAAAACGAGAAACTTTGCATGTGCTCGAGCTGATGTGCTTCTGTACCCAAGTGAGTGTGTGTGTGTGCGAGAGGAAACTCCATTAGATTTTGAAACAAGAAGGAGTCATTATCAGATATGAGGCAGAAGTATATATACACTTTCTTAAGGGGGAAGGCTATAATTAAAATTAGTTTTTTAAAAGCAAAATTAACCCAATTTTAGAAAATGCATATCCAAAGGTAATTGTATCTTTAATAATTGGAGTAAATATTTATAAACAATTATTTATTTTGGCTGCCTTTGTGTATCTATAGAAACTAGGCTCCATACCCTTACAAAGGGTACAAAGAAAGAGAATCTTTTGCTGGGCCAACAACCAGGGCCACGAAGGCGGAAGTGAGGGGGCTAAATGGTAGCGGGTAGCTGGTGGCAGGCTCTGCTCCTCGGCAGGCTCTCCTCCTCGGCAGAATGGCAGTCAAATCTGTGCATACAAGTTGGCGGGATTGAAAGTGCATAAAGTTGAGTTTATTGTCGGCTAAAGTATATGCTTTATGCTCCGTGCTTTATGGTGGTAATGCTCGCTTGCTACTCACTCCCCCTCGATCCCCCTCTGGCACACACATGCACAAATCTTTATCAGGCGAGCCAAGAAATTATGACGGAAATCTAAAAAGTTGTGCATTAAAACTTGTTTGTGGTCGACTTCGCTCCTGACTGGAGCCATAAATATGAGAAGCCACAAAGGCAACAACAAAAAAATGTATGGTTGTTGCTTAAATGGATAGCAATTATATACACATTCACATTCACATACCTTTGGGGAAAAGTTTTCAGTATACCAAAATTCCTTCTGTCTTTTTCTATTTATTTTTGGCTTCTAACTATTTAATGTGAGAAGCACAAATATTTTTGAATTCAAAGCGAAGGCATTTGATAAACTTTAAAATTCATTAGATGAATTTTAAGCTGGTTAAAGCTGTGACCCACTGAAAGCCACCGCAACAGGACACTGTCATTCGTCCAATAAAAACCCTTGACATTTTTTTGATCTGAAGCCATTGCAGAATCCAATGACCATACAATGTAAATAGAAATTCCCTGGGCGACAGATTCACCTCCATATTCAGCTTTGGCCCTGGTTGGCTTTGGGTTTTTGCTTGGAGATTCCCGGAATCCTTGATTCTCTGATCCTCCGATTTCCAGTTACTCGACGGGCTCAACTTTGGCTTCAACCTCGACCACAGCACAAAAATATTTTCAATTATGATGCCAGAGTGAGGAACTCTAGAATTTTTCAATTAAGCTGCTTACGGCGGGACGAAAGGGGACTTTCGACCAACTCAAAATGGAATTTCTCCGGCAGCAACAACAAAAAAATAAGAAGGAAAAAAGATTGTCTGCAATAGTTTTCACCGCTGCCATAGCTGTAGCTGTGGCTTTGGCTGTTGCTGTTGTTGGAGGGTAGTAAAAGTGCCGGACATAAAGGTAAAAGCATTAAAGTTATATGCGATTTAAACTAACAATTCCTGCCGCTGTCGCCTTCGTTGCTGTTGCTGCTGCTACTGTTGCTTATTCTATAAGGAAACGGGATGCCAAAGGTAGTGGCGGCTGTGGGTGGCACTTTTATGTGCCAAGGCAAAAGTTGTCCCAGCTTTAGTGGTGTCCCATCCTGGCCTCCGCTTACCCCCATTCCCTCGGCCATTTTGCACCGCCCACAACGTGTCCGCGCGCCATAAAAATTTGCAACAGCTGCACCACTGCAGTGGTTTCGGGGGAATGGGGAATTGGACTAGGAATGGGTCCGAGAGTTACCTTGACAGCAGTCAGCCAAAAAGGATTTTAGGTTTTCTTTTTTTCCAAAGGCTTTCCATACCCTACACAAAGGAATACCAAAAGAGGACTTTGTGCTAGGAAAAGCATCCCCAATGAAAAGGATATTAGTTTGGAATATAACAATTATCTAAATATATTAAATATAAAAATTAAAGATTTAAAAATATAATGCTACTTAAATTTCTTAAAACAAAAAGATTTGTATTAACAGAACATATACCTTATAATAGAAAGTTGCATCCCGATTTATAGGGCATAGGTTTTCCCAAGGCTCTGGCAAGTTTTAGCCGCTGCTTGCAGTTCTTAGCTGGCTTTTGTTTTTGCGGTTGCTTTTGTCCAATAATTCGGTCTATCTAATGGCACCACCGAATGCATTTTGCAAACGTATCTTCAGTTGGCAAATAGCCTTAGACGCCCGGCCCCCAAAAGTCTGTGCATAAAATAACAATATAATGCCACGAGTACGGTGGAGAGGGAAGGTGAGGCTAGGATGATGGCGGATTGGCAACTGAGTGCTACCGCTCCTGCTGCTGCTGGGCAAGAAAGCCAAGCCAAAGGAGCCCGGAGTATTGTCCTTTGGGCGACTTTCGTTTGCCCGGGAGGATGTCAAGTTTTTAGTTCTCCATTTTTGTGGATATTTCGTTGACTGGAGCTTTGCTTTGATGTTAATTTGCGGATGCTGGACTCGGTTTGGCCCACGGCCCGATCCATATCTCTCTATGCGTATCTGCAAAATCAAAGTCATAAATTACAGAGCAGCAGAGCCACTGCCATTTACTTAATTAGTTTCTTTAAAGCCCATCACTTTCGGACGTCCTGCAAAGATATCTATATGTATATATTAATATATATGTATGCATTAGGTTGGAGGCCATCCTCCATAGAAGCAAAGAGGAAACTCGAGTTTTTTGGCAGCCAAAGCCTTGTGGCTGCTTTGGACGGGCCAATTACGATAATTGTCGCGTTCATTTTTCATTTGACAACGTGCGACAGCCAGAGCTACAGTTACTGTTACAGTTACTGCCAGTAACCAGTTACTGCCTTGACAACTCTCGCGTTGCCAACAAATAAAAGAAGAAAAAAAAACAGCTGGGGTTGGGGGTGGCCTTTTGTAATAATTCAATGAGCGCTGCTTCATTTGTCACATTGCTCATACGCCATGTGCAACGGAAACGGAAACCTCGGCGACCAAGTGAAAGTATTCATTATACTTACATTACTTTCCCAGCTTCCCCTTACCCCAACTACACCCCTAGCCTTGGCAGTCTTCTCTCTTTTCTTGGCCATCATTTCGGTTCGGTCTTCGCCGTGCCGGGCGAGCTTTTGCCATTATAATAAATATTTGATTATATATTTTTGCAAGGACCTTAAATCGGAGCGGTGTGACACGGAGTGCGGTAAGGTGGGTTGAGCAGCATATAAGCGAGAAATTGGCACACCTGCCCAGGGTTGCCGGGATTGCCAGGATTGCCAGCGACGCGTCGATGGAGTACAGTTGACCCAGTTGCCGGGCATCCCTCCATCCAAACGGGCTGAAAAGGAGTTGGTAGGGGGCAAGGAATGAGCAAATTGAATGGTCCCCGACCTGAACTCCACTTGAGCGGTTCAATGCACCTTGTTTCAGCTTCTATCGTAGGCTGAGTGGGCTGACTCTAAAGTTTTGGGAATATTTTAATTTTCTTTTGGTATAGATTTATCGACAATTTCGTTTAACATTGTATTGTATAACATTTAAAATTTGTATTATAAGAAATATGATGAGCAGCAGATCATATAGAGAAAATATTGAAAATACATTATTAATATTATTTTACAAATAATAAAAGAATTAATA
Organism: Drosophila mayri; assembly: GCA_008042485.1. Classification (NCBI taxonomy): domain Eukaryota; kingdom Metazoa; phylum Arthropoda; class Insecta; order Diptera; family Drosophilidae; genus Drosophila; species Drosophila mayri. The sequence goes on along the minus strand of VNJN01004040.1, from coordinate 309,702 downwards.
CAAAATTTTAATACAAAATAAATAGCTTCTTTAACCACAAATATTATTTAAGAAATATATTATATTACCGATAATTGTCTTTAATATTTTCATAAATATAAAAAGGTTAAGCAATCAAAATGTCTTAATTATATATTTAGAAAAAAGGAAGCAAGCGTAGTCTTCCTTAAGTTAATTCTCACAACTCACCTGATCGCCCCTCTTCAATAGTTGATTCAGAATCTTAGATCTGCCTGGTTACATGTTCAAAGCCTTGTCGATGCATTTTAAAAGACAACAACGGGGCGGACATTGGCTCAGGTCCTGGGGTACTCGAACTCTCCGATCGGTGAAAAGCAGCTGCACGAATTTGCAAAAGTGCAACGTTATCTGCATGAGGAATTTGAAAGTTGCCATCCTCCTGCAGTTGCAGTGGCTGTCGTGTCTGCTGTTCCTGTTGCTGTTGCTGCTCTGCCTAATCTCAATGCAATCACTCACAGCAACAAACTCGGCCCAGGAGATGGCCAACTGGGTTGTGGGGGGAAGTCGTTCGTTCGTAGGCCGTTCGGTTTCACACTTGACTCTGGACGGAGAGCAACAACAAAGTGGCTGCTTGAGTTCGGTTTAAGTGCGGCATGCTTTTAGACCCTGCCACTCTCTCTCACCCCCTCCTAACAGGTTTAGTTTCCTGTTACTGCTTCCTTCCCCCAATGCTGCTGTTGTTGGTGTCAATCACTTGGCAATTTACAAAATGCACTTCGGCCCGGAAAAAAGAATGCGGGAATGAGAACGAATGAGAACTCAGTGAGAATGTCCTGCCACTGACGGGGCCTACATATGATGAATGTCTGCTTGTTTGGGGTTTCGTGTAAGTTTATTGTCTGCCATTCCCCAAACGCAGCCCTAACACTTCATTTCACTATCACTTGGCCGCTGACAGGGAACGAGTGCCGGTCGAGGTGTCATGTTGTACAGGAGAACAGAAGTAGTTTTTTGCTCAGATTGTCATTGCAGAAATGCACTGCGAGAAAAGCTATTAGGTTTTATAAATTCTAAAAGAGATGTCTTTAGATAAACATATATAAATACAAAAAGGAGTAGATGTGGACCCAAAGAGTTTTAAGTTTTAAAAAATCTATAAAATCGATGTTTCTTTTTTTAGGATTTCAGCTGTTAAATATTATATCATTTGCTTAATTAATTTATATATTTATAAATTTTTCTTATTGGCGTAAGAATGGGTTAGAGGGCGCTGCCAAGGCCTAGACATTCTGTTGTTTTAATAAAGCTACAAACGAACATCTTTGTATCAGCCAAAGCGGAAGTGCTGTCAAAGTGGGCTTAGCTATCGGATTTTGCCCCCTCAACCCACCTTAGCCCACTCATATGCTTTTAACCCTTTATTTGCAGGGGGGTGGCAGAAATTAATGTGCCGACAGCTTTCGGCTCCGTGAACACACTCGCCCAGCAATTCACTCTCCGAGGGCGTTGGCATGTAGTTTAAAGTTTGGCGCGTCTCCTGACACTTAGACAGCAACAACTCATCAACGTCACGAGCAGCAAAAACACAGTCAGCTAACACAAAACACAAAAAAAATATACTTAGATATATAAAACATAACACGGCCAAAGCAAAAACAACTGCCGAGGCACTTGGCAAAAACTGTGAAACAATATTAGTGATAGTCTGGATGGGTTACATTTCATTCCACATGTGTGAATTAAGCGTCAATCACAGTAAATGCCACAGAAGCCGAATAAGCGCAAAAATAAAACGGGAGCCAGAAATCGTACAATACTATTTTGTATGTGACTTTTGAACTGACTTTTGGAATAGAGCTTAAATGTGTCTATATTTCTTTAAACAAAAAGAGAAATACAAATTTTAGTAAAATAAATGTGATTCTTCAGCTTTCCTCATAATTTAATATTTTGGTGTCTTAATAATTCGTATATTTTCCGTGCTAAGCTTTATTAATAATAGTAATCGTTGAAAAGTTTGTTTCAGCATTCTGAAAGTAAGTTGAGCCGAGTTCAATGATTAAAAGGATTAAGTTTACCTTTTATGCATAATGCTTTTCTGGTCGTTAAAGAATGAATTCTTTTCATTCTTGGGGTAAACTTTGACAAACGTGAATAGACCAACGAAAAAGTGATAAGAGAAATTAATTAACTTTATTAACATGAACATTCTATGAAGATTAGTTCTTTTTTTTTCTATAAGCAACCTCTGAAATACGCGGATACACCAAACAGCAAGAGTTAAGCGAATTCAAAGCCCTGTAGGGTTTCCTTAGTCAATGAAATTAATCATGTAATCAAAGCTCCCAGCGAGCTGTTACTGAATCCCTCTTCGTTTTAGTCAGGTTCGCCTGCGGGCCTGCCTTTGACAGGACTGGGGGCGTCTGTCTGTTGACAGTCGGGCCTCCGTTGGGTTGTCAACTTATTTGGGGGCTGGTGTCCTCGCGCTCTGCATTCTGGAATTGCGGGTCCTGGCCTCCTTCGCTCTGCCTGCCCCGGGGAGCTTGGAGTTGAGCTGGTGGCACTCGGGGAGTTGTCGTCTTAGTTGTGGACCTCCGCCTTTGTCTTTTTTTTTGTTTCTTTGCTCGCTCGCTTGCCGGCGCACTGTCATTAAGTTTTATTTAATTCCGAGTCCTGGCAGCGCCAAGTCCTGGTAGTTTTTATTGTTGCGACAGTTTTTGCTAACAAATTGCTTAGCGTCAAGTGTCGTGTAATTACGACGGACAGAGCCAGTGAGCGACGGACCCACATGTGCCAAAATGTTGTTATTAGATTGTTGCCGGCAACTCCCTGGAGAGAGAGTTGCATTTAATTTTTCTTATTTGCCACCGTCGGCCCACAATTGATGCCATAATAATAGCTGGCCTCCGTTTTGCGGCTGCTAATGATGCCGAACTGGCAAACTGGCAAACTGGCCAACTCGCCAACTGGCCAACTGTGGCCCCAATGCCAGCTGCTAATTATGCGTGGGCTGCCCTTCGACCAGGTCCGTGGGGAAGAATGGACGATGATGGACGGCCAAGCGATCTGGGGTAAATCGGGGTCAGGGCGACAAAGAAAAGATTCGATTCCCTCGCAATTAAACGAGTTAACTGCTTCAAGAGCAAGGATATTTAAGGGAAAAAAAGAAGGAAATGGGAACAAGGGAATAAGTAATAAATCGGCATTTGTATAAGGTTTAAAATACTTAATTAGATTAATACAGGTTTACATGTACTTATGGTCAAATGCCTGCTAAAAGCCACAAAATGAAACACACGAAATGGCTCTTTAAATGTCCCCCAAATATGCAAGAAATTTTTAAAGTTTTAAAATAGTAAAAAGTGCATACATATTATTGAAATTTAAAAACTTATTATGCAAATTTTATAATCTAATAAATACGAGTACATAAAAGCATGATCGATTTGATATTCGATGCTAAAATACAATTTTAAACTCAATAATTAGGTTTCATTTTTTATTTCAATTGAAAATTGTTCTTATAAGTTCTTCTTTTAAGTTTAAATTCTGAATTGTGTTATGTAATTATACCGAATGAGTTCTTATTTTATTTTAGTCAAAATGGATCCATTGTTAATGATCCAAATGAAAATGCAAGATTGAAGTTAGCCTCGTTGGTTATTTATTATTTAAGCATATCAGCCGTTCTTGGTGATAACATTTTTATAGGACACCAGCAGAGAGAGCGAAGTCTGTGCCACCAACTGATTGACATTTTGCTTTGCTACAAAACTACTTATATTTCCATTTAATTGTTTTTCATCATCTCCTTAATTTGCTCAACCATCATTGTATTTGATTTCAATACATACAGGCTTCAGTTACACAAATGTCTGTTATTTTTATGCACCTGGTTACACCTGCAAATGACTCCCGCGGTGTAATTTTCTTTGGGAAATCCCAGCCCAAAGCGGAGGCTGCCAACATCATATCCAATTAACTTCATTTGCTGGCCGCACTGGACAGCATTTGCCGGGACCATAATTAAAGCCCAACTGCAACGAAAAAAGTGAGCCGGACAAAACCAGAGCGCAGCTACAAATGTTGCTGCAGTGCTGTCCTTCGTCCATCGTCGTCCTGCGGCCAAAGTTCTCTCGTTGCTCTCCAGTTGGCCTGGCTAAATTGTTTGCCCGTCGCTGGCCGCATAATTACGGAGTTTTGGACAGAGGCCGCGTGTCAGGCGCCATGGCGACATTTTAAAATTGGCGCATAAAATGTCAATTTGATGTCATTGGATCAACTTAAATGCGCTGCTAGTCCGGCTAGTCCGGCAGGACCTGCCCTTACAACGAAGCCTTCTGGCATGTCCTGGTCCTGCCGGGTTAATTTTGGTATCGCGAAACACGCCTACACAGAGGAAAATAGGGATAGACTATGATTAATATACGCATTTGATTGGGTTAAAATATTTATAGGGGTTTTCTCAGAACTTAGGCTCAGGCGTATCTGAACCTTTGGCTTCAAGCTCTTAAATTCCTGGGAATTTGGATTGGATAAGAATAAATAGTTATGCTATGTATCTCACTTAATGATTAAATATGTTATATTACATTATATATCCATCACAATTGTCTTTTTCCTGTGCACTTTTACACATGCCGCAACGAACTTCAGTTCACCCCCGAAACGTCAACGATGTCTGTCATGTTGCAGGCACTGTAGGGCCCTTAACTCGGGGCAGGGATTTGGGAGAGAGTGCTGCTGTTCTGTTGACATTGATGTTGTCATGTAGTGTGATGGGCGTGGCCTTTTGGCCATCCTCGCAAATACCTGTTTATGTTATGCCAGGCGCATCACGGCAGCAGCCTCACTGACCAAAGTCCTGTGCCGGTAGTCCAGTCCTCCGATGTCAAGCCAACGCAGATTAGTTTACTTAAATTAATGACAACTTAGCGCTAATAACAATGTGCCGCCGTGTGTTCCTACGCTGAAAAAAATCTACATTCACCAGCTTTCAAGATAGTTATCTTCGTTTTTTTAACTTGAGAGCGTTTCAATTATTTATTTGTATTCCACTTTAGATACTTAACATTTACAATTAAAATAAACTTATTTATTCTTTAATGCTTTTACTATATACAGAATCCAAAATAAAATCTTATTTATATTTTTTTCTCAGTGAAGCGAGTTGCATGGCTGGAGGTCGCGCCAGCCCTAAGTGGGTCACGGAGTGGGCGGTGGCTACTGGAGGAGTTTGGTGCATTAATGATGAAGTGGGTCCGGTGAGTGGACGACGGTGTGAGGCTTAATTAAATGATCTGGCAGGTGCATTAATCAATTTTTTCAACTCTCTCTCTCTCTCTGCGGATGTGGCCATAAAGTTTGCTTATTTCCCTGGCGACCACCGCGTGCTCCACCTGCTCCATCTGCCTGGCATATACATTATTTACCATTCTTATGGTGCCTTTTTTGGCATAACTTTGGCTTACTTTAAATAAATCAACGCTGGCCAAGCCAGACACGGCGACTCCCACTTTTTGAACAACTTTTTATGGAGCGAGTGTGTGGTGTTCGTTTTGAAATATGAGCAATCTTCCGGGGGCTGTGGTGGGACAAGGCGGAAGGAGGAATGACCGCGCTGTAAAGTATGCAACAGTTGATGGGAAGGGAGTTTCCAGGGCAGCACACCAAGCTATTGACTTCGAATAATATATGATTCTAGGACAGATATGTCTTGCTTCATAGAGCCAAGTATAAAATGTATACTGGAATAAGGACAAAGTTAAGGACACTAATTAAATATCCGCTTGTTTTTCCTTAAGATTTTTCCCCTGAATTTGTTTAAATGTTCATACGTAAGCATGGTTTATCGTTTATATGTTGTTTCAGAAATATTTAAAGACTGCTTTCGGTTGGCTTTAACATCCCTCCGCCTATTAACTATAATTTTCCATTTCATTTATCACAGGATATTCTGCAATTTTTTTTGTTTTTCCACTTCAATAAATACTGTCAATTCTTAATAAAATTCTTCATTTTATTCGAAGTCCAGCCTAGCACTCACTGAGCTAGGCAACTTCCAATGCTTACAACAATTAAGAAAATTAATTTAATTACTTGCAAATATATATATTTTTAGCATTTATAGTTGCCTCCTTAACTTAAGAAAAAAAAAAAACAGGAAAAACCTGGTGACAGCTAATTTACTCAGGTCAAACTCGTTCTCAGAAGGCTGGGTAGTCGTTTAATTATTTTTAGAAAATTCACGGCAAAATTATGCAAGGGCAAGCGAAAATATTCATTAAGTGCTTGCTGCTCATCAGAAATTTAGAGGCAACAGGGCCGAGTCGAAGCTTGTAAAATTCTGCCAAAAAAAAGGAATGGAGCAGGAAGCCGGGCAGAAACTATAGCTATTTTCAGAATGTAATTTTGCCAAGAGACGCTGAAAACTTTCCTGTCTGACCCGAAAACGTGGACCGGCAGGAGCCGCTTCGAACCCGTTGGAGGGAGCCGTATGCCGGTGTGTTTATTATAAGTTTTGCCTCTTGCACCTTGGATAGCTAACCACAGATGCACTTGGCCAAATTGGAAGCAAAATAATAATTAACTTATTATACTTTCTGTTAGCTTGAGTAAGATAGATAAATAGGCCGAAACTTTAATCATAGTGGTAATAGATTTGAAACTAATTATATAAAAATTATAGATATAAAAATATTTGTATTGATGGAAAACTCTTAATTTTGTATTGTTCAAGGACAAAAACAATTATTTTAGATCCTTTCCAGTTAAGATTCCTACAGCAAGCTCGCAAATCTGTCTGAAAGAGGTTGCCATTTTGTACTATAATTAATATCGGACTTTTCGCTCTCTGTACACCAGGCTTTCTATCTCGGTCGCTTTTATTTTATCTCTCTCCATCTTTCCTAGTCCTGGGCCCTTTTGGGGTGAGGACAACTTTTCATTTTTGTCTCGGGCGCACAGTTTGACACCCGGTGTCAAATGATGTGTCAAAATGTGCACAATTTACCGTATGCCGGACCTGCTAAAAGCCGCCTGATGAGCAGTTGGCTTGGATGGATGGATGCTTGCGGGGTTGGGAGGAGATGCAGGGATGAATGGACGCATACAGGGTAAGGGGATTCATCTGGGCTGGGTCTTTGGATGGCCGAGAGAGTGTGGGCCGACGTTGTGGGGTTAAGTGTGTGCGGGATTAATAGCCGGCACACGCTGTCGAGTGCTTCTGGATTTGACTCTTGTACCTGTCACCTTGTCCCTCGCTTCGTCCCTTGCTCCGTCCTCGCCCTCGCCTCGATCACCCACTTTCGGCCCCTGTCAACATGTTTCTTTGGGGGTCATAAATGTTTTGGCAACTTTAATGGGGCATCCGTTTATCCAGCACGTGTAATTGCCGTACAATTTTTCTTATGTGTACGATATCTGTTGGCACTCAACCGGATCCCTGGATTCCTGGATCCTCCTCCGCTCGAGTGTATTATAAATTATGCTTAGCTATTTGGGAAAATTAAAACGCACACGGAACATTTTTAAATGCATACACGTGCATGTTGCCGTTACTTTGGAAAGTCGGTCTTCGGCCCCTCGCCTGGCTTTGAGCTCCTCGCCTCACACCTTTGTGTTTTGCGCCAACGTCAATTTTTCACATAAAGTTTGCCAAACGCTTGACTTGCATATAAATGACTTCGACGGAACCGGAAAGTGGAGCCACTGAGGAAGAGGAAGTGGAAGTGGCAGTGGAAGTGGAAGTAGCGTAGGTGAAGGCTCCCAAAAGCATTTGGCTGTCAACTCTTTCAACGTGTATTACATTTTCAGCTAAGAAGTGGCGATGGGAGAGGCGAGCGGTAGAGGGAAAATAATTTCCTTTGCGTAATATATGCTGTATGAGCTCCGCTTTCCTTTCCTTTCATTTTCCTTTCGCTTCCGTGTTTTGTTTTTTTTTTTTTTTTGCAGGGAGAGAAAATGCACGCTGAGAGGTGTGAAAAATGTATACGGGTAAAGGTTGCAGTCCGGTTAGGTGGAATTTTGAATGCGGTTTATGGGAATATTATAAAAAATGTTATTTCAGATGTACATTAGAGAAACTTTGAGTACTTATATATAGTAAAGAAATTAATATAAAATCAATTAAAACAATGTAAATATAGGAATATCTGAGAACTTTTAAAGTTTAAAAATATTTGTTTATTTGAAAAAGCATTAAGATTATAATAATAATATATATCATAATATATAATAGTAAAATTATAATATCCTAGACAAATAAATATAATAAATTCAAATAAATTATTCATTGAAAGACATATACCATAAGTTTTCCATTCTAAACAAATCGAAATGCCCAAAAGCTTCCCTTTACTAGGACATCGCTTTAGCACGTTAAAAGCTGCGCCCAAAGTGAATAATACTCCCACGACGTGCTGTCATTTTCAACTAAAATAAAAATACAAACACACTCAGAAGCACACTCTCCCACACGCATATTATTCATAAATAGTACGCATATTACCAGTACCAGAAAGTCCTTGGAATGGCTGAAGGAAATGAGGAGATGGAACACTTCACTTCCTGCATTTGTAAGCGATCAAATTTGACGTGCACTTATAAAGCAAATTGGCATTCCAAGCTAACATAGGTGGCACTCACTACGTGCAGATATTTTTGCATAAATACGTTTTAAAATTAAATTTGCGCGCATTACGTATACGCCATGTGGCGGGGTAAGAACATAAAAAGTGCCTCTCTAAATGCAATGAATCAAGAATTTTTAGGGGGTCCTAGGCATTAGGGGAATGGGATGCATTAACAGCCTGATCAAAGCCTAATCCAGCGCATTTGTCATCAATCAAAGTTAAATCTCACTGTTTATGATTTGTGTCAATGCCAAAAGGCGACAGACGAAGCGGGGAAAAAACTTCAGCAGATAAATAAATAAGCCCCCTGGAAAAGTACCGCAAAGAATATCGCGTAAATGTGCGTTAAAATGGTTTGTGGTTCCTCGTTTTCTGATTTTTATTTCGATGTGTGTGTGACAGAGCTGCAAATTATCAATAAATAAATAAAATTACGCACGCTTTGGCTTAATGTTTGGATTTCAAGTTGATGTCTGGCATTTGATTGGTTTTCCTCGGGCATCATCCTCCTTCGTTGCTTTTTGTGGCATTCAAGATGATAAGTGCCACCGGGGGTTTGGGATTCGGCAGCCTATTTGATGCTTCATTTTTGGATTGAAATGTAATTGGGTAATTACGCCAGAATAGCAAGGCTGTAAATCGGAGTGAATGTGGTTCTGAAACCTAGGAAATCAATAAAAGTTTTTAAATATACTTTAAAAAATATTTAAACATTTTTTATGATTAAATATATAGCAAATCATAAGTACAAATTCAAGGATGTTAACCTCCATCATCGTAAAAGAAAAAAAATATCAATTCAAAAGAAATTATGATTAGAGAGACTAGGGGCTTGTCTGAATTTGAATTCCCCTGCTTGATGGTCTCTCCTACAGTGTCCTTGATTAGGCCGCTGGAATCTCCAGAGCAGGCATATTAATTGCTCATAAACAACCCGACTCCCAGGGTGAATAGCATCTCCCATCCAGCCTGACCTTGTTTATTATTCAGTGTCATTTGCCACTGAGCAATTACGCGTTCTTGGGGTCCCCATAAACACCGAAAGGCTTAGACAACAAAAGCCCACATTCAACACTCTTTGGCAGACTACACCTGTCAGCAAGTTTTAGGGGCAAAAGTTTGTTTGCTTTTTTTACGTCTGCCGTTCGTGTTTGCCAGTGTGTGATAACCGACTGAGATTTCATGACTTCAACGCAGGCTTTTCACTTTCTTCGAGAGGCAGAGAGCAGGCGGGCGGGAAAAAACGTTATCAAAATTTATTGAGCGCTGTCATGAAGCTGTCAAAGTCGATATCAAAAACATTTGATTTTTGACTTTATTTTGGCAGCCCAAAAAGCAAAAGCAACAAGCTGGAGCCCGGAGTCTCAAGTCCTAAGTCCCAAGGCCCGGGGCCAAGGCCCAGCCCAATTCCAAAGTCCCTGTTCAAGGTCCCAGTCCCGTTCATGCTCCCAGTCCAACCCGAAAATCCCACCCCGCAACGCACATTATAGCCGCGACCGTATGTGATTCCCCTTTTGTTGTTGTCTCGGCGAAAAGAAAGAAATAATCATAATAAAAAAGCCCATAAAAGAAGCCGTGAGCCATGCAGCCATCTCAGAAATTTTCATGCTCTCCCAAGGCGCTGGCACATTGATAAATTAATGATTGCCGGGGCTGCCAAAGACGTTGAAGCCCTCCGCTTTCAACAGCAAATTTCAGGCGAATATAAAGCGACTGAGGTGCAGTCAGACGATGGGGTTGAAAAAAAAGGTGATTTTGTGTATGGGCTCGGGAGGTGGGGATTGAGAATGGGTGGGTTTTATGGGAAATCAATCTAAATGTATGCATAAGTTGTTCGGAATTCCTCTTTTAATAACATTGATGTATGATGAGGGAGTTTGAGAGGGTTTCAGTTAAAAGGGTGCTGGTTTTCTTAGACCTGCTTTGGAGGGGGGAAAATTAAAAGTATGCTTTATTATAAATATAAAATCTTTATATAATAATACGTATTAAAAAATATTTGTTTGAATAATGGATAGTTTAGTTCTGAAGAACACCCGTAAAAGTAATGCAAAAAATTCGCTTTTAAGAAATGAGGAGAATATTAATTAAAACTAAAAAAAAAAAATACAAAATATTTGGTAATTGGATAATGTTCTCCCATAATTTCTATAAATATCTTAAATGCATTTAAATGTTATATTATATTTATTTTCTATAATTATAAGACAGAGAAGAAAGGGTTATAAAAATTATCCTGTTTTTTTTTTTTTTTAAATGCATTAGTAAACATGCTGAAATTGTTTTCAACATTTATAAGAAAATAAGCCCTACACATTTATCTACATGTATCCTAGGCATTTCTTTGGCTAGTATAGGATTTCTTGGGCCTCGAACCTAATGAATATTAATCGTCGCCTGACTGACTGAACGAACGCCCGCCTCGGGCCACTCTGGCACCTGTGTCTATATATCAAAGCGTCAAAGCCACTTGTCTTATCAGTCGGACAGACGGCGAGTTCCGATGAGTTAAGCGGGGACTATTAACAAAACAAATATAGTTTCTACATGAGAGGGCCACTGGCATTTGTTGGCTTGTGGAAAATATCCGTGCCGCCCTTACCCTCTCCTTTTTTTCTCTGTTCTGTTCTGGCGGCTTTGCCACTTGAAACGCTGAACATGGCGGATTAATGTCATTTATCACGCGCTCTCTTTGCGGGGGTAAAGGGGATTTTGGTTGGGGTATATGGTTAGCATTAGCATTAGCAGGCATTTGAAATGTACAAAATAAATAAGGGAATCGCAGAATCGCAGGATACAGTTTAAGCCGTCGATGCGATGTTGTTGTTGTCACTGGCTTTGTTCGCTCGGTTTTGCTTTGTTGCCGCAAAAAGGATAATGACAAATAATCAAGGATAAACGTTTTTGATTGATCTTTAATGGCAGTCCTCCGGCCACCGTCCCCGCTCCTGTCCCTACCCCAGTATGCCTTTGACAACCGCAGGCGAATGTAAATCATATTAACTTAAATGTACCATAAAACAAACCAACGAACCCATGTGGATTGGGTTGGTTTGTTCGCAAAAAACAAAAAAAAAATGTTAGGGGAAGGAAAGGGAACTGCTTGCCCAGGACACTTATCCTTTGGGGCACACACACAGAGGCTTATGAGCTTGCCACATTCTTTTGCAATTGTACTCTGTAGCGGAAAATGCTTTTCAATATATCAAAGAGAACGGGCATATAAATAACAAGCCGGAATGAGTCAGCTAATGAAGGGATCGACTGAGGGATGCTCTTTATATATATTTATAGAAAATTGTATATAAATATATACAAGATTTAAAATTCATATAATACTTTTATTACCACAAAATATGAACTATGTGAAAAGTCATGTTGGTAAGCCAGATTTAATAATTATTTTGTTAAATATGCTATTTTAATTTTCTCTATAATACTTGTTATTCTAACAATATTTATTGTTTTCTTCCTTATTTAGCATCTTGCATATAACGAATACCCCTTAATAAACTTATTCGAGTGCACGGAAAAGGTTTACCCCACTTAGCTGGCTCGGCATTCTCTAGCCCCCCCCCCCAAAAGATACAAAGAATCTGTTGCCAAAATAGTATCTAGCTGAAATTCAACGGAAAAGCCAATTGAAGGAATCGCCTTGGAATGAAAAGAGGATCTGAGAGAGAGAGAGAGCAGGCAGAAAGCAGAGACAGTCAAAGACGGCGAAATAAAGCAATTAAGCGGCTTACAAATGCCAACCAATGTAGAAGGCGGCTGGGTGTGAGTATCTGAATATCCTTGGCACACACACGGATACACGCACACCCACACATGCAGCCAGACAGTTGGTGCAAACAATTCTGACAAGACTGAAATGAAAATGAAGAAAACATCAGAAAATTAATTTACATGTCCGATTCATCAATCAGCCCCAGCCAGGGTCCAGCTGAAGATGCGCAGTTTTGCTTCCTTTTGGCCAAAAGTCATAAGCGGACATATTGTGTGTGTGTGTGCATGTGTGAGTATGCGAGTGTGCAGCAGGCCGTGCGTTGATTGATGATAAATACTTGAGTCGGCGGACGGAAGGATCGCAGGATGGCAGCGGCAGCGGCAATGGTCGCTTGAGATAAAGCGTTCAAATGCGCCGCATATTAAATGATGCAACATGAAAACTGAAAGGGAAGCTCAGGGGGAATGGACAAGAGAGGGGTGAAACAAGGAGCTGATCATGCACTCAAACAAATAAGAAAATTTCTTCTTTAAAATCTTTTTAATTAAGCAATTTTTGATATACCTAACAATAGAATACCTTAAAAAGTATATAAAATAATATAATATATAAATTGATTTTCCATTAACTAGTCATTTCTTTATGTGCATTCCCTGTTTATTTTATTATTATGTAATGCCTTGTCCCCCCTTTTTCCCAAGCCGTAACCTTTGGCAATCGTTATAAATGACCATTTGCGAGGGTCCTTCGGCTAGTTCCCATTTTTATTCCCGTTTATACCCTCTTCCAGCGTCACTTCAACCCCCTGTGCGGCCCCTCGTCCTTGTCAGGCTTTTGTATTGTTTGCCAGCGATAACATTTATGCCATTACATAAATATATAAATAAATCAGTATTAGTTGAACTTCAGTTTGTCGCTATGCGAGGCTTAGTCCATGGGGTTGTGTGGGTATCTGTGTGTTTGTATGTGTGAAAATATTTAATATTTCATACGGTTTGGGTTGGGAAGTAAAAAAATGTTATGTTCCTCCCTTTTTTGCCCATGGCGATTGCTTTATTTACTTGTATTAATTGTGGGTCCATCGGGTTCAAGTTGGGGGTTTGCTGTTCAATATAACAGAAAGAGAGTAAAAATTATATAAGCAGATAATTATTATAAAGTATATAAAATGTAAAAGAATATGCCTCGGAGTCATGTCCTTGTATTCATTTATTTCAATGCGATTTCCTAGCTTAGTTTAAATAAGTTTAATGACAAGTTTTTAAGTACAATTTAGAAACTAATTTGATTTGTTGGGTTATCGCTAACCTCAAAATAATGCCACAAAAATATGAGAAATGTGAATTTTTTTAATTCATTTTTTCATTTGTGTAATGCGTCTGCCAACCCAAATAATTCACAACTGAAATACCCAAAGGAGTCGTCTGGGAAGGTGTTGCGCCTTTGATGGTCCCCCTTTTAGGGGTATTTCAAGACCCTTTTCCCCATTCAACAACTGATGAACCCCCCTTAAAGGTCACAGACATTTCAAGCACTTTTTTTGTCGCGACAATTTGTTGTTGTCGCTGGGCGTCTTGTTTGGTGTGTTGTTCTGCTTTTTTTTTTTTAGAAACGGCGCACCCAATTCAGCAATTCACATGCATGCAGCGACCTCGGCGGAAGCCTCCGTCTGTTCACCATTTCCCATGTTTCCCATTCCCCCCTGAGTTTTTGTTTTGAGGTGGTTTTCCCGCTGTATAGTATTTCCTTTGCCTTTGCGACGACAGTTGGCAAATTTCATTTATATTGGCATATGGAGAAAAGTTTTTAAGTGAAGGCTCTAATTAAAAAACTCTTAAAGATTTTAAGTTGTATTTTGTCTTTGCTGTAATGTACCTTTTATATTTTGAAAATGTTAAGAAAGAAAATAATTTTCAGATTTTTAAACATGAACTATAATAGAAAACTAGAATTTGGTTTAGAAAATATTCCCATGAAGCCATGTGGTTTCGATTCCTCCCAAATACTTCTCTAAACCTCAGAGGCATCTTCTATACCGCACTACAACCTGTACTGTCTGCAGCCCCTATATGCTCCATTATGCTGCCAGCTGCATGCGAGGCAAGTACAACAAGTTAATTACGGAGGCATGCAACTCGCTGCTGCCGCCATAAATTGTGCGGGCCTCGGGGACCAACTACCAACTTGATGTGCAGCGTTTAATGAGTGTGCAAATGTTGGTTGGAAAAATTAAAAGAAGGAGGGAAATGTGAAGCGGGTGGAGGTGTGCCACGAGGTGCGCCTTTAAAGTTTGCGATGGCAAAACTATTCGATTGACAAAGTTGTACAGATTCTTGCACAACTTAAATTGTTAAACTCTTCACGGCAAGAGCTCTTGCCGAGTAAAGCACTTTTCGGCCAAGTTTTCAGCAGCAGCGATAGAGATTCTTCTCGAAGGAATTTGCGCACAGAAAATATTTAAATATTTTCGGAGCATAGCATCGATTTATTAAAGAGTGGCAGGGTACATAATTTAAGGATAAAAATTATAATTAAGCAACATGATTTTGTTATTAAATAATTTCATGTTAGAATCTTTTTAATTTTAGAATTGAATTGTTAAAGACTTTACAAGCTTTGATTTTTATTTATTTAAGACATTTTGTTTACCGGAATGCAAAATGTATTCAATGTTATTTCGTTCCTTGAATCCCTTACCTTACCCTCCTTTATATTTTGTATTCCTTAAATTTCATTTCCTGATTTACCTCCGGCTCCGTTCGTTCCTAAATTCTTCTTCTATTAATTGCTTATACGCACAGTTAGCCCATCGCCCAGAGAGCTTTTAATCCTGGCACGTGGCAGCCTTCGGGCCATCCGACTTGTGAGGTGTTCAAATCTAGACAGCAGCCGGAGCACAGGAATTGAATAATTTAAACGGATAGATTACGACGGGCATTTAGTGCATGGAGAGACGGCGACGAAGATGCCATAGCCGAAGTCATAACTGTAAGCTATGGCCTGCCCCTGGCTGCTGAATATTCATTAGGTGCCCAGGCAAATTACTTGCCAACATGCAATACGGAGTACAAAATAAAAATAAAAATGCAACAAGGACGCAATAAATGGGCGAAGGAAATTAGCGTAAAATCCAACTGAAACTGAACCGTAAACAAAAACTCAACTCGTACATATATGCGGGTCTATAGTAGTAGTAAATGTAGTGCGAGTTTAGGTAGCAAAAAGTTGCGAGTGTTTGTCATGTGCCAACACTTCCAACTGCTTTGGTTTTTGTGTGTGAGAGTTGTGTGTTTGTGTGTGTGTGTGGCAGAGCAGACTAATTTGCGCATAATTAAATATAAATTGTATGCGTCATTGTTTGTTTTGCTACAAGCATTGGGCGTAAATATATTAAAGAAATTGCTGCTCCCCTCATCACGTTACGTATACGCCATGTATGCCACACAGCTTATGCTGCCGCTGCTGCTGCTGCTGCTGCTCCTGCAATTGTGTTTTGTTCTCGCCGCCGGCAAGTGACAGGTTGCAGCAACTGAGGAGGGAGCAGAAGGATCTCAGGTTTGGACTGGGTTCGAGTTTAAGGGGCAGCAGCAGCAAGAATTGCAACGTTTTGGCAAGAGCACAAAGAAAATGTAATTATTTACGCTCTTGAGCAGGCGGCGGCGACAACAACTTCCTCTCTCCCTTCCCCAAAACCCTCACTCCTTGCAGCTGTTGTTGTCGCGTCAACAGCAATTTATTTGAGTGTGAAAAAGATGAATTAATTTTACAGCATTGTGCAGCACAATTAAAAATTATTTGCTTTCGGCCCCCGCTTCTGCGTTGCTTCGCTTTTCGGGCCCAATGTCAGAGCTCGCCCTCAGGCTTAATTGCTGCAAAGTTGTTGTGGCTTAGCCGGTGGGGCGTGGCAATGGGCGGAAGAGTTGGGTGGTAATGCCATTGTCAGCAGAGCAAGAAATAAATACAATAAAAATGTTTTCTTGTATGTTTTGTTTTTAATGAGAACAGAGGATAAGAGCTAAGCTTCGTATTATTAATGTTTGATAAAGAATTAATAAATTAGCTATAAAATAAAACTAATTATAATTTATTTATGGTTTCTTCTAAGTATTTTCCATAAAAGATAAAATCCTTTGAAAATTGTTCCCAGTGTTTCGCCAGGTTCTCCCACTTTCTTTTCCTTTGCTGTCCTGCCTGTCCTGCAGCAATTTATGTTTTGGGCCTGGTCCACCGATTCGGGTCTCCGCTTTTTTTGGGATTCCCCGCACTCTTGGCCCGCTCGCTACCGTCTGGCCGTCCTGCTCGCTCTGCCATTGTTTTGGCCTTTGTTTGTGGTTGATGATGAGAAAAGTTTTTGCCTGGCAGGCAGGCAGGCAGGCAGCTGAAGTGTTGGCGACGTTGACGGCGAATGTTGGGCATGTTTTATGCATTTTCTTATGACTTTACTTTTGGCGTAGATTTGTGCGTGGCCGTGGCCCCCTATCCCAGTATCCCTCTTTCTTCCCCCTCCGAGAGTGTGAATTATTATGTACATTTCAAATGTGCAACAACAATAACGAGGAACAACTAAAAGCAATGCCGTAAATTTGTTTTCCTGGCAAGTGGACAAAGACCTCGGGGACAGAGTGAGTAGTCTGAGAGGAGCAGGAGGACGAGGGCTGTCAGTCAGGAGGAGGAGAAACAGAGAGATCTCAGTACTCAGTACGTAACAATAAAAACTATGGCCCGCTTCCGCGCTGCTGTAAAGTTATTTTCGGTAGGCGTTCCCCCTCGAACATTTGTCATTTTGGCCAGCGAAAATGAAGCCTCGAAGGGCGGGCCAAATAACTTAATTAAAGCAAATGTGTTGCGGGACATAAGAAGTTGTAATTAGTTGGGCGTGGCTTTGAACCGTATTTACCATTCAGCTGGACCATAATTCTCACAAAAGGGGGAACATTCTCTTACAAGAATAATTGTTATAGCAAAAAAAATGGCATACGGAAGTATTCAAAATTGTCGTTCAGACAAGACAGTAAAGTATTTGAAATTGTGAATATTTTATATATTTAAATACAAATTATTTTATTACATTAAATAGGTGTAGTTTATATACCGAAAATTTGCAATCCATTTCATAGAGGTAATTAAAAAAAGGAAACCAAACTTAAAGCAAATATTTATTATATAATATATATTTATAAAATCGTTAATAAAAACTTGAAACGTTTTAGCTACAATTTGTAATACAAATTAAAAAAATAAAGTGTTCGTTTATCATAAATCTTGGAATTCTTTTGTCGCTGAAAAGTTTAATTTATATTTAAAGCGATTTAAATGTAATCAAGTTAAAATCCTTTCTCTGAGATTTAATTAATTGACAAATTGCCATTTCTATAGATATTTTTAATTCCCTTAAATTTCAGTTTCCCAACAAAACCTTCGGTAAAAAACTGTTGCTGTCACCACTTCAGCGGCAAGGTGATGACGAGTGCCAAGTAATTTATTTTCTCACTAAAAGTCTGATATCTTCCGGGTAGCTCCGCTGGTTTTGCTTTATTCCGTTTTGCTTGTCTCAGCTTGGGTTTGTTTCCTTTTCGCTTTGCCTGTTGTCTGCTCGAGTTGACTTCCTTTGCACTTTGGAAAGAAGTTTTGAAAAACAGGATTTAACAACGGAAAATTACATTTAGCACAGGACGCGACATGCTGCCTCTTCCTTTTCCCGTCAAGAAAAGGAAAATACTGGTAAGCGCAACCGTTGAGGATCCAAGAGGAATGAAAAAGGACCTGGTCAAGGAGGCATGAATAAATGAAATGCGCTAACTTTGCTGGCCTCAAACAAAGGCGAACTAAACGCGGATGTAAACGTGCACTTTCCCTTCCTTCGCGCCTTTCTCACGAGAAAAAGAAAGTTTCCCCATGGGAAGTGTAGAAATAAAAACTTGAAATTCACTTCCGCTTCCGGCCAAGGCTGATTGAGCTCTTTAATAATGCATTCGTGCGCTGCCGTTCCTCGCCAAAATTTTAATTGACAACGAAAACTCGGGGACCACAGCTGGCAAATCTCGGGGCTGCGCTGTGGAAAGATTGTTGCTGTTAATAGTTTTCGAAAGTTCTCAAAATTAATGAATCAACCATGACGCACACACTCATACATTAACCCGTAAATGATGTCATAAAAACATCGTCTGGGGAGGGATGACGCTTTTGGGAGTCATATCCAGGGCATTACAACATTGTAAAACATGAAAATGTTATCATTATAAAATAAAAAAACGTCGCGAAACGGAGCGAAAAGTTCTTGGTTTAGTTTGTGGGTGTGTTAAGGGGTGTCTTGAGGAGAAAAATTTAGATTTTGCCATGAATTAGCACAAAATTACTTTATGTTAGACAGACAATATCGTGTGCTGCATAAAGATGTCTTAAATATGTTATGAAATAATGTATCTGCAAAATACATTAGATTTAATAAAAAAAAAAAAAAAATGTAGGTCATTCAGTTCATAATAATAAACATATTTGTGGGCATGTATCTAAATATAAATAAATATATATATAATGTATTTAGGCAAACAATTTGCAGTAAACTTGATTTTTAAATGGAAAACAGACGTTTAGTTGAAGGTAGAAAGCTAAATAAATAGGTCTTTTAATGTTATTTCTGTAAATGTTTACTTAGGAATTTAAGAGTGCCAATTATCTGTTTTTACTTTAAACTAAAATTGAAATAAGGCAATGTTTTTATTTTTAAATAATCATCAACTCAAATCAAACTGGTATTTTAAGATAAAACTAGCTATAGTAGATTTTTCTTTAGATCATTAAGTTAATATAATTTTTCTTTTAAATTTTAAAATATCTCAATATATAATTTAAGCCTGTTGCTTCACAAAAGCTGATAATTTCCAGGACTTCGACTTCATAACCTTATAAAGACAAACATACTTCTCCTTAAAAAGTATTTGCGTAGCATTTCCCATCTTATTCCGTAGCCAAACGTTATTTCGCACGCCTCTTGTTTTACACATGAGGGGAATCCCCCCAGTTGCTGCTGTTGCTCCCATGCTAAGCTAAACAAATGAGTTAAAGGGTTTTTACTTGCTAACTGGCAGCCAGCAACTCATTGTGCACGGTCTGGTGGGCAGTTGGTGGTGAGCCCTCTCTGGGAAGCTCCACCCCCCTTTGGCTTTTGTGGAGCCAAAGGGCGGGAGCCCGGCATAATGGCCCCAACATAATGTGCACATTAGTGTTCACACATTTATAGATGTGCCCCACTGTGTGTGCGCTGCATGTTTATGGCTGTCTCTGTGTGCGCGTAAAGAGTGAGAAAATGGCGGAGAGGCGACGCAAGGACGTAAGGATGCTGCTCGTACCTCCTTGCTAGAAAAGCGAAAAAAATCACAGAAAATATGTGGCCCAGAATCACGGCACATGTGCAACACCAACAGCAACGGCACAGCAACATAAGCTTCCACAGCATCCGCAGCATTTGTGAGCTAATGACATTATAAACATGAAAACTCCATTAATATATTTTTTTTGCTGTTGATTATGATGTTGCTGCTACTTTTTATGCTTGGTGTTACTCCTTTTTTCTACCTTCCAGCTGCTGCTGCTACTGCTGCTGCTGCAATGCTGCCAACAGAAATTTTCACTCTTTTAGTATGGTTTTCCATATTTTCTTTTTGGCAACAACATAAGCATATGAATAGGCCATGGATTGAGGGAGGGACTTGGGGAAGCCGCAACCATTTCTCACACTTTACTTGCGTTTTTCCATAATTTATTTGATTTATTTACACGCACCGCACGCGGCAGCGTCGGCTGACAAGTAACTTGGCCAAGTAACTTGATTCTCCTTCACCCATCCTGCGATCTTCCTGCGCTTCCACTGCCTTCGGGGCTGAGGCGAGCTCTAAGAGTATTTTGATGCTTGACAATTTTTTCAAATTAAAGAACAGCAAAAAGGCAGCTTCTTGCCAATGCCACGGCTCTCCTTAACTCAGTTACCCGGCCAGGTGTGGCAGGTGGGCTGTGGGCGGTGGGCTTTGATATGCTGTTGGTGGTGGTGCCACCTGTGTTACTGCTACTGCTCCACTTGTCCCATCATGCGTGGCAAGTGAGCATGTATGCGCTGCATACTTGATTCTGTCCCCGCCGGAAGTGAGAAGTGCGGGCCATTGGCCAAGAATGTGATCAACATCGGCAGCCGGGCAGCTTACGGTCTTCTTTATTGCCACACATAGTCGATATAGTCGATGTCTATCTTAATTGATTGTTACTAATGCTTAAAAGTTTTAAACATTTACTTTACTTTAGTTAAACACCTCGTACTTTAAAGAACTATTAATAGCCACAGTTTCCTGCTAATAAAAATTATTAAGTTCTACATTTAAATACAAAAGAAAACCCGCAAAGTGAGTTTTCAGTAGTAAGTTTTGGTTCAAATTCCACCATCTTCATTTCCTTTAACCAAAGGGCAGTGAGTTTTTATGGTCGTAGCTCTACGAAATTTTATTGGTGGATTTAACAAAATTGTTATTGCCTTTTAGCGCCACTCTTTTTCGGGGTTAATCTCCTCTTTCTCTCTTTCTATTGCACATGCAATAAGTTGCACTCCATTACGCGATTTTTAATATAAAAATCCCCGCCTTATGATGATGTAAACAAAGATTTTTCATAAAGAAAAGTACGTTTATTAATGAGCTCAAATAGAATTTAAATTTAAAATAAATTTGCAGTTAGAAATAACAGATAGAGACTAGATTTATCCGAAAAAAATTAAAATATCAGCACTGCCTTAGAGATTTCTCGACTGAAAGCAGTTAAGTTTTCATTGAACCATTTTTTTAGCTGCGGTTTTCAAAGGCAGCCCAGCAGGAGCAGCATCCTTTTGCTTTAGTTGTCGATAATGGCAATCGCGGGTTGTATTTGCTTTGATTTGCTTCTCGCCGGGATTGGACGCGGGGACTCGAACTGCGATTGGGAGTTGGCTTTCGCCGAAGCGCATTTCGCATTTTGTTTTTATGCCCGCTAAGCTTTTGTTTGCCTTCGCCAGGCTCCAGTTGGCTTGGCTTGGCTTGCTGTGGATGCAGTTGCAGTTGCAGTTGAAGCTACATCTGCAGCTGGTTCTTTTAGCGGCTTACGCCGGTTTCGATTCCCCGATTGGCTCCACTTACCCCTCGGATTGCACCCCGCGTTTCTCTTTTTCTCGCTGCCATTTGGCAGCGTTTGAGAAATGTTATAGCGGCTTAGGGATTTGCGGTTTTGTGTTATTGCCGCTGCCACCAACAAACGCTGAGTGCCTTTGGGCGCCCCGACAGCCGCCCAGCTTTTGTCAATTTGCTTGGCGTTCCAGCGAAAGCCACATTGCACATACGCACTGTTGCCGCAGGGCTGGCAAAGCCCCAAATGAATTCGATTTCCGCCAAGAGCCGACGCACTAACTCACCCAAGCTTCACTAGAGTTACAGCGCTCACAAAAAGGGCTTCCTATTGGAAGTTAGGTTTCGAATTAATCAAACTTGATTTTATTTTAAATTTAGTAGACTAAAGTGTGCTTAAACTTTTACTGAATGGAAGTAAATTGCTTTCTAAGAAAACCAACACGTAAAGATTTTTTAGAATATATTATTATAACATGTAAATCGCTTAAATACTAAAATATTACTCATCCGCAGCGTTGTCACCAAAGCAACGATTCGTCCAATGCGGCCCAGCTTCTGGGCTTCAGCCAACTATCAAACCAATAGTCAGATTAGTGGCTTTTATATGAGTTTGTAACGAGTCTACAGTTTCATTCAATTCTGCTGAATTTGTCAGTAATTGCGCGAGTAATAACTCGACGCATTGCGTTAACCGCAGAACAGAACATTAATGCACTTGAAGCCTTGTCAAGCAGCTTTTCGAATGCGGTGAAAGGATTCATCTGGAGCTTTTCCACCAATTCTGTAGGAAATTCTACCTCTGCATCTACAATATAATTGTTATCGCTTTATGATGCCACATTGTCATGGATTTGCAAGGATACAAGGCATAATTGCACAACAATTATATTCCAAAGGGAGTTTTATTATTTTAAAAATTATAATTTATTTTATTGAAATTAAATAAACAAAATTAACAAAATTCGGACAATGTCTGCCATATTAAAATACAAATATTTCAAATATTTATTTATCAAATGAAATTGAAATTTTTTGGGTGTCTATACAATCCCCCTAAGATTCCAACAATCGTACATATTTATGAAAAGTGGAAATCCAAATGACATTTCACTCTTATTGCAACTTTGACTTTGGATGGCAGATGCAGGCAAAATTCAATCAATCCGTAGCAGCGAGCTGCTGAAGCCCCTGGCAGTTCCCCAGCTTCTCGACGTCGACTCTGGGTGTCCTGCCTCCTGGCCCGCATAAAAAAATCCCTGTTCAGCTGTCCCGCCCAGCAGGTCGCTTATATTTCAGCACTAAATGCTGCACAACACAATTCATTTTTGTGCAATTTCCCGCTGTGTGCCAAGCTGACACTCAGCAAACCGAACTACATATAGGATTTTTATTTTCAGAGGGGGAGTGCGAGTACGAGTCCCAAGTATTTCGTGATATTTTATTTTTTTTTTTTTCAATGCTGCTGACCGCCTTTCTGGCTTTGGCCAGTTTTGAGCTGCTGCAATAGCTGCTTGAGCTGCGGTTGGCTTTGGTTTTCGGTTTGGCTGCCGCTTTTTGGTTTTTATGGCGCGCTCCGCTTTTTTATAGTCCTCCGCTCTGGCCGTATTCATTTTGCTTGTTTTGTTATATATATATATTTACAGAGCTTATCTTTGACCACACGTATGTTGGCAGAGCAAAATTGTTTTTGAAATTGAAAAATTGCAATACAAGCTGAGCCCGGGGTCTGCTCTCGGCTCTCACTCTCTACTGAATGTGCAGGGGACGCTGCTGCTGTAATACGAAATAATGCGAGCTGAACCCCTCTGTGACCCCTGACCCCTAACCCCCCTGACCACACCCCCCACAACATCTCTTGGCCAAAGCGCGGCATTTTTCTTTTGGCTTTTAGTTGTGCCTTGCGCCCATTTTTTGTAAAGCTGGCTGCTTGCTTTTATTTTCTTTGTTTAGCATTTTCATTTTTTCGCCCACGACTACTATTTTTTTTGTATTTTTTAGCTGTTTTTCTTCTTGTTGTTTTTCTATGAAATATGCAGTCAAAACCGGAGAGTACAAAAAGAGAAAAATGCTTTTGTACGTTGGTATTTTTTTATATGTGCATACATATATATTTTGGGTTTCCTTATTTTTGTATGAGTTCGTTTTTTTTTCAAGGATACTGCAGGTGCTTGTGGTGCATCTGTCCAAAAAGTATGCATATATTTATAAAGTATATATTTAGTATGTCGAATAAAAGAAGATGGAATAGTAAATTAATGATGATCAAAGTAGACACATGATTTTTATTGTTTTTACTCGGCTTGAACTACGGGATCTTTGGACAGTTGATTAAGATTTGGATTAAAATTATCCTGCATCTTCGTACTAAATCCAATCTTTAGATAATTTAAAATTTGTTATTGCACAACTATTTAAAAGTTACTCTTTTTAATCAAATACAAAAATAAACAATGCGTAATAAAGCCTAAATTCCCTCTTTAAAGAACATAACATTACCTACTAAAAATAATAACAATTTTCAAAAATTTGTATGTAAACATGGGCAGGAACATTTTGTCAGGTCATGTCGGTGGAAAATTGCAAATAAAATCAGAAAATAAATGAAAAGCCTGACAATTTGTTGATGGTTTTCCGATGCTGGGCGGTCACCGAGCTTAGATGAAAATTAATTTCCAATGTTGTGCTCCATCTCTGTCTGCAGTCATGTGTGTGTTTGGGTTCCCCGGCTGTTTGTGGGAAAATAAAATAATTTTAATTACGTTTCCCTGCATGGAAAATTGGGAAAATTTTCCACATTACGCCGCCGATGTGAGTCGGTCATAATTATGCAATGGGAGGATTTTAAAGCGGCGTTAGCCAAAACCCAATGCGTATTATGCTCTAAGCCCCGACATTTTAGCAAATTGTTACAAGGGGCGGACGAGGGCGTGGCATGTCAAAGGCGACAAAGCATAACGGAATTAATTGTGCGAATTAAAAGGGATTGCGCAAACATTAAAAAGGGATTTCAGGAAACAAACTGAAAAAAAGAAAATACATTCAAATGCCAGAGACAAACCAAACCAAATGCGATAATGAGCAATTCACTTGCATAATGCCCGTTTGCGGTTTTGCAATAGCTCATAAAAAATTCAACACAACAATGCGGCTGCACAGAAATACGAGAATATCCGTTTAAATATCTAAATCAATTGAAGGGAAGTGTTATTGATTATCTTTCACTTCCATGCAGGTTTGTTATGGTTTAACGTTTTGCGGGCTGCACAGCTTAAATAAATAAATTCCGTTTATTGCTTTAGACAAGCCTTTAAGAATTGGTAATTTTCTGGGTTCAGGTATTCGAACTTTTTCTACTAGAAAGTTAAAATATTTTATGTAAATGTATTTCTGCAAAATAATTGGATTTTATTTTACAATTTAATTATAATTTTCTATTAAACTCCCCGAACTCCTTTAATGGGATAATTAAACGCTCAGAAATTTTCTAAATATATATAATAACATACATGTATATTAAATTCGGTATATAAAGTGGATCTTGAATTATGTAAAAAACATTTAAAATTAAAAATTCTATTTATCGTTTCCAAATTACATCTCAAAAATATATTCAAAATTTCCCTTTTTGCAGCTCACTGATTTCTCCGATATTCTAGGCCTGTCAATCCAACTTAACCTCCTTAGGTAGATATCTCAGGTACTCCGTATCTGTTTTTGACTTTAATTACCATGCCTATTTAGCTTCAGATACAGATTCCGATGCCAATTCCCGATAGTTGACCAATGCAAACAACTGGAGAGGGTCAGGCGGCTCAAGTATTTGATTAAGTGCCCTTTGAAAATTGAATGATTGTAACCCTATATGCGGATCATACCGGGTGGAATGTGTTTCGAGTGGCTGGTTGCCTGACGGCTACTGACAACGTTCGTGGCCTCGTATAATTGCATGTCGGGTTCCAGTGGCTTTGGGTATGCAACAGTTTTCTTTTCGCGGAGCCATTTTTATGCTCTTTAAAAAGGATTATATAAACTAAAAATATTTAAAGAAAAGATCTTCAATTAATATATGTTTTAAAGCTTGAATTATTCTGTTTTTTTTTTTCTTGGTTTTTAATTCAATATTTTTATTGAAAAGTTATTTGCCCCTTTTAACTTTGAAATCATTTCTATTAAGATGCCTGATAGAATGCCTTAAATTCTCTTTCAATACGATTTTTCCACACCTCTGGGAAATAATCCCGAGACTAGTAGAGTATTTCTTTCTTCCACTAATGGAAAAGATTGTTCCTCTTTGCATTGCGTTTGTATTCTGTCCGTTCGAAGCGACAAGGGGCCAACGATGAATGCGTGGCATTTAAAACAATATAAACGTCGGCCGCGAACGAAGACGCCGGCACTTGCAGTTGCAGTTGCAAGCATTGATGGCAGGATGGCTGGATGGCAGGACTGCAGGACTGCCTGGATAGTTACCGGCTATCCCCCGCATCCTGGGGATCCGTATCCCTTCCACGCACAGGAGCATGACCACCAATTAACGCAAGGCGATGCCTGCTTTCCGCTGGCAGCATAATGTGCGAACACACGTCTGCCGCCCTCTGTCCCACTTCCGCGCTCTCCTTTTCTGCGTCTGCGGGGGCGCATTGTGGTGTGTCCGGGTGTGTGTGTGTGTGTGTAGATGGCGGTGCATTGTGTGTTTTCACAGGAGAATGCAATTTAAATTGCATTAAAATTGATTGAATTCATGGAAGGCAGTTGCCTGGCCGCCGATTGCATGCCAGCAGGCCGGGCATCCTGTCAATGGATCTCGGTATCCCTGTTCCCTGCTCCCTGCCCCTGCTGGCGAGTGTGCTCGTGTAGCGCTTATTTTGAGCTCCGTTAAGTGGGCAGCTTGCTTTAAAAGTTGTTTATACACAGACGTCTCAGTATTTCACTTAAATAGAACCAAGGATCCAATTAAAATGATCGGAAAAAAGGATACGACTGCTTGTACTGTCAGTAAACGAACTAAAAAATCAGAAAGCGGTGAAGGTCCTGAGATGGAAAATTCAATCGCTTTTGTGCGGAAACAATGCTTTGGTGTTGCCCGACACTTGTCCATCACATTGACATTTGCGGCCGGTTAAAGCTATCGGCCATAATTCGCATGTGTGCCACAATTACACAATTATAACAATCTGCTCAGCAGGAAGATGGCTCCCAGGTCTCGAACAAAAGCGCACTTTGAAATATTTATATTCCCACGATTATTGCACCTCCCCCGCTGGTGTTGCTGTTGCTGATTCTTCGGCGGTGGCCTTCTTTTTGTGTGGCTTTTAATAAATGCATGTCATGTGCACGATGGCGGCAGCAGTAAAAAGCAAAAAAAAAAAAAAAAAAAATTGGAAAAGTAAAAGCAAAAGCAACATCAACAGCTCGTTGACCGCAGCACTCAACAAAAGGTAGCAATTTAAATGGCCAAAAAGGGGCAGCCAGTCGCGGCAACTGATGCACTTCGGAATAAAAGAGCAATAAATATAAACGAAGCTGGCATAAATGCGCTATTTTAGTCTGATTAAACAAAGGCCGCAATTAATTTGCCAGGCATTGAGGCGATTATAGAGAGTGGCCCGAAGGAAACGGACAGCGCTCCAGTCCCAGTCAATAAGCATATGCAATTATTTTCAATTTTCCGCGGCAGTTTCAGTTTTCAGTTTACAGCTTTCAGTTCTCAGTTCTCGGTGGTCGTTGCAGCGTAACAATTAATGCGCATTAATGAATTATTAATTTGTGTACGCGATGCCGCAGCGTCGCCCCCGAAAGTATGCAATTAAATTCTATTTGTTAATTTATGGCCGCATCCAAATATGCATTGATTATGCAAATGGAATTGGTCTGTCCCATCGAGTCTGGTGCGTGAACACTGGATTTTCTGGCTGCTGGCCATGGGAATGGCGGCCTTAACCGGTGGCCTTAATCAGCTCAGATTTCACTTTTTTTCCCAGCCGCTTTACGCTGCGTTTTATCTCTGTCTCTTTGTTTAATTCATGATCCCCTTTTTGCAGCGTAACAAATTGTTAATGTTTAATTGCATTTTTGATATTTGCCTTGGCCCGTTTGAGCCGGCTCTTCATCCCAAAACGACGTCGCATTTAATTTATTATAATTAGAGTTAATCTTACGTTTAATTACATTTAATTGCCTTTGCAGCGAGCGCCCAGGAGGGAGGAAAGTGGGCGTTGGGCCAGTTTCCATGACCGGTGATTTAATGTAATGAATAAACAGGCGGGTCGACATCTAACTGGGCGACAATTGGACAATTTAACAAAAGGTGATAGCCGGGGGTGTGGACAGCCCCTAGCAGATAAGATACGAGATTGGAGATGTTATCGATTGCTCGGCCGGCGGCCATTGAAGTGGGTAGATAAACGCAGGTGAAATCAGGTGGGAGGACTCAATTAGGAAGCAAATGGAAGTGAAGGAAAGCGAGAAAACAATGAGAAATCTAGAGAAACCAGAGAGAAAAATGACATAGACTGACGCTACACATTACGAGACTATGACTATTTATGTGTGCTTTGATATATACAAATTTTTTAAACTACTTTATGATACTTATAAAATAAGAGGCTCAACCATTTAAGCCAAAGTTTAATTAAAATATATGGAATATAATTTTACGAGCTCTTAAATTGAATAAATGTGTGTATTACTTATAATGAGAATTAGTTATCAATTTCTGATTAATTTTAAAGGTATGAATAGCCTATTACCAATTTGTTAAGGTTTACCCATTCTGGTATAATCCATTAAACGATTATTTCACTGCTGGCATCTCTCTTAGATCTTGGTTTTCAGCTTTTAACGCCATTTTTATAATCTTAGCAAGTTGCAAACTTTTCGGGGCGCGACGTCTTCTAAGCTTGCACCCTTGCAAGTGCAACATCGATAAGTTTTCGTTGTAGTTCGCAGGGTTTCTTCTGCTACCCCAACAACCAGCTTGCCAGCTTCCGAATCCTTCGCCACTCTCCACCACTCTACACCACCACTCACTGCCCACTTCACCACTTCCGCTGTGGCTGCTGTCACCGTAGCAAGGGGAAGAGTACTGCGGGAACGGAAGTGTCCATTAAACTCAGCCATTCGCTAGCCAAGTTTTTTGGCCAAGTGCTAAAACATCTGTACGGTGTGCGCCGTGGCGTGTCCGATGGCCAGGTGAGTTTCCTCCGCCGTACAGATACATGTGTATCTATGCATCCGTAATTCACATGCTCACAATTTGAAATTGTAAATTTTGTGTCTTGTTAGTGCTGGATGAGCGGGGGAATGGCAGCAGTAGGGGGTTTCTGGAAGCAACGTGAAGCGAAATAAAATAACGAACAAAATCAACAAACATAAGGTAAAGTGCTGATTTGTTGTTGTTGTTTTTTTGGGTCTCTTCTTCCTGCTGCTCGTTGTTTTCATTGTTTGTCGAGTAAAACTGTTACTTGTTTTTTCAGGCTGCCATTTTTGCTTATGTTAGACCACGCACACACACAGTCAAGCACACGTAACAGCAAGGACGACCCTCTAAGCAAAGGATCTCGATCATTGAGTACCCGCTTTTTAGCTTATTTTTTAAGATAAAAAATAATCAGAGAGACCCGAACTTGCACCAAGAACCGAGTAGTTTTTATTTATCATTATTAAATATTATTTATATAATTATCCTTGACATAATTTAGGACGAATATACCCTTGAAAATCCCCAGTCCAGGGTAAAGGAAAAACAAACACGAGCGCTCAGAGATACATTTGTAGTGCAGGTAGGAAAAGAATAATGTGGCAAAGATAGCTCCTCGTTGAGCTCCGCCGCCGCCTAAGACGTTCCTCCTCCGTTTCCAACTTCAACTTCAACCAGATGCCCGAAATTTATGCCCACTGTATTTGTTTATACAAATTTAATGAATACACACAGTGAAAGCACGCCAGCCATCTCCCATTGTTGGGTACACACACACCCACACTTGGTACAGGCATCGTCTATACTTTATGTTCCTGTCCCACCCATGCGTTTTGCATACGGAGGAGGATACGGGCAGGATAATACAGCCTGCAAGGCATCCTGTAAAATGTTGATACGATGCAGAGGGAAAGGCTGCCGGGCAGTTCTTCGAAACATTTCACGTAGCCCAACAATGGCCGTTGATCTCGGCTGCTGGGGTTCTCCCGAATTTCCGCGCGGCCAACTGAATTGTTTTCCCTACTTAATAGTTTTCCCATATGCACATATTTAACATGATGCTCAAGATGAATGGCGAGTAATTTGTAGCAAAGGGAAGCTATAAAAATATTAAGAAAATGGAAATCTTAATGAAACGAAATTGACAAAAGTGTAATTTTAAGATACTACAAAAGTTATTGGTAAGATATTATGTTTAATGGGAATATGTTAAGCTGATTTTTCAAAGAATTTTTTGGCATTAATCTAATCAAGTTCTTAAGAATTCAAGATCGTTTTAGTTTAGTTTAACCTTTTTATTAATATCAATTAATAACCATTTGTTTGTTTTATTGTGAACAAAATTTCTGGAAAAATATAATAAATATACCTTTATATTGTTCTTGAATTTTCCTTACTAAATACATTTAAGTATCACTTCTCAACTATTTTTAATTTTCTAAACACGTTTTCGTCGTGGAAAAATCCTTTAAAAAATAAAACAAAAATCTGGTAAAACAAATAGAAAGTCGTGGACAGAAAGAGAACAAATTTGTTGTAACTAGTGTAGTTTGTTTATGTTATATGCACAGCCCTCGAGTGTGTGTATGTGTGTGGATGTATCGCAACACTGTTTGCGAGTGTGTGGGTGTGCCAAAACTTTAGCTTAGCTTAACGCGTGTCCTTGTGCACTCGTCACAGTTCCTTTTTGTTTAGTTGTAGTTTTTACTTTAAACAAAGACCACAGGCTAGGGAAATGGCATGGGTGAGAATTGTAGAAAAGGAGACTGGAAAACATGGAGCAATCGGCGAGAACGGAGAACAGAGAAAAGCGAACGGAGAGGCGGAGACAGCGTTCTGACTGACAGCATACTGCGAAGAGAAAACTTTGCGTTTTGCCTAAGTGACGACGTGCGACAAGCGGCGGCAGTTGGTACCAACAAAAAAAAAAGTTTTAATACTCAACAAAAATTTATTATAAGTCTTAAATTTTTAATAAATAAATATAATACAAAATTATTGAAGAAATTGTATATTAATATTATTATTATTAATATTATAACATATCTAAATTAAGCCAATACTTTAATGACAAACTATTACCTTTTGATTTAGTTAAATACATTTTAAAGGAATAAATCAGATGGCTACAATACATTTTTTGATCAGACGATCTACCTGTAAATCTGCTTACATATTTGCGAACTTCAAAGTAATTTTAAAATTTTAAAATTGAATCAAAAGCATAATACTATATTTCTTTTTAATGCCTTGAAATCTGAATAAATTTTAATAATAAATAAATGTAATCCTACTTATTCTTTAATCTATTTATTGAATTAGGTGTCCTATTTTCTCTTAGTGACTTCTCCAGCTATACTTTGCAATCCCCTGCTTGCAGCTGTAGTTGTCCTTCGGCTGCTTGGACTTTTAATATTTAAGGAAGCCTGGTCCTGGCCAAGAGACGTCCATCGCCCGTCTGCCGCTGCTGCTTTTGCTCGCTTCACTGGCTGCTAACAGCAGGACCAACAGCAACTAACACACACACACACACACAGCAATGTGTGTAGAAAGTTTTTGTTGCAAGGACTTGGTTACACCTCTGCGGCTGGCTCTGAATCTGGATTGCAGCAAGAAGGAGCTGCCACCGCCGCTGCTGAAGTTGCCGTTGCCGTTTCCTTTTTAGTTCCGTTTCCCCTGCCTCTCGGCTAGTTTTTTTACAAGTTTCGGTAAACTTGCCACTTGGCCAAAAAGCAGAAGACTTGTCCCCGCTATGCTCCCGATGGAATGTATCTCAATGTGTGGTAAAATAAATTTACAGCTTGACCAAAGGGAAAGCAAAGGATGGAGTTTGTAGAGAAACGAGCAGGATATATTCAGTTTAACGTATCATATACATATATTTGGTTTCTATAATAATTAAACTGTGTTTAAGCAAAAGGATTTGTTTCATTCGATTTGATTCGTACCTTAAATCTTTCTGACATCTTTAAAAAAAACTTTTATTTACTTTACGAAATATATTTTTATTTTTTTCTTTGTAAATATTATAAATAATTGTAGTATTAATCAATTTGTTGAAGAAAAGGTGATAAAATGTATGCCAAGAATTAATTTGTAGCAGCAGCTTGAATTAACAAACAATATTAAACACATTCTTTAAATAAACGCACTTCAGCTGAGACATCAATTATCATTTTCGATAATCAATTCAGGTGTAAGTCAGCATTCTTATGCATTTATACGGTTGAATATCTCTCACCTGATAAATAATTAACTGATAACTTTTTGGCTTGCCAAAGGTCAAAGGAATCCTTTGAGTACCCTTTGGTCAGTTTGATGTGTGCCACGTTCCTGGCAAGTTCAGTTCGGTTTCTGTGGTTACCATTTGAAGTTTTGATTAATTAATGAGTGAAACCCATCTAAAGGAACAGAGGTTGAAAAAGGTCTCAATTTCTGGACGCCAGGAGTGTACAATTCAATGTTGTTGCTTGGTATTCATTAGCACTCCATCAGTAACCTTATCCAATTTGAGCCTGGCCCTGCGCTCGATTCGCCGTCCTCTGTTTAATTGAGTGTTTGATTTAATTATAGACCATTTAAATGCCGTTGTGCTGCCGCTGATGGTGCTGCATCATTAAGCATTGATTACGAAAGCTGATTAATTAGTTGGCCCACACGAACACGCCCCGACAACCGCACACACGCCCACCTACCCACCTATTTATGACAATGCATCAAAAGTGCGTTATAATTATGTAATTCTTGCTAGCAAACCGTCGAATCGCATGTAAATTGCGTGCATTGTCGAGCTAATTGTGATTGCGGAACCCTCGGCTTCCGGTGGCTGTAGAGTGGGTGGGTGGTGCGAAAAACCCTGGCTGGGCCACCGCTAGAAAGCTTTCCTATGCACCAGTTCAACTTTTAATGACAAAATGTTGAGCGCTTAGCCCTAACTTTCCCCCAGCTCATTTCAGTTCAGTTCGCTTTAACTCAGTCAGTTAGCCAATACACTGGTCGGAAATGGATGAACAAATCTAGGCCAAAGTTATTCTGTGATTACAAACTTGATAAATAAAGTATTTTTAACATAATATTTTATTTATTTATGCTATTTAATAGCATAAATAGTCCGCCTTTATATTATTCATTTAAGAATTTAACTAATTTTATTTAATATTTAATAAGTTCAAGCCTATTTTCATCAGTGTGAGTTCGTCAGTGAGCGCTGGCCACAGAAACCGCCGTCTCATGATTTAAATTTAATGCAACTTTTGCTTTATAGCCAAACTGTCGCACAAACACACTCACCCTCACCAGCCAGGCACTCGCACACACTCACAGGCATTAATGTATAAGCTATAAAGTCATGTGCAACACCATTGCCACTTCCTGGCGGTGGCATCAGCACCAGGAGCAGGATGAGCAGGAGCCCAAGCAGAAGCAGAAGCAGGATCGTTACTCTCTGGCAGCTATTTGGTCACTGCACTTAGTGCACTTCCTTTAGTCGCATTGCTGGGGTTTTTCCACCAGCCAGAAGGGGGGCGAACCGAGAGGAACCGGGCAGTAGTGGGTTAAGGGTTTTTTAAACCTGCTACTCATCACAACAGAAAAAGGGTGGGAATGCGGGGGAAGCAACTAATAAAGACGGAGGAAAAAAAATAATTTTTTATAAAACATCTGTGGCAAGAAAATCTTTTTAACCGAAGCTTAAGAAAGAAGGAAAATAATTCTAGTTTAATATTTGAGCTGAGTAGAAATATTTATCTATTTAATATATATGAATTAACATTTGAAACTTCATAGAGAAAAACACGTACAACTTCCTAGAAACAAATAAGAGTTAAAAAATGAAAAGAATATTAAATATATTACCAGAGATACTCAAATATATTTATGTTATTTTTCTATTTCTATTATTTGCATTTAATTAGAATTTAACTTCATTTATTATAATGTTTTACAAAATGCCGATGAATTTCCACCTAGTATTTCAACACTTGACTGTGGGAATAATCCCAAAAATCTTGCGTATAGATATAATTTAGGAGATTATGTATAGTGATATTAATTATGCAGGGTATTAATTGCGTCGAATTCAAAAGCCGTCAAGCCTTTGGCTGGCGATGCTCCTGTTGCTGCCTCCTGATGAAATGCCATGCTTGGCGGTTAAGCGCAGAGATTTTCCATCAGGAAAAGCTGAAGACCGACAGTCCACACACCACACACACACACATAAGCCAGAGTGTGTCCCCTTGGGTGGATGTGTGTGATGGAATTTTGCAGTTTTAGTTAATGTATAGCCAGCGCAATTTTGGCCCAAAGAATGCCGTGTTGAGGAGCCAAACACTTTGACAACATTACTTGTAATATTTCCAAATTATATATAAATCTTTGTCTGTATGTGGAAAATGTGGAAAACTCTCAATACACATATACATGTGGGTATTTGTTGTGGAAAGTGGCTTGGTGATATTTTCATTTTGGCATTGGATTTGCCATTAGAGTTTGGCCAAGCGTGTAAATGAAATTTGATAAGATTAGCCTCTGCAATTGTTGCAGTCGACCCCTTGGCCTTTTCATGTTATTTTTTGTTGTGTCTCCGAGCACGAGGGTTATTTCTTATACATGAGGAGCTTTCTTTGAGTGATATAAGAGTGAAACCGTTGGAAAATTTCAAAAAATGCCTAGCTCACAAATCGAAATATTTATACGTTCCACAATTCGCTCGCTTCTTCGGGGGCTTGGAGCGCATGAGCAGCAAAGTTGCGAATTCGAACTCGACAAGAGAAAGTTGAGAGAATCCTTTGGTTCTCCCGAGCTAGAAAAGGAGAGATTGAGATGCGGGAGAGCACCTCTCGGGTCTCGTGGTTCCATGTAAATTTACACGCTTACACCCTCCATCGTAGTAGAGTTGTTTGTGAGCGGCGGGATGTGTGTAACTTCTATGGTTTCCCCGGTTTAGTTGTAGCGATGCTGCAACTTGGCCAACCTTCGAGCGAATGTTGTTAAAATATTGGAATTTGTAGTCAATATATTGGACATTATTGGGAGGTAGGTTGAACTTCAACACACCTTTTTCTTGGGTAGAGTCTCGTTTACTGGCATATTTTCTCTATACACTCGTATATTAATCTAATTTTCAACTTATCTGTGATCCTTGAGTGCCTGCCTTGAGCAGTGATGCTGCAGTAACTGTGCGACGCTCTAGGAACCCGGTTTCCGCAGCTCTCATTCATCTAGGGAGAGGTGGCATTAAAGAGAGGTAAACATTTCTAAAGAGAAAGCCAGAGTACGTGAAAGGCTCCACATAAATGCATGGTGGATTGTGTTTGGGGAAGGTTGGGAAGGGTAGCAGGGTGTTGAGGTAGGACCTAGTAAATAACGAACCCGCAATTGAAGAAACCATAAGTGAACCATGAGTAAAGGGCCACTGAAATGTGATTTTATTTAATCCATGATTCCAAGAATTGTTTATGGTTAGCAGAGAATAAATTGGGCATTTTAAATAAATCAAGATAGATTGAAATTGCTTAAAATTATATAAAATAAATATATAAACAAATGTTAACTGCAATCCTCGCCTTAAAAATATATATTTTTTTAATTAAAATCAATGGCAGTGCCTCAAATACTTTAAGTTTATATGCCCTAAAATTTATTTATTATTTAATCAAGCTTAATTTTTAAAACCTAAGCTTACGCATCTAAAAAGAACTACTACCTGTGCACAGCTCCTATTTTCGAGATTATAATACCTAAATAAGGCTAGAATGTTTACAAATTAAAAAGAAATTAAATAGATATAAATTAAAATACCTATAAATTGTATTAATATTTTTACATATTAATAAAATCAATCATCTTATCGCTCGATCTTATACTCCTCCTTAGACTGTATATTTTGCTGACAAATTTAATAATTCAAGTTCATGTGGCATCTGGCACTTGAGAGAGCTTACCCACCACACGCCTTCCACAATCCACTCCATAAATCGGGGGCTGTGGATTTCGGTTTTCCGATTTCCCGACTTCCCGACCGCGCTCTTATAATTTCGATTTCGAACCGTTGGGCCGGCGCTGGCCCACTTACAGGGCCGCAACTCAATCGGCTCGTGCGTTCGGCATTTCGAAAATGCGCGAGCCGAGCGAACGAAAGGAACAAATTTGCCGAATCCTGGAGGGCGATGGCAGAAAAACAGAAGTGGCCAAAGCCACGAATGAATGGCCTGGCGCTTTAGTACTAAAAAGGTCGTGGATTTGTGTAGTTGTCCTACTCCGTTGTCGCCGTTTGTCCGTAGTTGCTGTCGCTGTCGTGTTGTCGTTGTCGCTGTCGTATGAGCAACGCATTCGCATCGCAATCGCCTCGCATCGCCTCACATCGCGTAGCCGCAGTGTTGACCGTCCGCATCCGCAAACTGGCGAACGAAAGAGGAGGGCTAGAAGGCAGTAAAGAAGCCAAGAAACAAGTGCCAGTGCGGAACGCAACCCAAAAGGAGTATATGTATTTGCCAATCGGTTATTGTAATTGTTGAATGCTATGTTACTGGAGTGCCGAGTGAATCGAGAGTGCACGTGCTAGAAACATCTCAAAACGCCTGCGTTAAGTTTCTGGATGTGTTGTTATGCAAATCGCGTCGCTTTGGCTTGAGGCAACAATAATAAAGTGGGTGTGTGGGAGTGAGTGTGTGCCCGTGCCCCTGTCCCTGTCCCGGTTCCTGTAGTGTGTGTGTGTTGCGTTACGGTGTATGTGCGCTGCTGGTGTACGCGCCCACAATGCATAAATCAAAATACACATTATTGAGTCATAAATAAAGTTCGCATCGGCTGCTACTTTAAATATTGGCCCCGAGCAAGACGGGTAAGACGAAGTCAGGCCGCCGAAACCGAAATTTATGCCTCGCACCCGCCAAATACTTTGCCATATTTTTCGCTCAATTGCCTGCCGCTCCTGCCACAGCCTCTTCAGATCCTTGAGCCTCCGCTTCCTGCTCCTTCCCCCTCTCGAATTGATATGATGTGTGCGTCTCGCTGGTTGCATAAAACTTGCTCAATGCCAACACGCCCTCAACAGCAGCAACAGCAACTTCGAGAACAACGCTAACCCCTGCGGGCTGCTTTTATTACAAGAGCCGTAAAAACGCCAAAAAAAGCGGAGTAAACGCCACAGAAAAGGGATACAATACGGCGGAAAACAGGGGTAAGTGCATGTGGCAAATAAATATATACCAAAATAAACAAACCCAAGCTCCAGCCAAAATTAAATGTTTAGAAGTTTGCTAGGAATAACAATAATACGAAGCCATGCCTTCATAAAATGTAAAAACTGGTAGCTAACAAAAATAGGAAATATTTCGAAAAGCCAATGTTCCAATAAGCTAGGTGAATAGCAAGTAAATAAAATGCAAACAATGCAATCTGTATTATATTTTAAAAGAGTTTTTTAATAAATATATAAAAGCTTGTTACTTAACATAATGCCAAATTATACTATTTTTATTTTTCTTAAGCTTCTGCTTAGTCTCTTCAATTGAAGGTTTTAATTGATGTTATAAAACTAGCCTTTTAATATAATTTGATGACATCAAACAAACAAATGATTTTATAAATTAACTTAGGCAAACAATCTATTTACTTCATTCATTACAAAGTTATCTAAATCTTTACAAAACTAAACAATATATTTGCCATATAAATTGCTTAGCTATTTTTCCACTTCGTATAAGCAGTATGAACTTTTTATTTTGTTAAACTGTTAAAATCAATTTATATGTATAACATTTTACAAAGGCTATTTAAAAGCAAGTTTGTGTGCATTAGAAATTTCTCAAAAAAAAAATGCTAAAAAAATATTTACTGCCAAGTTTTTTTTTAAAGATTTGTAAGGGCTTTTCGAGTATATATCTGTAAATGGGAACATTGCAAATAAAGCCAAGTAAAGTTACCAACTTAGCTGAAAATCCCCAACTGGAATCCCTTCTTGAAAATCACAGCTGATATATTTTAAGCCACAATCTCAGTCACGGCCACAACCGAAGTGGGTCACCCAAACGAGCGAGTGAGACTCACAATTTGTTCTGCGACTGTGTCACAGATAATATTTTCCATTGCCTTTGATCATTCCGTTGATGCCGGGGTGTCAGTCAGTTAGTCAGACTGCCTCCGAAGTGCGTTAGTCTATCTCGGGGACAAGTAAGCCATGGAAATCATATTAAAATGCTGTCTGTGCATAACCTACTTTTTATTTTTATATATGCTACGCCGTGTGGTATGCAACTCTGTGGCTCCCACACCCGCTTGCATTCTGCTCCACAAACTACTCGTATATTGTTGCCATTTCACTTTTGCTGAGCACGTCTTCACAAAAACACACACTGCTGTGTGTGTGTGGTGTGAGTATGTTTGGGGAGTGTATTCGGTGCTTGCATTGCTGCAGGCGCTTGCCAAATGCGCTTTGTTGCCGCCATTGTCAACGGAGTGGCGGAGTGCGAAGGCACAGGAGCAGGACATTTTTGCATTTTTCGGCTCAGTCAGCGCAACGTGGCTTGGCAGCAGGCCAGAGGCAGTCTCTGGCTTCAGCTATCTGGTCTCTGATTTTCTGCAGTCGTCGAGCTTAAATTATTAAAAGGCCGGTCCAAGAACTTAAGGAGCCTCGCATAAATCACGCTGGCCAAGGGACAACCTGGCGTATGCGCAACTTTAATAACATGAGCAGCAGCTGCAAAAGTTTCGCCTGTCAGGGGGAGCAAGTTTAATGCAGCATGTAAATATTGCCATGACACACGAAAACTTTCACTGGCCCTTTGTTGACAGGCTCTCGAGGACAACGGCTGAAAGTACATGTGCGTATGTGTGAGTGTGTGTAGACAGCAGAGATTTATGAGTCCACGAAGAAGAAGACGGAGCGTGTGACTCGCATCAAATTCGGGATGGAAAGTTTCACAATTAATTTTAATAGTTCATAGCTGAACTCTCTCCAAGCAAGAAGCTCCTGGCACATCCTCCCAAATCGACATTTTGCTCAAACCAAGCCAAACAAAAACTAGTTTAAGATTTTTTAAATTCATTTTCTTTATGAAACATTTTTGTTTTAACTAAAAGAAATGCTGCCGAAGTAAAAACTTTGTTTAGGAAATACATATCAGTTTATAAACAATAAAAATATGCTTCCAGTTTTTTATTCAAGGAAACTAAAACGAAAAATAAACAAGCTAAAATTGTATAAGTTATATGTAGGAATGCTGCTTCCTTCGTAGAATTATTTTATTTCATTCCATTCAAACGTTCTCACGCTTCGAAGTTCAAATGCTTTAAACAAGTATCATGTTACAAAGAAAAGAGGGACAGAAATCAAAGCTTTGGTTGTACAAAGCCAAATAATCCATCAAGTGGCATTAACTTGAAACAATAAATTTCACACACAGCGCCAGAGGTAAGCCCGGCCCTGCGTAGATGGCAAACAACTCGAGCCGGCACTTGAAGTGCTTGGCAACTAATCAGGTTTCAAATGCCACAGCACACACACACTCGCACACTGAGCACAACAGAGAAAAAAAGGTAATCGCAACCCAAGCAAGGGGAAAACAATCCGATGGCTGAGTGCTGGTAATCAAAGCTGCTTAGAGGCCTGCGCTACGTTTGTAGATGCTTTGTGAGAAATCGTTGGGGTTTTGGGCAGCGACTTTGATTTTTCAAGTAATGCATTCGATTTCAGTCTAGACGGGACTAAGCTTCCATCAACTAAAAAATTTCACAGGGGCAACACATGCTTTGGATTTAAATAATTAATTGAGGAAATAATTCGTCCCTGAATGGCTTCTTGTTTTCTTTTTAATTTGATATTTAGTTAACCTTTAATTACTGGGAAATGAAACCAAACAAAACTTGTTCAGAACTTTGCCCCACTAAGTCAGGCAGTAATTAGGAAATTGTGTTTGGCCCTGCGACTTCTGCCCCATGTTTAATTTACACTCTAGTACAGCTTTGGGCTTTGTTTTACTTTCCCTCGAAAGGGAATTTCCTTTTCCGTTGGCGCTTCTTCGATTTCACAGTCGTCAAGGCAAAAATTGTTTTGAAATGTGAAGCCATGCGTTGAGTCCAGCCAATGCTAATCCGAAATCTAGCATCAGACTTTATGCTCCGGATTCTGTGCCAGTCTGCCAACCAATGCTGCTTTACAAAATTAGGTAAAAAGGCTAATGTACCTCCAATGTTGACCCGTGCACAAAACTAAAAAGAAGCAAAGCCAGGAAAACAGATTTAGCCGGGGAAAACAGGTAAGACCAGAATATGAACCCATTGAAAAGCTCGACCCAAATTCGCAGGAGCAAGAAAATGAAGAAATGCAACAGCATAAAAGGTAAAAGAGCAACATGAGCTGGAAACCAACAGCAGGTCAGAGCTGGCATATTGCTTTAACCAGAAATATACTTGAGTTTTTATTAGCCTTTCGAAAAAAAAGAGTATTGGAAGTGAATTTGCCGAAAAAGATTTAAGGGATTTAAAAAAGTTATAAAAATCATATCATATCATATATGGGAAACGATTGAGTTTCGTCTAGCAAACATTGAAAATAAGAAAAATATTATTGCTTACAATATAAAAAGTTATTTTGTGGTTTCATTTTTATTAGTCTTTTTTAAAATTAATTGAAAATTTAACAGAATTTTGCTACACTTTTTACTAAAAAGCTTCACGAACAACCTTTGTATATGTAGTTACAATTTGTTCTGATGACCCTCGGTTATCTTCATTTTTTGTAGTGCTCGTTGCATCAAAAGGTAATTCCATCATATCGTAAAACTATAAAAGCCCTGGCCGTTAGTTATGCAAAGTGTATTAAAATCATCGTCTAGCTAGGGAACTTTTCTCGCCCGGATGGCTGTCTTTTACTCCTTTTCCCCGCTTCGGGCTTTTACTTTTCCTCTAGTTTCTTTTTTACGTTTACCGCTGGCATTGTGTGCGCATAATAGCCTGAAATTAAATCAGCAAGCGCGTGGGTAACTTAAAATAATAGCCATTGCTTATGTTTAAGTAAAATATGTACTTTGTGTACGAAATAAGTGACCAGAGGGAAAGCCAGCGAGCGAGACTCCAGCAGCTGCTGCGTCTTTTTGTGATTTCGGACTGTGCTTACTTATTTCCGTTTCCGCTTGGCCTGCTGCCTCTGGCTGCTGCATTTTTTATTACTAACTCACCGTTCTGGCACATTATTTAGGCATCTCCTGATCCTGTTCCAGTGGCTGCCTTGGCTCGTGTTTTTGATTTTTTATTTTTCGTTATACTTTCCCTCTTAGAGCATTACGTTTTATCGCCGCATTTCTGATGCACACTTTAGAGCTATGCTTAATTTTTAGCTGCATTTTGGTCGGGATTATAGCCAACTAAGACCCTGAAATCGGCTACACTATAATTAAAGCCTGCTAACTAGCTGCTTGCCCGACTCCCTATTGACACTGGGTAATGTCTGTAATTCAGTGTTTACTCGGCTTCTGCCATTTGAGTGTCAGTGCGACGGCAGCAGATATATTTCAATAATAATAATTAATAAAACGAAACCGAGACTCCAACTGCTTGGTCCTATTGATTTATGGCCCTTTGGTAAATTGTGGCACTTAGTGTAATTGTTTATGTATATGCCAAAGGTCCAACGAAGGCCTTTGGTTTGGGGTGGCCACTTGATTAGCCCCCCACCCAATTGGGACTATCAGGGCCAGGGAAATCGGAACCTAATATTTCTGACAGACAGCAAACATACATATTATTGACACATTTTCTACCAGTTTTATTATATATTATTGATTTTGCATGGGAAAAATCACAATGGATTTTTAATTATTATAAACCAATGCATAAAACTGCAAGGCAGTATTCTTATATTTAATCCTTAAAGCTTTCAAATGAACTGGCATGAAATATGATATGTTTTCAGACATAAAATATTTATAAAATTAAAAAACTATTTGTATTTATATTCATACATATTTTATGGATCTTCTATACATTTTTCTGCTCAAATAAAATCTCTTTTCATTGACCGTCAATTTTTTTCAGCTTGGATTTGAAAACATTTACTTATTCAAAAGTACGAAGAAGATAAACCACTGCAGGGTAAACATTCAAGCCCAGTTTGGGGAGGAGGAAACTTGTGGCATATGAAATGAGCAAATAAAAGAGACATTCAATTATCTAAAAAGGAAAACAAATATGAAAATTAATTTGACATGTTTGACATTATGGGCAAACACAGGCATGAACATCACATCAAAGGAGGCGGGTTGAGAGTGACGGAAAATGCCAGAATAACATTTGATTAACCCAGATAAAAGGGCAGCGAAGGAGCAAAGGTCCTGGGGCGGGAAATGGCGTGACAAACGCTTAACTCTTTAATCAGGGATTCCTCTTTGGCCTCTAGATCAGCTAACTTCTAGCTCGAATGTGAGCATTTTTCATTGCCTTCTTCGAATTATTTTGCTTCCGCTTTTGGATTTTTTTGTTTTAGGTTTTATTTTTGCCATATTTTCTATGCGAGAGTCACGCAAACATGTGTGTGTGTGTGTGAGTGTTTGTCACGCATGAAACGCTGACAGCCAAGCAAACAGTAAACAGCAAACAGAAACAGGACAAACACAGGACGAGAGGACTATTAAAAGCAAACACGCGCGAACACACATACTCACACAGACACGTGGAAAACTAAAACTGAGCCTAAAAAGTGTGCAAAAGCAAGGACACAGCGAAAGGATTTTTTGCAAGCACGCAAAAAATAAACAGCCGAAGCCACAATGTTTTCACTTGACGATGATGGTGGCCAAGAAAGAGAAATATTTCCTGTCTGCTCTTAAAGATTTCCCAGACACACACACACACACACAGCCTGGAGCCCTGAAATTGAAAGCGCGTTGCATGTCAGCGACCCCCTACCCTCTCTTTTCCGACCCCGCCCCCCTTTCCATTCAAAGGGCCACGCCCACATCCGTCTGCTTAGGCTCGACTTTTGCTTGCAAAACTTTTGCGACGCGTATGAAAATGATGCCAGCACACGCATATGTGTGCGTTGGTAAGGACATCATTTTGCCTTTGCTGCTGTCTTTTGATATTTCTTTTTATTTTTTACAAATGCCCTTTCAAAGGATACATATGTATATATTTCTACAGATGTATGAATATAAAGCGATATACTCTATATTTGATTTGAAAATTATGGCAAGAGTTTGATAGTTAGGATTTCAGGTATTTCAAGAAATATCTTCAATCTTTTT
Organism: Drosophila mayri; assembly: GCA_008042485.1. Classification (NCBI taxonomy): domain Eukaryota; kingdom Metazoa; phylum Arthropoda; class Insecta; order Diptera; family Drosophilidae; genus Drosophila; species Drosophila mayri. The sequence continues at coordinate 266,800 of VNJN01004040.1, read as the reverse complement.
CAGTTAGTTTATTATTAAAGGATTTATTCAGGATTTACATTCTTAGAGTTAAAACTAAAGCTACAGAGGGGGTGGTGCAGCAATAGCTGCCCGGTCTTTAGGCTTTAAAAGATTTAATTAATTAACATTTCACTATTAATGTAAGGAGAATGTCTCAGGGGCACTTGCAACTTATAAAAATATATAAGAAACTTCATACTATTCTTACTCTGCAAAGTAAAGCATAGCTACCCGTATGCCCCCTGTTTGTAAGAGTATTTTCAGCTTCATTTAGCTCGCCTTTCCCGCCAGGATATACATACATATACAAATACATATTTTTTCCACAATTTACCGCGCCATCAAAATAAAGTTGAAGTTGACTGTTGCCTGTTTTTGCCAATGGCAAAAAGGAAAAGAACCCAGGGAGCTGGAGCTGGTGATGGGGCTTCTTCTGCCACTGCCTTTGGCTCTGCCACTGTTTGTTTTTTTGTCTGCCGTGAACATCATCAGTATTTGCCTTGCCATTTGGCTGTTTGAAAAATTTAAACTTTTCACATTTGAAATTTCCCAGAGATGTGAACAGGATGAGCATTTTTGCATTTAAATTAATCCAAAACCAAGTGAAATATACCAACACTTTCGGTCTAGGGCTTAGGCCACACAACTAAGCCCTAATACTTACCAATAGACCGTCATATACATTTTCCCCCCTTCTTTTTCGCCTTTCACTTCATATTTTCATAATACACATAAATAAAGTCATTTTTCCATACTAATACTTATATACACTCCCACAACGGGGAGGAAAAAGAGCAGCCAAGCCGAAAGTTGGCAAAAAAAAAAATATATATAAAAATGAAGAGAAAAGTTTTGGTAAAAGTTTTTTACCTAGCTTTCGAATCGAAGCGTAATCAAAGCAGCCGAATACAAACAAATGCTAATGCCAGGACTTAGTTTTCGGGTAATGATGTAGACGCATGTGTGTGTGTGAGGGCTTGCTGGTGTGGGTGAAGCGCGTGTGCGGCGCTAAAGGAAACGACAGCCAGTTACGTGACTTTTATATTCTCAACGCATTTTTGGCCCGCTTCCTCTTTTGGTTGTGGAAAGGATTTGCCAGCGGGTTGGGGAATAGAGTGTTTTATCCTGATATGCTAGTGCTCCTACTGCTCCCACTGCTGCTGCTGCTGCTGCTACCCTGACCGTAAGCCAAGTTTATATAAGCCATTTTCCGATGGGGCCCTGTCAAAGGCAAAGGTCAAGTTCGCCGCTTGAGTGCTTCGCCTGCTTATGCGGTGACATGTTCCCGGCCAAAGGAAACGTGACCGGGATGAGGAGCAGTTCAGATCCAGCTCAGTGCTGACTGCTCGGTGCCAGGGAGCTAAGCCAGTCTAGGCAAATCAATGTAAATGCTGCTGCCTCTGGCTCCTTTTACCTCCTAACTAATTAAAAACTCACCTGCGCAACACCTTCTGTCTCAATTAGAGCAATTTGCCCCAGTCATTAATGTCAATTGAGAGAGCAACTCGGCAAGTGTGGCAAATGACAATGAATAGACAAAAAGCCCAAAGAGGATAGGACGAGAGAACGAAGGGACGAGAAAATTAGCGCATGACTTTCAGGCGTAAAATTGAAAATCATTGCAGCAACACCTGACGCCTCAAGTGGGGCACACGCATTACGTGATTTTCGTTTATGATTTCTGCTCACTTTAACTGCTTGCCCGTTTCCGTTTCCGCTTCACGAATTCGTCCTTGTCTTTGGCCATAAAAATGAATATTTATGCGCCCTGCCACAGGCATAAATATGTTGATATACATACACAGGAAAAATATGTGATCAGATATATGTATAGTAGTTTATTGTGAGTCTATAAGTGTATCAGCATTGAATCTAATAATAGAGAATAAGCAAAGTAACCTCTGGGCTAGAGAGTATACATATTTTAAAGGATTCATTTCCTTTCGATATTGATATAATTTAGTTCTGTGTAGCCATAATATAAGCGATATATTGCACATACGCACACGAGCATTTGGCATTCATCAAATCGCATCGATTATTGTATATGGAACCTACATAGCAGCAGTTCCCTTTCTCTCGGCTTCCCTTTCCCTCGCGTCATTTGTCATGGAGAGAGAGGAGAAACACCGGAGCAATGGTGATTTATCATATTTACCTTGGCTGTGTACACACACTAGTATACCGTACATGACCAGGTGCAAGGGTTCAGGACCTTAATGCAATTTGTTTCGCGTTCTGACTGTCGAGCATTTTATGGCCCGAACTAGAAGCACCACAGATCCTGGCCAAGAGCACTTTGCATCCGGACAAGTGTGTGGGGGCATCCATCTGTTCCATTTGTATATGTGTGTGCATTCATTTAAGTGCTATGCATAATATTTAAAAGAAAAAGGATACGGGACAGACCGATAAAATAGCAGATATTTAATGCTGAATATTTGCTACACAAAGTTCAAGGTTCTTATTTCAAAATGCAAGCAACGAAAATGTTTTCTGGTTACCTTAAATTCATAATAAAAAAGCTAAGTTTGGATGTTTCAATTATTTTAATAAATAAATCTAAATACCTAAATTATTAAATTTAAAAACAATCAAGTTGTTTTCTTACAAAAACTCTTCCAAATCCGATTTAACAGTGGCTATAATTCTCGTTATTTTGGTAGTAAGGAAAACACAGCTTAATAGCCATCGCTGCTGCCCTTCTGAAGATGGAGGTATTTCCGAGAAGCTTTCTCCAAAACACAGCTACATTATTGTTCCCCTTAGAGGGGATATAAAAAAAGGAAATGCCGCAGAAATAAGAAGGAAAATCATGAATAAGTGAGTGCAATCAATGCCCGAATGTTTGTGGGCCAGAAGGAATACGAGTGAGTTTTTGTTAGGAATGGAATGCTTGTGCGTATCCTTGTGTGTTTGCATATGTGAAGAGCTTAAAACGATTTGTAGCCTTTAATGCGCCCCGTGGCCTGACATAAGCGACCGGTGAAAGAGACACACGTGGCACACTGCCCTCTCTCTTAAATTTAAGAAGGAAATATAATAAAAAATATATAATAAAAATACAAATAATGAAATAAATCTGTTGATGATTAAATAAAAGATATCTAAGAATTCAGAATTGAAATAAATTAAATCAGAAAGGAATCCGTAACACGATCTCAACTCCAATAAAATAAATAATATCTTTTTATTTTTTTAATCAAGTTCTTAAATACAGATTTTTTCCTTCAGTGTCCTTGCTGTGTGTTTTATGCGACACGTTTGGTAATTCGATAGCCCGGCATATACACATTTAAATGGCAAGCTTACACAATTTACCAAAATACTTCTCATACCCTTGAACCCGCTTTGTTTGCGTTGCTTCGCCCGGCATCGATTATTCAATTTCGGGCATACTTCGGCGATTGATTTTGATTGATTCGCTCACATATCGAATGACGCTGCTTTGTTAATTTGCATCAATTTCGGACGTCTAATTTGATTTGATTAATGTGATTAATGTGGCCACTCGCTGAAGGTCCCACTCTGCGCAGAAAGGGTTAGGTGAATTTAAGGTAAGGAAAATGCTGCTGGGAAAACAGATTGAAAAAAAAAGAGAAAAAACGAGTGCCAACTGATGGCTGATGGGTTTGTCAGTTGGCATCAAAGCGCATTAGTTTGTATGGCGCCCAAATTGGTAGGGCGGCAGGCACTTTGCAAACACACCTCTCTCTCAAACATATCAGCGCCCAAATCTGCCAGGTGCTCCATTTTTGGCCAACACACACACACCCAAAGAGAGAGAGATAGGGAGCGCGTGCAAAAGGCGAGAGCCAAACAATACAAAAAAGGCCAAAAGTGGGCTAACTCCGAGTGCAAAGCTGCCGAAAAAAACAACACAAAACTGGAGAAAACAAGGTGGAAAAACAGAGAAAACAGAGGCAAGCGAAGGGGAGAGAGAAAGCCTTGCAGCCTTTGGGCCCATTGCAAAGCCTGTCAGGCCTTCGAGGGCAGAAGAGGGCGAGGGGACCGGAACGAGGTGCGGATTGGATGGGGGCACTTATGTGATAGCTCCCGCTTTGATGGCGGCACCTTTTGTCTATCCATGTGTTTGGGCCCAATCACAGCACAAAAGGCCGGAAGAGAAAGCCAAGTCTTTTCGGGCCTCCACAGAGAGAAAATTTATTTAGTTTTATGTTGCAAAAAAATTGATACTGAATATAAGAAAAGTAAAATATATTCAAAGTGTTTTACTTATGAGAAAATTAGAAAAACTCCTAAACAATTTAAAATAATAAAAGTAAAAGGAAAACTCCTTAGTGGATGCCGCATCTACATGTTTTCTTTTTCTTTTATTTACTGCTTGTCGCCTTTCACTTGTTTTATCTCCTGCCTTCAGCCACAGGCGACGTCATCTCAACTCTGACATATGACAAAAGGAATCTCCAGCGGCGAGAGGAAACTTCGAGGGGGGCCAAGTGGAAAGCCTTGGAGTTGCCACATACCACGACTTCTAATCACTCCGCCAGTCGGCTCATTAAATTGGCGGAGGAGTTCGGCTTAATTACAGTTCCTGGAAAAGCTCAATTTAGGATGTTGCCAGGACAGCTGCCAGTGACCACTTTCCAATGCCTAATTGGGATTTAAGGGCGCGCTGGAAAATAATTTCCATTTAATCGCAGCGCGAAACTTTAACCTAATTGTTAAATCAATGAAACCGAAATTCAAATACAATGCACTAATTACAAAAGTTGAGCGCGGCGCTAATTAGAGGACAAGGAAATCGATAGGGAAACTTATTTTCCGAGGCTGCCTGGCAGGCAACACATGCCCGGGGCATTAAGTGTGCAAATTCCCCGACTAAGTCGAGGGCTTTTCAATCTCAAGCCCAGTCTCAGACTGAGTCTCAGTCGCAGACTCCGTTTGTATTTCAGTCAAATCAAGGCGATATCCTTTCGCAAACAGGAGAGCAAAACAAAAGACAAACACAAATACGACTGCAAAATAAAATCGATTCCGCCGGCAGCAGAAGCAAAGGAGTCCTGGCAACAAATAAAATAAACGACACATGACAGGGAAACGGAAAATGCGAAATTCGAGCTGGGAAACAAACAGACACAAATAGATAGACAGACGCGCCTGAGACAGACAAGGCCAATAAAAAAATACAAACAGCTGGAAAAAGGGATTGGGACAGAGTGGCTGAGAAAAAACTAGGAACACGTTAAGTTGCAGGATATTCAGGCCAAGACAGGCGAAAGAGTCAAAGTCACTGCTAGATATTGCGTTAAGACGACACCTCACTTTCACATTCCCAACGACTTTCTCTGATTTTTTCTGCAAACAGAGAAAAAAATTAGGAGTTTTAGTTTTATTGTAAAGATAATTTTGAAATTTAAATGAATTATTAATTTCTTTTCATTTTATGTCAATTACATTTGGTTTATTATGCTTGTTATACTTAAGCCTAACGTTTTGTGAAATACTAAATGATTGAGATGAAAAACTATTAAGATTTAATGAAAAAATATTCACTATATTAAATAAATAATATCAGGGATAAAAAGTATTATTTATTTATTTGTAAAAGCTATAAAGTTCCTTAACAACTTTTCTTTTAGTTCCTCCGTGTAACTTTTTTCGTCTCCCAACACAGAAGCAGAAATAAAACGTCATGTAATTTATTTATTACCGATTGCAGATAAGCGAGCCAAGGCTACTTACAGAATGTATTAACTAATTGCTTCCCGTCAAGGTCGTTTCGTGTTGGCTGCCGAAATCCTCCCCCCCAAAACCTCCGCCCTCACCAGACCCTGAAAAATCAGATTCTCGAGGGCATCGCCTGGCAGCTCGCTGGCTCTGTCTCCGTTTCTGATAAATGAGCATATTTCCCTTTCAGTAGAAAAAAAAACACCACAGACTTGGCCAAAACCAAAATCATGCTAGGACTTTTGTGGGTGATTATCTTCTGGCTGAAACGGGACTAATGACCATGGAAAGTGTGAGGGACTGAGTGACGAACTTAAATATTAATTTATTGTTTTTGCATTGGTCTTTAATGGTTAATTTTGCGGCTAGACTTTGATTTATACGACCTGAAACTAAAGGAATACTCTCTGATAATTTAACTTTAAAGACTTAAGCCAGATTTTTTAATATTTTCTCCTTTTTTCAATGAATATTAATAAATATACCATTTAAAAAAAGCCAGACAAGGTTTTCGCTTAGGAATATTTTTAAGAGCACAAAAATTGTATACATCCTTGTTTCCGGTTGAGTTAAAAGCCAGTTAGATATATGCTCCTGTCCCCCAGGACAGCCGTCAAAGTGCAGGGAGATATCGAAATTTGATGGCGGCAGTGCACCGTTGGCAGTGTCCCTGGCGGCATTAATTTTATCAAAGTCTCTGGCTGGCTGGCTGGCTGTATGGGTGTGTGTCAAGGAAAATTTGATCCGTTGCAACAAGACCGTGTTACAAAGGCTCCGCTCCTGCAACCGTGTGTGTGCGTGTGGGTTAGCCCAAAGGTAAACAGCGAAGCATGAGCCTGCGTCTGAGCTGAACTCGATGGCAGGGAGCTGAGCTGAACGCGCCGGGTATTATAAATCAAAGGCAGGTGGCTGCCAGGTTTGCCAGGACCCTTGCCACGCCCACCAAACACAGGCGACGTAGGCCACAGCAGGCGGCAGGCAGCATCCTTTTAATTTTGCCTACGTGAAATTAGTTGCGTAAATCCCAACACGAGAACGCACTCGACAGCAACAAATTAGGCAAAAAGCTTATGTAAGAGGGGAATAAAAATGAAGGCAGCTGGTAAACTATGCGCTTAATAGTGAGAAGCGTGTGCAATAAAGCCACGGGCCGGGGGGGGGGGAAGGACACAGGAACAAGGACATAGACAGGCACACCAGACACTCACACTGCCACTCGCACTCACATGTGCGGGTCGGGGGCCCCGTCTTTGGGGAAATTAAAGCGTGGCAAAAAGTGCCAGGCTTCATGTTAATTTTCATTAAAATTATATTAACTTGTAACGTGGCTGCTGCCTCGTGAAAGAGATAGCTGTGCACACGGCGAGCGAGATGGGTATACACACATGGGCGAATGCGACCAGGCGACTAATTTTTAGTGTCCTTGCAAGTATATCAAGGGAATGAGGTTCAAAAAAATAGGAGTATACAGGGGACGAAAGGCGAGTTCAGGTCCTGCGGGACACTTAAAATATTTAAATGCGCAAAATAATAAATTAGAACATTTTTGTGGCCCACTCTCTTCCACCTAAAAATAAAAAACACGAAAGCAGACAATGTGCTGGCTGCTGGGGGTTGAGGTTTGGGGCTAGGGGCTTCTCCATGGGTCTTCCAGGGGTAAGGCCGAAAGATCTGGCGGCTGGAGAGTTGCCCCAAGAACTTGCCCATGTCCATGTCCGTGTCCTGGGTCTGACACTTAACATGACAGCAAGGTGCGAGGTGGGCACAGGATCCCAAGTCTGAACTGGGTCACTCCTGCAAAAAGGAGCAGAAAACTAGGCTAAGCGTAGGGAAAAGGAGTTGAATAATAAAGCAGTCTGAAATACTGAAAATAATTATAAATAAAAATGCAAATATTGAAGGTGAAAGACAATTTAAAATTCTTAATACCATAAATAATAAACCATTACATTTCAAATGACATACAGATGAAAGTAAAGATAATTAGGGGAAAATCGTAAACTCACACTTAATGCTTACATCTTCACACGTTGAATATAAATTGGGTATTTATTGAAAAGTGTCTCGTTAAAGAGAATACTTTTAGTAATTTTTAATTTAACAAAATAAATACCTTTTAAAATGAAGGGCTTTTAATCTGACTGTGACATTAATGTTTTATTTATTTCCGTTATTTCACTTACATTTTCATTTACATTTATTTCCATTTGTATTTCGCATCATAATAACCTCGTCAATTAAAATATATTTTGTTTTTTCATTAAAACATCAACGATAAATAATGAAAAATGGTTTTTATTTCTTTAAACATACCTCAAAATGGCTCAAATTCGTTTAATTATGGTAAAATCTACAATAAGGGTGGTAAAGATAAAGGAAAATACGTTAAAAATGATTTTTTAATATACATAAATATTAAGTATATGTAAATAGTAAAAAAATATATATATTTTCCGCGTTCAAATATTATAGGTTAAGCTTTAACTTTAAGACTTGCATTTCAAATATGAAACTATAAAGGAAATTCGTTCTTACACAACAGCAAAGTACCACAGCCGCTGGCCATAACTTATATAATTCCAATTCCCGCACCTTGATGGCTATAACGCCAGCGGTAACCTCTTTGTGGCTCTTTGGCCAACACAAACATTCGTCTAAACATTTATTTACACTTGAAGTGGGCCAAAACTTTGGCCCAGCACGTCGGCCACATCTGTCATTATTGTAATTGTCAAGTGTGTCGACTCACACACACACCCATGCAGATACCAGGATATTCGGAGGAGTCCTATTGACGCTGAGATATATAAACCATTATGAGTTGCTCTCGGCCATAATAATGTCGATGTGAATGGGAACGGGAATGTGAATGTGAATGCGAATGCGGAGCAGGATATGTCTAGGTGTGTGCTTTACGAGTCGGTTGGCGGCAGTTGGCCATTTATTATGTTGCCACATAAACAATATTTTATTTAACATCATTACCAGGGCGGGTATACGCGTGGGATGTGTGTGTGTGTGTGTATGTGTGTGCTGGCGGGACTATAAAAATTGTCAGCTTTTGTGGCTGCTGCTGCTGCTGCGTCTCGGTCTTTTACTTGGCCAGGACCACATAGCAATGTGAATTATTTCACGCTTTGCTTTATTATAAAACACTTTTATGTCTTCATATAACCCAAACATTTTGAGTGCCGCACTCACACACACAGACATACCGTTTCCGTTTCCGTTTGGCATTGTTTCGAGGCGAGCTTTTCATTGCACATCCCACTTGTGCTGTAAACATAAATTTGACGCCGCTACGAAATATCAAAAGTATTTCGAGAGTCTCGCACTCCCACCTCGCGTGACAATAAAGCGCATCATAATAACAATAAGCGAAGGCTCTGCTTTAAAGGACCTTTTCCGCCGAAGGCCTAGAAGTCACACAAACACTCTCTCCCACACGCACACACACATGTCAGCTGTAAAAATTCGCTTCAGTTAATTAAAACAAAACATTTTCAATTACAAACGAAGGGGCAGAGGTAGGGGTATGGGGAAATGGCTGCCGGCGACTGCAGCTGTTGTTGCATAGATACACACACACACACACTCACACCTATAAAGCCACTCTGCTATAAGGCGGTTAAAAAAGTGCAGCATACTTATATGGGCAACATCAGCGGCTGTTTTCATAGGCGCGAGGGCGTGAGTGCGGAGTGCGGAGTGCATGTGCAACGCCAAGAGTTATTGTCATTGCAGCTGTTGCTCTTACTGCCGCATTTTATTATTATTGTTGCTCTTGCCGCTGCTGCTGTAACTGTTGTTCCTCTTCTTGTCAACAGGCAGCGAAGCATCATGAATATATTAAAAATAAAAATATTGTCACCATGTGAGTGCTTCCACTAACGGGGTGTTATCTTTAAGGGCATGTCTTGATTCCGAAAGGTTTTAATAGTGCTCCTTAACAATATATAAATTATGTTTTTTTTTTGTAAAATAAGTTAATTGTTATATTATTTTCTTTACATTTAAAATCAAAGCTATTTCATTTAAACTATAGTTACAGCTGTTCTTTGTCTTTGTTTTTGCACAAAAATTTAGCTTTAATTTTTGATATTAATATCCAATTGAAGAAAGCCCAATCGGTAGAAAACACTTCAACCCCAGTTTCCTTCAAGTGCTAAGAGGGTTTCGCATTTCATGTGCCGGACATGCAATCAATCAATCAATCAATCAGTGGTCACACAATCAACATGATTAGACTTCGTCCCGTTTAATTAGTCCCGTGGCCAGTGAGAGCCGTGAAAAAGTTGTTAACACCGAGGCAACACGGCAATTGTTTGTGCCGTGTCCAAAATGGTTTAGATTAATGGTTAGCCGCAACTTGAGGTGGAGGGAGCAGGATAAGTAGGTCATTTTCACGTGTGCATGTCGCTTATCACACTGCTAATGGTGGCCTCTAACCCCTCTTAATACACTGAACAAAAAGTAGGGAAATGAAAGAGGTCATTGGAAAGCTTTAACAATCTGAGACTCCTACTTAACTGTCTTTATAAATTCCTTCTATGAAGAGCAAAATCAATATAAACCTTCGAGAATAGTTTATTATTTAATTTAACTTTAGAATATTAACCAATTTTAATTTAGAGCCCCTTCTCTATATTCTCCGCCACAGTGTATTGCTTTTTTCTTGCTCGCCCGATTTCTCTATTAAAAATTGACTCCGTTTCATAATTTACATTTCCCCCATACCTAAAATAGAATTTTCCGAGGGTGAATGGCGCCCCAGAAGAGGACATAAATAGCTTTCCAGTGGGGTAAGATAAACCCTCAGACGCGGGGGGCTCCCCCATCCACATTCATACCCTCACCACCTAACCACCCCACCCCTCTTTCGCAAGACGCAGACAAATTATGGACAAATTATGTCGACCTGGAAATGAGCAGCGGGTGAATGCGAGGCTGGTTTCAGCCTCATTATATAGCTGGCTGCTTCCTTTGCTGCCCTTTTCCCCTTGTACACCTCTCTGAAACCACCCACCCCTCCCATCGCACCACCCACACTCCCTGCTCTGTTTGCATGCGTTGTCGTCTGTTTGGCTTTTGGCTTTGGTGCTGCGGCTTGGCCATATTTAAATCGCAGGAAGTCAGCGCCAGGTTAGCTACGGGCTACGCTATATCCCATATCCCATGTGCTCTCTGTGTGCAAATGTAGTTGTTGTCCTGCGTGTGTGTGTGTTATGGGGGAGGTTTCTGTGATGGTGGCTACTTCCGGTCGTTTGTCGCCATTTTCATAATGTCTACCTTTGGCCCGGAGGCGTTTGTTGATTTAGTTGTGCCTTTTATTTCTCGCACTAACCGTGCTGACTCTGGCTTTATTCGTTCTCTTTTAATTTAACAGCATGGCAAATATTTAGGTCGCCGCCATCCCCAATGCACCCCTCACCTAGCTTAATATTAAAAATGCAAGTTGCAAACTATATATTTATATCGTACAGTTTTACGAAAATGTTTTAAATTTTTTTTTGCGTTGAGGGTGCTTGGAGTTGGCCCCACTGCACAATTTGTTGTATTATTTAGCGAAGTTCACTTGAGCGTGTAGTTGAAATGAAAGTGGGCATGGTCCAGGCCCGCGGGGCAAGCAAAGTAAGTGGGGCGTTGGGGGGAGACGAGGGATAAGCCGTGTCGGCAGTTTGCCGGAAATTGAGGCAGAAAAAAAAAAACAAAAAAATAAATATATATCTACGAAAAAAAGCAGAAACAACGAGGGCCAGAAGAAATTGTTGCAGTTGCAGGTGCAAAAGTGGAGCTCGACCACTCAAACCCTCCTCCTCCCCCTGAACCTCCTGCCCGCCCCTGAATTGAGCCCCTACTCATCCCCAAAATACCCCAGTTGCTGTAAATATAAAGCATAAAATATGCAACGAACGGCAGACAGGCTTTTAAAATATTGCTTAAATTTTTATATGCCCAGCTAAAGGCGGGATTTAATTGGAGTGGCCGAGAGCGAGTTCCTTCGCAGCTCGCCCGTCAGCCATTTGCCTTAAATTAATTTTCATTCAGGCAATCAATTTGGCTTTTCCCCGCTGTCAAATAATGCCAAATCCCCTGACAAAAGCAGATGGATATAGATGGACACACACTCACTATCTATCCATCTGTCGGGATCGAAACCGGAGTGAAGGAAATGCAAATCAAGTGCAATGCTGTAACAATAAGTGCAGGGAATCTGGGAAAAAGTAGGGAAAAGCGGTGGAAAGCAACGTGAAATGAAAAGAAAAACGTTTGGCAGTTTGAAAAGCATGTCAAGCCACTAAATTACCTTTATGCGCGATGCCATTCACTCAACCCAATAGCTTAGGTTTCCTTATGTTTATCGATTTAGCTTGGTGACAGTTTTTCTAGCCCTGCGATTCTTTCTGTTTCTTTTCCTGCTTTCCATACGCCGACTCCTTCTTAACTGCAATTCATTTCAGTTGCCTCACAGTGTGTGTGTGTGTGAGTATGCTGCACTTCCGGTTCCTGCCCTGGCTGTCATTCGTCCTGGCTGCCTTTCGCCCGGCCGGGCCTGCCCTGGCCTGTCCTGCATTATGCATGTTGCTCGCAAATTTAATGTGATTTACCATTTAGACGATGTGCAGACATAAACGACACACAACACAACGACAAGGCAAGCAGGCGAACTGCTCGAGGGTCATGAACTAAGTTTATTGTGCACATTTAAATGAAATTGCTGCGCTCAATTTATACGCTAAGCGCTCGAAGGCAGTGGAAAAAACTGAACAACAATAAAAATTATAACAGAGAAGTGCACATGAATCTGGCCGAAGTTTAAAATACCCTTGTCTATGGGCTAAAATGTTGCCAGTATTTGCATGAGTCACTTCTGTTCTAGAGTGATTTTTAAATACCAAAAATTAATGCATTCGAATTTTTATAAATATTTTATATAACTTTAACTTGTATTTTCTGTATTACTATTCCCTAAAGAGTAAAACTGAGCTAAAGCAGGTGAAAAACAAAATGAATGAAACTATAGCCACAGGGTGAAAAATATTCAACCAACTTCACACTGACTCTGTCTACCTTTTTTCCTGATTTCCTCTCTCACCATCGCTTGGTTCGGGTGGGCTTGTTTAGATTTTGTTCATTCGCTTTTTCCCCTCACTCCTTTTGTTATTGTTTAACATTGCCAGAGTGCTTTATGGAATATCCGTGTTGTCCTTGCCGTGTTTTTGTTGCCTCTGCTGGCTCCTCCTGGTCGGTCTGGCATCGTTTTTGAAATGTGTGCATATTGTTGGCATAATTGACTGGGTTTTTGTCAATGGTTTTTGTTTGCCGACGTCCTGCTGTTTTTTCAGCCGCTGCCATCGGTTGCAGTCTCTAATGTGCCATTTGTTGACTCTTTCTATGGGCACCGGCAAATGGGTTCACTGACTAGCCAAGTGACTTGGAATTTGTCGAGCCATTGGGGGAAAAACCAGTGCAGAAGTTATTACTGTTGAGATCTATATCTCAAGGGAGCTTATGTTAAATGCTGGTAAATTGAATAAGGAAATAAAGGGAAAAATGTGGAATAGTGTTAAAAATGTTATGCAAATATATAATATAATTGAGAATAATTACTTTTTGAAAAACGTAACTTAACAAGTTAAGTGGTAATGTCCTCCTAATGAGGCTTTTATAAAAATAATCTTCCTCCCTAAAGATATCTTAAAATATAAATGTAGATGGTATCCCATGTTCGCTAATCGCTTCTATAAGACAAAGTTTTCCCTAGTTTTCTTTCGTGGTCTGCTCGGCTTGAAAAACTAAACTTTTTCGCCCCTTAAGGACCCCCACAGCCTCTCGCACATAAGAAGAGACACTCTCCGCCGACAATCTCTCAATAAACACTTGCACAGCTCTTAATTACCCAATGCAAACTTGCTCAAGTAACACAACTTGTCCCTGGGTTGAGCTCTGCGTGGGTGTGACTGCTGGCATTACCTGCTGCTGCTGCTGCTGCTCAGGTGGCCCTGCGCCTCTGACCCATCGCACCTGCACCCACATCCTGTTGCGTCCCTGTCCCAGTCCCCTCTCCCAGTCCTCCCACCAAGCGTCAGGTTTTTCCCAGGCACTGGAGAACTTCGCTTGACTGGCTGTCATACAAGTTTGTCAGCTTGTTTGGCTGCGTGTTAAACAAAAACGTGGCAACAACTTTCGAGTCAAAGTTTTCATGACTCTTTTGTCAATTACCGTTAGTTAGCAGGGGGTGGATGGTGGACCGACAGGGTGGGTCGAGGGGTAGCAAGGGGTGTTATCCTACTGCTTAAGTTTGCGGCCACACATACACATTAGGCCATTGACAAGGCGATTGGGAATGTCATGTAAGGTGGATGTTGCTCTGGGTCACGGTATTTGAATTCCCACCATATATCTGTGTGAATGCAGTGTAAAAAATTATATATAAATCAATGATGGAGTTTCATAAAAAATATAGAAATATTTAAGAGCAGTATCTCAGCTCTCCAGGTGTTTTAATAAACTCAAACATGCCATTGTTAATTGCAGTATTTATAGGAAACTGAGATAAACTTTTCATAGTTAAACATCTTTTTCCCCCGGTGTTCTTTGTTTTTCTTCTTCCCTCAATTAATTTCCATCTGAGCTAAAATTGGACTATTTGTTTGCGTAACCCACCATCGAACAGATAGATGGAAGTTCTCCTGTGTAAGCGTCCCCAGCTAATCCATCATTATTGATTGGCATTAAGTTGTTCCCTGTGAGCTTGTGTGTGTCCCGGCATTATGTAATGGCCTTCGAATTAATGAGCATTTATTTATGGCAGAACAGGGCCATGGAATCCCCCAAAACGAACTGGCTTAGTGGGCAAATATGCGAGAATTTTAATTAAAACCCAACTAACCACATTAAACGTCCACTGACATCACAAGCTAAATCTCTAATTTAATCCGTCTCTTTCTGTTTAATTGCAGTTATCACTCGAAGAGGAAAGGACACGGCCATGGCTACGGCTAAGCCTCTGGATGCGAGGAAAAAGGATTTGAAATTACATTTTTAATGCAGGGCGGGCAAGAAAAAGAGCGCGAAATGAGCAACACGTGCGCGTTTTATTTTAAATATTTATAAACAAAAGCGTACACACAGCGTACCCAGCGTATACACACACTTGTATAAACAAATATATACCTATATATATATACATATATATACATATATATATATATATATATATATATATATATATATATATATGTGTAGGTGACCAAAGTTGGAGCCTCGTCAAATTCTATTAAAAATTCATCTTAACGGTTATGCGTTTTGTACAAACACACCAGCGCTGGCAGCCAAGGAGCCGTGCAAAAAATGTCTGTAAATATTAAAATGAATTTATGTGCAGCCCAAAAGTTTTTAATTAAGTGAAAAACAAAAACACAAGCAGAGAGCAAACGCAACAAAAGCGAAACGAGACGATAAAACGCCGCTGCCGCTGCCGCCGCCGCCAAGCAAATCACCGAAAAAGCGAATTAGAGCAACGAGCTTAAATATTTGAAGCGATGTTCGAGCAGAGTGAACCCAATTTATTAGCATATTCAATGCTCCTGCAGTGAGCCGCATCCCAGCCACGCATAGAATACTAACTAAGCCGCTATCACAGCCAATCAGATCGGGTGCAGAGCCATAACCATGTCCAGGACCATCTCATTAATCGTCTGCCTGATCATGGGAGCCATATCCTATGCTAATTCGCATGAGCATGCCGATGGCTTCAAGCCGGGTGAGTTTAATATTTAATTATGTTCATCTGTAGACTCTGTGATATACATATATGTATTTTGAAAGAAGATTTAGCTGGCTATAGAAACAATTCACAGGTTGGGCGAAGAGCTTAGGAAATTCTTTGTTTCTATGATGAAATTTCAATTAAATCTGCTCTTAAAATAAGTAAATAATTTATATTTTAATTTTAGGTTTTCATTTAATTAAAATCTTACCATTTTCGACTCATTAAAATGTTATATTTTTCACGTATAAACAATAAACTGTGTTAAATTAAAAATGATTAATTAAAAAAGGCGAATCTTTATTTATCCAGTTGTGCTGACATTTTTGTTTCCATTTTCATTTTATGTTTTATTGGCCATCATTTGCTTTTCCATTTGGCGTATTTGCTCAGTGTCCGTTTCATTTGCAATTGCAATCTTTTCTGCCCGCATTGTTTACCCAAAATGTTTTCCCGCTTTTCGGCGGACTTTAAAATGTGTCACTTTTTCTTTGCGTTAACTTTTATCTGACGCACACAACAAATAAAATTTAATTATGCATTAAAAGTTATACATTTTTAATTAGCCATTTGTGACTTTTGTTTCGAAAACTCGTTTATGTTTTCAAGTCAAGAAAGAGGTCTGCAGGGAGATACAATTTATTTGGGTAATTAGACACAAGAAGAGTGCTTTTAAAATTCTTAAATTTAAATGAAAATAATCTGATGTTTCATACAATTAAATGTGTTGGGTCGTTATTATTTCAACTTTTGTGAAATGCAAAATGTACCTGAAATGTAAGTCTTCTTTTGACCATTTATTCGTTGCCCTGAAAGCGTCCCTTAATTGAACATTTAAATCCATTGTTTGAAGTTCAGTACATATTTTTTCTGACCAAACATTTAAAAGTGTGGTCAACCAATTTATATATATTCATTTTTTTTTTGTGTCGTTTGCATAAATGAACAAAACTTTTGCCCAGTGAGAGGTAAAAATGGTTTAAATTAATACGAAAAAGAATGAAATAAAATTATGCAATTTTTACAACTTCATTATGGACATTTTGTTGCCATAGCGTTTTTCCATAGCGACATGTGCGCACTTCCTTCCCCTCCGCCCCGGTGCCCCACCGTCTGTAATAAACGCCAATGTTGGCCACAAATCCACAAAAGCGTCACCTGTGTCACCTCTGCCGGTGCTCCAGGTTCCCGGATCCTGGCCACCGCCCCCTGGCAGGCTGTTGTTCGTCCTGCCGCCGCCGCTCCTGCTCCCTGCGGTGGCTACTTTGGCTGACTGTTCTGCCCCACCGGTCTCAGCCTCGAAAAAATGCATAAATTCTCATTTTTATGTGTCTGTGTTGGACTTTACATTAGCTTTGCCACCGATGCTGCTGCTCGTCCCCTCACTCTTCCGCTGATTATCCCCGGAGAGCTATAAAAAAATATACATACCACTATATATAGTAAGGTAAATATATACGTATTGTGCATGTTGTTATTTCACTGGATATGTGTGTAAAAATTTATTTTGCTGTCCACCTTGGGCCACAGGGAATATCGCCCGGCGTTGGCATCCGAAATTGAGTTAAAACCGGAACATTATCATATTGCACAGCTAGGGGGCGGTTAGGGAATTTTCCTCAGCAAGGTTAACTTTATTTTATGGGTATAAATTATCGATCATTTGCGTTATGCTACGTTTTAAAACGTGTTAGACACATCTGGCACATAAATTACAAAGTGGGCGTGGCGTGGCGTACTTTAAAATCGCTTTAATTTCATTAACCAACACTTGCGCTGGAAGAGCTTCAAAGCGCCGCCGCTTACATAATAATTAGTAAAATAAATTTCACCTAAATACACACACAACGGGGAAGAAGAGAGGGCAGCGGGAAAAACAAACCATCGTCAGCCCCGTTCTCCATTTCTATCTCTGGTGAGGTGCGCCAAATGGCCACGTCAAACGCACGTTCACGACCCACTTACTCTTGGTCTTCCGCTATGGCGAAGGGACCAAGGACAGCATCGTTGGCAAATTATTTCCCATCATTTTTCACACAAAAAGCGCAAAAATTGTACTCTCACAAACACTGGGCGAGATGGAGCTTTATATGCAAAGTGGCAGCGAGAGAGGGACCTAGAACGAAACGCAGTTGTCAGCGGGTGTCGATGTCCTGCGACAAGGATTCGGGCGGGGGGCAGGAGCTGGCATACTGGGAGAGGACAGCGAAACGACAACGATGTCGACGGTCGAATGAAATCTAATTAAAGGCCGCCAAACGTGCAGCTCTCGGGCGAAGTGCAGCTGAATGGATCCTTGGTCTGTGCCATCAAAGTGCAGACAATGGCGAATATTTTGGTAAGCAAAGCGGTCCATCACGACCAAGATAACGTGGCCATTGAAATTCATGGAAAAGGTTAAAAGCTGCCATTAGGGGGCCTGCTTTGATTGCAAAATGAAATTGGGGAATTTCTGAAAATCAAAAGGCAACATTTTTAACTTGAATGGGACTTTCAGAAAGAAAGATTCAGAGTTTCCTATGAAAAATACTAGTTACGAGTCACAAGTAAATTCTCTTTGATTTATTTATACTCATTAAATTCTCCTTAAAATAAGTTAAGTTTTTAAAATATTTTTCAGTCTTTAAACAACTCATAAATTTCTATATTAAACTTTATGTTTATCTTTAGCATTAAACTAATGTTTGCAAAAAGGAATCTTAGAATGAGGAAGTTCCTTAAAAGTAACTGTGAATGTGTTGTTGGACACTAGCATATACCAAGCTTTAAGTTTTAAACTGTGGAACTACAGTTCTTGAGCAACCTGTCACTTACTTTGTAGATACTTAAACACGTTGTGCGAATCCGCCTTCAGCACAACTTCACAGAGTTAAGATCCATTTCGACCTCTGGTTTGGCTGCCAGCACAAGCGATTTCTAATTCAATTTCGGTGACAGCACATAAATAAAAGAAACATTTTTTGAGCGGCAGCAGTCAAAAGCAAAGCAAACCAAGGAAAAAAACTCTAAAAGCAATTTCTTGGCAAAAAAAAAAAAAAAAAACTAAAAGAAAACGAAAATACCGAAGAAGGGAGGAAAGGAGCACAAATGTCAGTTTTCCCAGGACTCGACCAGCCGCAACTACAACTGCCACTACAAAAATATCCCTTCGTGTTTGTGTGTAGAGCTGCTCCGCAACGTTTCGACGAATCGCTTACCAATTTTTCTGACTGCTGCAAATCAAAAGCAAGAAACGAACGACAGAAATTTCTCTGCAAGCAGGAGGTCGCAAAAAAAAAACTTTTTAAATTAACTAAAAAACGGCAAGCACAAAGAAACGACTGAGCATAGTGGGGAAAGGAGCAAGGAGCAAGGGGCACGGGGCCTGAGGTTTTAGGGACACGTTGTCGCTGGTGTTGGCATTCGGTTTGAGTATTTTAGAGCAAAGTGGAAAACTTTTAGTGGCATGTTTACAAAATAAACTTCAGCTTGCAAAACGGGCCAGAAATAAAGAAAAATGCTGATTGCCACCAACAACAGTATGGCCGAAAAAAAATGATTATGATGCGTGGGTGGTGGGGTGGCTCCTGTGTATCAGCTGACACACATTTTCGGGGCAAGGTAAGAACAACGAGCGGAACTCTCTGGCTCTCCGCTTTTATTTTGTGATTTTGTTTCTTCTCTTTTTTGTTTTTTTTTTGTAGGCCAACTTTTGTTTGGTTTGTTGTCACTGTCACTGTGTGTAGGCCAGAAAGTTTTTTACACCAGTTCTTTTTTTGTATTCGGCTCGTTTTTGGGGGTTTTCCATGTCGACGGTGTTGCTCGTGCTTTTTCTGCTGACAGTTGGGCAAACAAAGCATAATTTTTAATCTGGCCAGGCAAACATTGTTACATATGCGACACACACACCCGCATGCCATACACACACACACACACAACAGGAGCCAACTCCACCTGAACGTGGCTTTTAGCTTGATTGTTGATGGGACAGCAAAAGCAGTAGCAACGGCAGCAGCAACAGTGGCGAAAAAACAGGAGAAAATTATGTTTATTTGGCTTTGGTCCCGATTTGTTGCGCATACGCAGCGTATAACGCCGTACGTGACAATATCATCAAGTGGAGTTCTGAAAATCTGTTGATTTAGCGTTTTTCAACTCTCCGCTTTTATAAAAGGATTTATTCAGCATAAAAGAAACCAATTAACTAGGACTAGGGCCAGCTAATATTCTTCCTGCATCATTATGTTCTTTAAAATCGATTCTTGAGCAGCAGCCTAAAGGTTAAATTAGATGGGAAAGACTGTCATAGTTGACAGTTATTGGCGTCATTTACCCAAACAACGGTTATGGCTTATTAATGCATAATATGTGGTGGCTTGCTTTTGATTTTTTTGCGTCTGCCGCTGACATTTAATGACCACAGACAACAAGGCACAAACATGATATTTGCGGTTTGGGCATTTAAAATTCAAGTTCAGGCTGACAGACAGACGGACGAGCAGCTGCCACTGACAGGTGGCCCCATGTGAGTGTGCGGACCCTTGTCTAGACTGCCATTGCGACTGCGACTGCTTGGCAGTGTGCTCCTTTGAAAACACCCATTCAACCATGACAAATGGGCAAGCGAAGGAGCAGGAGCAGCTGTGGTGTGGTCCGGATTGTTTGCAAATTTCTTAACACGAAATTAGTCGCCATAAACAAATGGCAAACAAACTGCAGCAGACGAGACAGTTAGTTGGGTCTAATCGAAAGCAAATAAAATGCATGCCATACCTGCATGCCATAAACTGTCACTTGCATTGTGCCAGAGACACTCACACAAAGGGAGGAGCCACGGCAGGCACTGAGAGAAATACAAATAGCTTTAAAATAACCACAAATGCAGGTTGTCAAAGTGATCTGTAAACTAAAAAGAAATTTAAACCTTTCTAGCTTTCTTCTATACGGTATAAACCTTTAAAGTAATTGATTAGGTTTCAGGGAATTATTACCTGAATGATTTTATCAAAAGTTGCACTTATTTTTAATTTTACTTATTTATAAACAAAAGCTTCATGTGGGTTAATTAATTTCTGTTTGAGACTTGCTCGATTTTATCTTCAAGTGTGGAGATACACAGAGGACATGCAAGGCTCGCCTGCTCCCCTTTGCCTGTCTGTCTCTATCCGCTGATCCCTTTTGCACTGACATGGCTTCGTGTGCATGCCAAGTCCTCGTTTCATATGCCACCGCCTCCTAGGGCCACGCCCCCTGTATGTTTTACCATAATTCGCCTCCAGTTTGTGGGCCTCAGGTCGGCGGAGTAAAGCTCGTGCGCGGCTTGTCGCCTCTTATCGAATGCGAATGCGAATGCAAAACTTGCAGCAGTTGGAGGCAAGGAATTAAAATTGTTTACGCAAAAAGACATTAATGGGGCCCATGGTCCCATAGAAAATAGTTACATCGAATTGCTTTTAGGCGCTAACAGGCCACGAACACTTACCATGTAATGAGTGGAGCCGGAGTGACGGAATCTCCCTAATGTCAACAATGATAATTGCACAGAATGTGGCACAATTGTCAGGGGAAAGTTGTGGAGGGAGGGGAAATATATGGAACATATATGTATGAACCAGTAAGTGAGCCAATGATGAATGGCCTTCGCTAATGGCAAATCAATCAGTGTGGGTGCGGCAATATAAGCATAAGTAATTACAGCGAATAAATCGAACAAGTTGAGGAAGAATATGATACTTAAAATTAAATATTCTTAAATTTCCGCACATTTCTCTTCGTTACTTATTAAAGAAAAATTACATATTAATTGCCACGTTAAAAGTATATAAATTTCACAAAATGCGTGCAAAGCATAATGAAATATATAAATAGCTCAAGAATTAATGCTAAAATCGGGTAATTTTTAAACATTTGATAGAGGTAAGTGGCTTGCAGTTTGGGGATACAGAAATTACGGGGATTTGAAAAGTTTCGAGTTCGCCAGAGCTAAGCAAACACACCTAAATCTGGCGAAAACCTAAAACCAAACCCCAAACCAGGCAAGCTGCACAGGGAAATAATTGAAAAGGATTCCCGGTGTGTGGGAGTGAGTTTCAGAGTTCTGTTCTCCCGTGTGGGTGCCTGTGTGTGTGGGGGATCTATGCTCGTTTTTTATGGGGCACACACACATAAATAACCGAAGG
Source organism: Drosophila mayri (assembly GCA_008042485.1). Classification (NCBI taxonomy): domain Eukaryota; kingdom Metazoa; phylum Arthropoda; class Insecta; order Diptera; family Drosophilidae; genus Drosophila; species Drosophila mayri. The sequence continues at coordinate 245,179 of VNJN01004040.1, read as the reverse complement.
ATCTGGTGTGCTAATCCAGGAGGGGAAATAGGGAAACCCGGGACGGTACAGAAGGGCTCCGAGTGGAATCCTGTCAGAGGCAGAGTCGTCGCAGCGTTGGTGTCGTTTACATTGTCAGCGCATGTCGCTTTAAATGCTTTGATTTCATTTTTCATTTGGCTTGTCACACACACACACCCACACACAGCGCCACACACTCAGCCAGCAAACAATTGCCAGGTGAGCGAAAGGTAAAAGATTTCAGTCCTGCGGGGCAAGGACTGGCGGCTCAATTCAATCACAAGCTACTTACAGACAAAGCCATTATTCGATGTTGCCGCTGTAATGAATTTGTGTTCGTTTGTGCCGCACACGTGGAAATGTGTAGATTCCCGGCAACTGAGAACCAGAAAGACTGAATACCCTTGAATGCCCCGAACTGCGGTTGTTCCCATAAATAATCCAATTGAAATTTAAACTCAAAGCGTGGCAAGCAGGAAATGTTTCGTTATTGAGATCCCATGTCAGGGTATAAATAATGAGAGCTTCAGGTTGCTGGCTCCCCGTGCTGCGGTGGAAATAAGCAGGATTAAGGATGCTTAAACGAAACTCTATGAGATTCTCATACGCGAAATGTTTGCTCTTATTAAGGGTCACTGAGAAAAATAGGATCTCTGCTGAATTTTCCTTTACCTATTACAAAAATTATAGGAAACTAAAAAGAGTAATCAACATAAACAAAACTTATAAATAATAATTACAATAAATATGGAAAATGGAGTGATTTTAATGGGTTATCTTTATTTTTTAATAATAATAAGCTCCCCAGAAATATTTTTGCTGTGGATTCTCAAGCACTTCCTGGGTAGCTGGCCTCGCCAAGGACTCGCTCTCGTGATTACAGAAATGAAACGACCCTTAGCCATTACTGAAGCTCGCCAGATCTTTGCAAGCAGAAATTAACCTTGACTCGCTTTCCGGCCGGGTCATCATTAGAGGTTCACGATTTGAATGGCAAGCACCTCCGCCACTTCAGGTGCGTGGCCCAGACGTGGGCGTGGCCCAGAAGTAAGTGCAAAATAAACTAACAAACTGTAAACATGCAAGCCTCGGCCAGGTGTGCTCTTGTCTATGCTTTAAGGTGAATCAACACCCGCGTCGGCCTGCGAAAGTCGTTTATTTAGTTAGGCGGCCAAGTGATTTTCCTCGGCCTGCTTACCGCTGCTAATGCGTAAAGGAAAAACCAGAGAGGGGCACAAGTGGTGGCGAGGAACAAACAACAAGCGCAAATTGTCGTTTCGCGCTTCAGTTGAGCAGCTTAAAGCCAGAGTCAACACACACAACGAGTAAGCCCCGGAATTCCTCGAAGCCTTTGTAAGCAGCCGAAAAAAAAACACATTAAATTGTGTAAATTTTTTTCATGCCTGAGCGGCCGATCCAAAAAAAAAACAAAAATGAAAGAAGAAACCAAAAATACTAAGCATCTTAGGCATTTTCGTGCCGGCCTTTTAAAGATGCTCAGGCTTCCCTTACCCGCTCTCCTCCTTTGGCTACCTTCTGAAATTGTTTTCGGGTTTTTATTTTATTTATTTACTTTCGCATGAAGCAGGAAAACTGCAAAAGGACGAGGGGGAGGTCCCGGGTGCGCCGGAAAGGTGTCCTTCCTCCTTAGTCCGCTGGCTGATTGAATTTTCCGAGCGAGTAATTTTTAAATTGTGCTCCGGTCAAGGCAGATAATTCAATTTTAGTGTTTAGGTTTCTATTACTAAGCTGGCCAGCTCCCACGGAAAAACTGAACTTGCGGCTTTTCCAAGGCTGTCTTTATTTACATGCAACTTTATGAGGTGCTTGAAAAATATTCCGAAATAATTATGGAGAATATTGTTTATATTCAGGGAAGACCTGGGACTATTAAGTAACTCTGCTGGCTTACATTTTGGCCAAAACTTTCGACAGTTGCACTTGTTAACCAAATAAATTATTCCAAATTTAAAATACAAAGAGTGCTGAGCCTCAGAGTAGAAGATTTTGCTGGAGAAATGATTAAATAATTGAAAATATAGGAGGCAAATACAAAATTGAAATCAAATGTAGAGATCCATAACTTTTAGTAGTTTCCTCATAGTTTCAAGATACTTTCTGGATATTTATTTTAATTAGGGAATAAAGAATTCTCAAAATGATCTGTTGACAAAATACCTCTGAATTCTCTCTTAATTAATTCATCATTCAATAAATCCTTGGGCTAAAACGTTGCCATGAATATTTTCTTACTCGTTCTGAAAGCAAAGTAAAAATTGTGGATGTGCTCGCTCACCTGACTTCTTCAGGAAACCCACCCAACTTCCCTCCATCAAATGCTAAAGTGCACTTTATTTCAGACAAAAGTCCCGCCCTTATCAATGGGCAATCGTTAAATGTCATGTTCAATGCCCTCGGAAGCTCGGAAAATGCCAGGGACCGCAGCAGCGGATCTCGCATGAAGCAGTTGAGCTGGCATGGAAAATGCCACAATTTGTATGCATTATGCTTGCTACGAGTAACAGATACTGCCAGAGATATGGCCAAGGCTTCATGGACCTTCCCGCTTGCCGCTTGGCGCTGCAGAACTAAGCCAAAAATGCCACAAAACATTTACCATATATCATGCATTTTTACGTACACTTTTAGCCACTTTTCCAGGGCTTTTCTCTCTCTCTCTCTCTCATTTGCTCAGACACTATCGCTTTCTCCCTGTGGGGCAGACCCCTCACACGCTGCGTCGTAATTTACACATGTAGTCGGCGGGTCTCTTGCAACTCTTGTGGCTGCTGCAGTCCATGGTCCGTTTATCTGGCAAAAGCTGTGCGGGGTAAGCCGGCTTGAACTAGCTCTATCTTCGTTTATAGGCCATCTCCCTTTCACTCTGGATTCTATCCCACCCCCCCTCTAACTCTCTTTCTCTCTTCTGACAGCCGCACACGCTGCGAATGCGTAATATTTGATGCTTTAAAGTCCTTTGGCTGAGCGCCTGTTGTGTTTACTTTTGCCCGGTTTCGACCTGGCCTAAAAAAAACAATTTTTAAGATTTATTGATTTATTTTGCTTTTGTTGAAGGCTTTTGTGCGTGTGCGTGCTTCCGCAGTTGTGTTGGTTAAGCTCTTTATGGCCTCGTTGTTATTGTCGCTGTGAAAAAGTATGCTCTAAACAATTTACTGCTAAATTGATGAAATAAATTTTCCAGCACACTTATTTCGGTGTATTATATTTTTTTGTTGTTTACTTTTCTACTTTTTCCGGTCTGTGTTTTCGTTGAGGTTTTTGGTGACGACAACAGAGCCCCCTGGCAATCTGATTTAAGTTTGGTTCTATTATTTCCGTTCTTAGAAACTCAAGGAAAATATATATAAATATATCCCGGAACTATTGTTAGTAGTTTTTATATTTTTTAGCCGCATTTAAGTTTTGGACTTCACCCTTCACCCTTTCAATTGCAGCCACCAAATTAATTTTCTTTCCCACACAATAAAAGTCACTTGCGGCCCTCGACGAATGCAAGCAATACACTTCCAAGGTCTGAACCTTTGCCACACTTTATTACGATTACCAGGATTTTATCTCAACCCCCGCATGCAGACAATCCGCTCCTGTCTGGAGAGTACTTTTTTGAGTGCTTGTAAATTACACTTGAGCGACATTTAGTCGTCAGCAGCCAGCAGAGAGGCAAAGTGCAATTCAGGACAGAAATAACTTATATTCCCTCAGCTGCCACCTAAATCTTGGTCTTTAGCCGTGCACTGAAAACAATTTAAGAAAGGATAGTATAGTATATGAAATGAAATAAATGGCTTGGTTTAATAAAATAGATCAACCATAAATATCCCTTGTAAGGCTCTGATATTTTCAGGTTTTAAGTTTTTTCTGCTGTGTTTTATTTTTCTTATAGACTAATGCCATTCATGTCTGCACCACATCCTCTGACAATTGTGCCGGCCATACATCTCTCTCTCTCTCTCTCTCTCTCTATTGTGTCCTGGCCTGTCTGGCCCGTTTTCGTCCTGGCAGACATATCAATTTGACCTCGGCTAAATACTCGGCTTGCGATGAGAGTCTAGGGCCAGGTATATTGGCCTCTGGCCCAACTCAATGTCTCTGCCCAGGGAATTTTTAATGATTTTCTCACAACTTCTTTGGGGGCTTTTCTTTCGTTTCCTTGCCGGGTCCTTTGTTGGCAAACATTTTTCTTGTCCTACACTTTAAGCTGGCCATTATTAAAATGGCTGATAACAGTTTTGGCTGCAAGCCCAAAGTCAAACACAGGACCCACGCACACAGCCGCACGGGAGACTCACTCACATGGATACGGATATGCCTTGGAGCTGTCTGGACGTGTCCTTTTGGTGCGATGAACCTGTCCCTTCCCCGGTCCTGGCTCCTGGGTTTTTGCATATATAGACTTGACTTGACTTTGCTGCGCCGGCAACTTTCGACATGCGAATAGCTTTGGCTGTCTGAAGAGCCTTTTGCAAGGTCAGCTACATTTTGTTGGCCCTTCGCCACACCTCCCTCTTGGCTCCTTGTCGACTCGATTCGACCGCAATACGTGATAAAGTCAATAACTAAACCAATTTTTCGTTGAATTTCCACATAACAAAAAAATGTAGCAAACATTTCGGCCACTGTTCAAATTGGCGGTCAATTAAAATGGTGGCCTGATTGAAATTCCTTTCAGCCGGCAGGCCAACGGGGCGTATCAGTAATATGCTTATTGCTTTTGATACACATCGGCGCAGGCTTTGGTTTGCTTTGTTTTGGTTTCTGATTTTCGTGCCATGTTTTCCCGTATGCCTTTTATTTTCCGGCAAACCACAGCAAAGTGTTGGAGGGACAGGTTAATTGATACACAGACACCACAGACTCAACATCTACGCTAACCCCAAAACATTCCCGCCAGCACTTCCCAGTCCTTGCGTGTGCGTGAAACCTTTTGAAATATTCATGAAATCAATTTTGAGGCGTGCCCGGCAGCTCACTAATCTTGCAGGGATCGGGCTTATATATGTATATATGGGCGCTAGTAAGTGTGCCTTGGTGATTATATCAAAATATGGCTATGGTTATGGCTCGGTCCGGTGAACGGCTAACTTTTCCAGCTAAGCTCTAATGGAGAAAGCTTGGCTAAAAGGCAGGCCTGATATATCCATGGGATGTTGCCCAAATTTAAGCTTTCGACATAAGAAAATTAAACATAGTTTCAATATTTCTTCTACTCTACATTTTTTCAATTTATTTCAATCAATATTTAAACCGAAATATATCCATTTCGCCACTAAAGTAGCTACCTTCTAACACCTTCTGCAATAATTAATCAAAGTCCTCACCCACGGCACCCATTTCACTCAACACACAAATGTATAAAAAAATAAAAACTCTGGAATTCCCAAACATCTGTTGCCACATTAGCCACAAGCTGAGAATGGTAGCGAATGGATTTTCTGTCCTTCCGTTCCCGTCACTCCACGTTATCCTTTCGCTTTCAAAGTAGCCTTTGCCAGCTGCTGTGGCTAAGCGCAAAATTAAGCAAATTAAAAGCCGCACCGAGAGCAGCTGCATAACTCGCATGTGTGTGCTTTTCTATACCCAGGCAACGTGCAGGACCGACCAGGACCACTAAAAAACAAAACCGCAGCCGCAACCCTCCGCCCAGCTCAGGGTCACCTACAGAAAAATTTTACCCGAGCAAACAACACAAAACAAAACAAAAAAAGCGTTGAAAAAATTTACTCAGGGGGAAAAAAAGAAAATGCCATTGAAAAATGTTCGCTTTGCCGGCCATTTTCAGATTTTCATCAAGCTCAGCTTTCGCCCACTCACTCGCCTTTTTCTACCGAAATCCCACCTCGTCCTTTCCCTTAAAATACATACGATATCAGCGCATAAAAGCCGCGTATATATACAGTAAAAGAAAATTCAGTCAAGCTTTAATCTTCTCCCTTGAAAAAGAATCCATTAAGGTACTGTAAAATAAAAAAATATAAAAAATAATAAAGGATATCTTTTAGTAACTTACCAAGCCACAATATTTAAAGACAAAAAGAAGGCTGAGTCTGGAAAGGTTAAACAACTTCTTTAAAACACTTTTCTTTTCAATTTTCTCTGTGTATATAAAAGCGAGTATCGGTGAGCAACCAAAAGGCTGCCAAAAACATTTAAATTAAAATTTCTCTATATATGTACATAGGTTTTATATGTACAATACATACTATATATGTACAGCAGAGCCAACAAAAGTGGGTGAAAAAAAAATTTCATGGCCTCCGCTGGCATTAACTGTTATGGGATTGGGCTATATGGCTCCGGGGCGGCGGTGGGCGTGGCCATGTAAGCCGTTTAGCGCTCTTTGATGGCGGCAGCAAAAATTTATAGCATGCTTTTAGGCGAACCATCAGCGAACCGAATCGCAATCGGCACCGGACAATTGGGCAATAACCAGAAATGCAGGCGGCCAAAACGCAAGACCCCGAATACACGGCCACAGCTGGGAAAACAGATGACAGTTTAAAGTGACTCCGGTTGCTTATGTTACCAAAGGACAGCACTAACTTACTTCCCCCTTTTTACAGAGAGCCGAAGGGTTGAAGCCAGGCACTTTGGGTGCATGTTTAATAGCATTTGTTGCTAATCAATGAATAATTTATGTGCCAAGGTTTTGCCTCTAGCAATCGCCAGTGTGTGCCATGTGGGCATATTGCCCTTACAAAGAGTATTTTGAATGATTATTTACTTTGTAATCTCTGAAAAATTAGATATTTAGTTTCAGTATTTAACTATTTGAACGTCGTTATTAATACACTGCAAAAGCATAAATATATCCAGCAAAGCCTACAGTTCAACCAAGTTTAAGCACCTCCTCCTAAGCCCTTATTACATTTTAAAGTGAATTACAACCTTCGGCTTTCTCTTTCTCCTGACCCTTTGAGGGCTGTTTCGTGGCAGGGCCTATATGTTGTGGGGCGTTAGCGTTACACATTCCCGCCACTTGTTTTGGCCAAGTGTTTCTCGTTGCAAGTTGGACATTGCTGGTCGCTAGTTGCTGTTGTAGTCGTGTTGCATTTAATATGCAACTTTTAATAGCGCAATTATTATTTGCATGTTGTAATGGGTTCTGTACCAACTCGAACAGGGGTTGGTTTAAAGAGTTCCATCGAAGAAATTGAAAACGATTTCAAAGGAAACACTCCCGCTTCCGCTACGAGGTAACTCTAACATCAACCCTCTGGAGACAGCTTCAAGTCCAGCTCGGGTTTTCATTAGAATAATGTAGCCTACGGAGCGTGTAGGGCTATCGATCGATTCAGGCAAACTATTTAGCCATTCAAGTATTCAACATGCTGGTAAATATTTAACTGGCACAACAGCAACTTCGGCCAGAGAGGAAAAGACATTAGGCTAAAAGTGTCGCTGGGGCATAACAATTTTCCAGCAATTAATCTTGATAAAGGCTTTTCAGCCAGTGCCATAAACACGGTCATAATCATAGCTAACGCCAGGCTCGCCAACTACCAAACACAAGTACATTGGCAGGGAAAAACTTTTAGACAACAGTGAGCCACCCACAGAGACAACAAAGACACAAAGAAAAAAAATATTGGATAAATATCAACATATCTCTGATAACTTTTGGTATATGTATTGTGTTGTCTGTCTAAGAACGTAAACAATGGGTTTATAAATATATATTTGTCTGTCTTTTAGAAATTTTATTATGTAAAATAACTAGAGATAATTATTATCCTCCAACATACATCAGTGCCTTGAAGAATAAATAAATTATTATTAACAGAAATATTACAGAAATCCAAGGAAAGTTGAAATCTATAAATTATTCCTTTAGTCCATTTTTCTCTGTGCACAATGTATGACTGTGTGCTCCCGTGTGTGTGTGTGTGTATATAAGTGTGAGTGTGTGTCTGGCATTTAACTGTTAGATAAATGTTGACGAGGTCAATGGGCGCCAAGCGGAAGTTATAGTCGGGGGCAAGTCGTTCGGCGACACGTACAAATAAACTGGAGGCATACACATCCCAAGAAGGGATGCCCCTCCGGCCACCAGTCAACTTTGGCCCATTAGCAAGAGGCAAATGGCCCGAAGGGCGGAGAGCGCGGAGCAGGGAGTGCCAGAGGAGGCTTTAGCTGCATTACGTGCCCGGACCAATAATCTCTGTCAACATCAATTTGCCGGCCGAACAACTGAAACTAATTAAATGGTGTCCCATAAATTGCACATTAAAGCAAATTTATTGCAATCCCGAGCCAGAGCCGAAATCGAAGTTATTGCCAAAGTCGCGAGACGTTTAATAAACTTTGTGGCAGCGCGAACGTGTCGCGATCGCTGGCCAAATACCAATTGTGATTTATCGTAAAAGGAGATGTGACCCGGAGTCATGGGGAAAGGAATAAAAAGCCAGGATAAAATTAGGAAGAGTTAGGCCACGAGTCAGAAAATGTAATCAGCCATCTTTTTATATCCGAAACACGTAGACACGTAGCAGACAATAATGTAATTCTGTATTATTGAGAACTATCCTTTATTCCCTGGCATTCTGTCTGAAGCCTTTTGATTAATTCATTAAGTTTTTACAAAAATCTAGGTTTACTTATCCTTTAAAGTATAAAAACTGAATTTTGGGTTTAAAAGTCTATTGGTTTGACTCTCCGTTCTTTTCAGTTTGATTGTCGGTTGCCTTTGATTTGAGGTCTCAGCATTAGCTCAGCATTTGTTACCTCCTTCTGTTTCCGCTTTGCCACAACAATTTGCGCTAACGATGTCCGTGAGCAATGAAAGAAAAATGTTTTCCTCACACGTGTCTGCACTGATCCATAACGTTTGCTTGTGTTTGACTTTGGGTTCGGGTTTATATTTCACTCAAATGTCGCTGCAGGCTTTTCAGTCTTGATTCCCTTTCAACCTTGATGATTTATACATTTTTTGGGGGATTTTTCCTATTGGATTCTGAACCAACCCGTTGGTTATAATACATGTTAAGCCAAATGAAAGTTGTCCAGTTGTGAATTGTAGTAAAATAAGTTTGACATAATCATTGCAACTACAGGCAGGAGTTCCTTGACTCTGTTCCTCTGAGCGACTCCTGTCAATTACCCTCGGATGACAGCAGTCTGTCTCTGCTTGTTATTGCCCCTCGTCCACCTTCTTGGGAAAAACAGCAAGCCTTTTTTTTATTTATTTTCTGTTTTTTTGGGGAGGGGAAGCCTGTCTAACTGTCTCTGTTGATTGTGTGTTATTTTAGTTGCTGCTGTTGCGGGCGATGTCTGTCTTGTTATTGGATTTAACGAAGTGCACTGCATAACGCGCATACGCCATGTGTGCCCTTTCCCAGGCAATATTGTTACAAAGTCATGCAATTCACTTTTTAAAGAGTGTAAGCCAGTCACATATTAAATAGTTACAGGAGGGGCTAAGCAAACTACTTTAAAATCAAGTATAAGAAAATGTTAACTCATTTATCTTCAGTTAAAAATATAGTCTGTATACCAAGTATATTAAAGGTATTTCCAGATAGCAATTTCAGGAATGAAACAATCCAGAATCAAGTCCTCAGGTTCCCTCTCCCTCACCCTCTCTCTCTCTCTGTGTAGAGTTTCCTTTAACAACCACACATCACGCATACGCCCAGTTATCCATTTTCAGAACGTTCGCCGTCTGCTTTCAGCTGGCTGCTCTTCACAGCTTGATGCATTCCCGTGCGGTTTGGTTTGGTTTTCTTTCTGCGAATGCGACACAAAGTTGCTGCTGGATACACGAATACATCCAACTGTGCCGCACCACTGAAATGTCTGCTATTCAGCCAGCACTCGTCATCATCTCCTCCATCATTGGGGTCCCTCCGCCGAATGAAGAGGGAAAACATTGTCACGTGGTTTTTGTATTTAGTTTTGCCCTCCTGCTGCTGCTGCTTCTACCTGCCGCCGCAGCAACTCCGGCAGCTTTTTCTTTGCGGTGACTGCAACCACTCCTCCAACTTCCCATTCACCCACAGTCACACTCACACTCACATTCACACCAATGCAATAAATTCGCCCGCCCGAGTTAAGGCTTGTGTGCCATTGTGGAGAGGCTTTTCATTGTGGCACAAACACACAGATAGACAACTCGCCTCGGTTGGCAGTCGTTTGACTGTGTGGGTGTAGTTATCCTGCATTGTTTGGCTTGTGTTGCCTCGCCGTCTTTGTTGTGCAGGGAAATTGAAATAAATGTATGTGTAAATGCGTCAAAATTAAGTTTATTTCTTTTTCGCTGTTGCTTTTTAAATGTCTTTGCCAGTGACAAGTGTCAATTAGAAAAAAGTTCAATTACATTAAGCCGAGGAGGGAACCAGAAGCGGCGCAGAGCTACAACAAGTAGCACCATTGTTAGAGGCACTGCCATGAACGAATATCCAGAGAGTCATTGTCAGTGTCGTTGTTTGTGCTGTTGTTGTCGTTGTTGTTGTGTCGTTTGTGCTTTTGTGAGATAAACAAAGCCGCCCGAGAGATCCTTGCGAGTATGCGGTTGTAATTGGGATAACTCGGGCGTAGTTTTAAGCATAAAATGAACGCCAAACAACTTAAATGCGAAACTATATGCCCGAAATATCCGTACATGGCAACAAATATTCTGCGGCTTGTAAATTAATGTTTTGTGCAATGCTTTCTTGAGATAGGAAAGATAGACTCATTTAATTAAAATCTGTATAACTTTATTAAATCGATAAATGGCTTAAAATTTTAAAAGAAATAAATTAAAGCAATAAACGATTAAATTTATGTACCAAATATGTATTTTGGCTTGCTTGGATACCTTTAGACAAACCTAATTAGTTTTCTCTACACTCCCAAGTGACGAGAGCTTAAATTTCATCTCACTCTCAGAATTGCCTATTCTAATCCTTTTAGCAGCATTTCCGTACTGCCCACATGAAATTTTACCAACCACAGCAATTGACAAGGCCCATTAACTGCTGTTGCTATTGCCAACAGTTTTGCAAATGTTTAGCTGCTCAACTAATTTGGTCCATTTAACCCCCAAAATCCAAATCAAATGAGCTTTAAACTTTGACAGCGTTCTGTGACGACACACGTCATGTCATGACCAATCTGCTAATGAAATAAAATATTAATTAAGCAACTCTAGACAGCAGACACTGCCTGAGATGGGGATAGTGTGTAGTGGCTATCCTGGCCAAAATATCGTTTCATCAGAGGACACTTGGAGCTGTCGTTTGGGTAATTGTAATGTTTGGCATGCAATTAAGCAAATGATAAATTAATCATTCAGTTTAAGCGAGAAGCGGCTGGACGCCAGACACAGACACAGACCCAGACACAGACAAGTTGTCACAGCGCCAATTTGAGTCTTCCGAGTGTCTCAACATGGCGTATACGCAATAATTTAGCGCATAACAAGCAATTCTCTCGGAGAAGCGACGTGTCCTGACCGCAGACAGCGGACACTCTCCGGCGTTTATAATTTGATCATTATTTATATTTAAATAGGTTTTTTCCCCACGCACCTAAAACACATCTGTTCGCTGCTTTTTCTGTGCGGCCCGCCCGTTTGCTTTGTTGTTTGCTGGCCTGGCTAACAACAAATTGAAGGGAAATGATTCCATTTCATGCTAGATTAAACATTTGTCCACATAATTTATCGATTATTTATCATGTGGTCTGCTACGGGTGCGCACCGTGTGTCCGAAGTGAAGTGAAGCTGTAGGCCCCAGGCCACCAGCATGTCCCAGCGACTGTGGGAGGGGCGGTGTGTGTGCTAAGCAGGGGGAGGGCGACCCCTTGCGTAGGCCTTTTGCGGCCACATTGCGCACACAAGTGCAAAATTAGAAACAAAAGCTGTGCCAAAGGCGTTTACCCTCTGCAGGAGCAAGTGAAGTTCGATGTCGATGTCGATGTCAGGAGTCCGTTGCCATGCCTTTGCCATTCGAGGCACTTGTCGCTCCAATCCGGCCAAATACCCTAGGGATGTGCCGGAGTATGATGGCCATAGAAGTCACAGGCAACTCGTTCGGCTTAGCCCTTTATAGGGACATGTGACATATCTAAAACATGCCAGGAATTGGGTCAATGCATCCATTACAATAATGTGTGTTTTAAGAAGAGGACCCTAAGGAGCATCTGTCTGAATTCGGTTTGATTGTGCAGCTGAATTTAGGTTACAAAAACGTAGTCTCTCTATACTATTTAATCCTTATATGAGAAATTTATAAGCTTAGGGATTATCGAGGGTCTGCCACGTTAATCTCCCGCTGAAATACTAACAGCAGAGAGAAGTATCTTACTCAAAATGTAACAAATTAAGTTTTTAATTATGTTCTACTTGTTTGTTACTTTGTTGCCTTATTGGGAAGGGTAACTAAAAAATATTTAATTATTCGCCAAGGTTATTGCAAATTCGTTGCCTACAGCAACATTCTTTTCACTTTGAGCAACGTTTGATTTTTTCCCAGGCTTTTTTTTTGCGCCCCAGACGCAATTTCCATTGCATTTTTACCGCATAAACACACACAGGCACACGCACATGACAGGGGGTCCGTGGACAGCACAACATGAAAATGGCGGCCATTTTGTAATCCGCATGTGGCTGGGTAATCACCCCTAAGCTCCGCTTTTCCACTATCCCCTGGCCGCAATCCCCCCTCTCACACGTGCGGCGGCTTTTGCCGGGTTTGCCGTAATGCTTTTTTTGCTTTGTTTTGCGGCATTATGTAGTCGCTTGTCGCTGCATTTCCCAGCTATATCTATTTTTCCATTGCCCTTGCCCGGTATCTCCATCTCCCCATGAATGTTGTGATTTTGTTTGGCGATTTTCGGCTGTTTTTGGTTTTCATTTAGAGTTCCGCAGATCGATCGATATTTTAAATGGTGTGAATTCAGTGGGTTTTGATCAGCTCTTGACCATTTATATAAAAACAGTAAAGAAATCGAATATAAGCTAAACTATAAACGAATATAAGAAAAAATGGGAAATAGATAAAATCAGGAACTATTATATGAGTATATTATAATAATTTTGTGGATGCATTGAAAGATATTAAATTATTAGAAGATTAAAGGGGTTTAAATTGTAAAACAACATCTGTGGAGTAATTGTATTAATATCATTTGTATATTTTAAAAATAAAAGATAATAATTTTCCATTAATGTAGTATACATCCAATACATTTTCCCACTTCACCTACTTTTAAAAATAATGTTGGATAATTAGGAAATATTCCCCTCTCGACCGGCTAGCCAAAAAGTGGCTAAATGAATCACTTGAGAAATTCGTTGAATTGCTGCCAGAAATATGAAATATTTTCCTAGTTAGCTGGCACAAACAACTTTATCATAAAGGCTCCTTTGCTCCTTCCACGTATGAGTGTGCGAGCTCGGCTATGCAATTGTTGAACACTTTTTGACAAATCGTTGCCGCAGCCACTTGAAAATCAATTTGCCAGCTAAATTGACTTTCATTCTTGGCCAAGAGATTTTGCCAGCTCAGCGGATAACTTAAAAAAAAAATAAAACTTGCAAACTTTCACCAACTCGTACTCTATTCTCATGTTATTTCCCACTCAATCCTTGCTTTCAGATGGCGAAATCCTGCGCGTGCTGGTGAACAGCTCGGCCGAAATCAAATGCGATGTGGGCTCCAGCCTGCCCGACGACAAAGTCCTGCTGGTCGTTTGGTACAAGAATAATTTACCCATTTACAGGTAGGTCAATCTGCGCCCTACGAGCGCGTGTATCCGCATCCGCGTTCGTATCTGTATCTCAATTCCTTTGACAGCTACGACACACGTGGTGCCCATGCTGGGACCCCGTCGCACTGGAGGGACGAGGAGGTCCTCGAGGATCGGGCCATCTTCCGGACGCACAAGGAGCCGGCGGAATTGCTTATAAATCCGGTTAAGGTAACGTCCATCCCCATCCCCCTGCGTATCCGCGTTGGCATCGGAAACGCGAGTGTCAACATCGCAGCGCTTTATAATTGGAATTTCATTTCATTTTCAGGAAAAGGATGCGGGCAACTTTCGCTGTCGCGTGGACTTTAAGCTATCGCAGACCCGCAACAGCAATGTCAATTTGGAAGTTGTTGGTGCGTATACCCAGAACTGACTGATGTCAGGGATTCAATCAACTTTGGGCGCCTCTTACTGGCATAAATATTTTATAAAATTGAGCAAAATTATATTTCATTTAAAACGAAAAGCAATTGCTTTAATATACTGAAAACAAAGTATTTTTAACTACAAAATTCCTTTGCAAAAGTTTATATATTGAGTGTCAAAAATAATAATATTTTTATAGAAAGTAAAAGGTTTTATTAATATAAAATTCAAAGAGGAGAGAAAGAAAGCTTTCTGTTATTTTAATTTATTAATATTAAAGCTGTTTTTTAGGGTTTTGCCAAAGTTAATAACGAAAGAAAATCGTAAAGACCAAACCTATATCAAGCTGTATTAAAGTCAGTTTCGTTTCTGTTTGTCCTGCTAAAATCTCAATTAAAAATTTTCCACCTCAACCAGTTTGAAAAACGGAGAGGAAAAACAATATATGTATATATTCATTGTACACAAAAATGTGTTCATATATAAAATAACATTCGCTTAAATAAATAAATATGCCCAGCCAGAAACGATTATAAAAGCAATTAATATTTGTTTCGTCCGCACACAGAGGCCCGAACGAGTCAAACATAAATTAGCTGACATGATTTTTCGGTTAGCCGCAAAACTTACAATTTATTATGCGAGCGATATGCATATAGACGTAATATAAATATATATCTTTTGCAATGCAAATTGTTTCTGATTTGCGGCTGTCGAAAGTTATAGCCAACAATTGTGATATAGCTGGAAAATAACAGATAACCTAACTTAATATAATCCACTTTCCTTTTTTAACTTCCCAGTTCCCCCGATGCAGCCAAATATCTTCAACGAACGTCGACTGCGAATCGATTCTAGGGCAGGTCCTTATGAAGAGGGCGGCAGCCTGGAAGTCACCTGCGTTGTCTATGGCGGTAAGTCACGGAAATGCTAATCAAAAAGTTACCGAATTCGATACGGGGTTAGTGGACTTCCCCTGGAATAAAATATTAATTGTGGCCCCCATAAAATGCAATCAATAATTAAAGTTTACAAGTGGCTGTATAATCATAAAAAGTATCCAGCACGAACACAATCAGAAATTAATGCGCCAGTAAGGGGAGGGAGAAAGAGTAACTAAGCTTTGATGGCATGCAAACAAAGGGCCATAGTATAAATAACAAACAATAAATAAGGTGGAAAAATGTAAAGTTCAATTCAAAAGAAAAAGAAACAGAAGCCAATTGTGGGGGCAAAGAATGGAGGAATGGCGCCAAGTTAATTTCGAAAATGTGTCGCCTTAACAAAAGGATTAAAAAAGCTCAAGAGCAAGGAGAAGTCAAGTAGGAACTAAAGGCGAAGACCAGGAAATCCAGGAGCAGTCAGCAGGATTTTGTTATCGATGAATTCTTTGAGGAAAAGTTACCATTGGGTACACAGGAATAAAAGAAGGCAGTACAGCTGCTTTGAGTATTTCATTTTGCTTAAATTATTAACTTAAGAAACTATTCCTTAATTGCAGTTGGAAAACCATTAAAAACCTTTAAACCCTTTTATTTTATTTCTTTATTTATTGGAAAATTATTAAAAATGTATCTCATTTATCTCTGTGCACACAGAACCCTTAAGTCAATTGCTGTTAATGAAAACCAAAATAAGAATTGTTTGTGCGAATAAAGTCGCCACGAAAGGCGAGACTGCAAGCGGACTGAGGACAGTCGGGAATTGAGAGTGGAAATGGGTCGTATTTTCCTCTCGAAACCCGTCACAGTGGCGGACATAAGTATGTCAGCTGGCAACTACAGTGGCATTCGCATTGGCGCTCGCATTCGCTTTCGCTGTCGCGTGCTTTATCGCTGTGGAGTCCCCTTTGTTTCTGGGTCTGGGCGGAAGCGAAACCACTTTGAATGGTTTGACATGTCAACGTTGACATAAAATAAATCACCAAGCCAGCAAACTGCACTTGAAAGTGCTCCGGCAACTGTTAACTGGTCAGTAGTTTTCTGGGAGGAGTGCGCAAGGGGGGAAAAAAAGAAAAGCACCAGAATTGGGCACTCAAAATGTTGTATGTGCCAATTAAATGGGGGCAAGGAAAATGTTGCCAATGTACAAATGTGAATACATACGAGGACGAAGCTGTGTGGAGGCGGGGGCAGTGGTAGTGACCAAGTTGTTGACAAGGGAAAAGGAAGTCAGTTGATGTTGGCAAATGAGCGGGGCGGCGGAGGTAAGCAATTGGAGTAGTTGAAACTTGTCCAAAACGAGGGGGAGAAAGTGAATTGGGTTTATGTATGACTGTCTGTGTGTGTGGTCAGGCTCGTTGACAGTTGAAAGGAACAAATTGATCCTAGTTGTAAGGAAAATGGCTACACTTGGGAAAAAAGAGTTTTAGTTTTCCAAAAGCAATTACATTTTTTAAATGAAGACTTAAAATAAAGAACTGGTCATATGCTAAAAATTAAAAAAGATTTTCGAAGGATAAATACTTTAAATGAAGTTTCTGCTTCGTGTTACTTTATTAGGAATTTTTAAGAAATCTTTCTTTAGGCCTTTTAGAATTTCTTTATTTTATTCGTTGCGACCATAACTTTTGTTTTTTAAAAGGACAGGAGGACCGGATCTTCGACAAACCACTGAACATCCCTTTTATGTTCCCATGGCCTGTTAATGGTGTGAAATTGAAAATGCTAGCCGGCTCTTGTTCTGCCCTGCTGAAATCTTAAACAGCGGGCGGAAATAAATTGCAGGCAAATGCTGACATTATGCTCAGCCCGGCACCATCTCCATCTCAGTCTTCGCCACCAATGGCATTTCCATTTCCATTCTTAGCTGCTTTTGGCTGGGACTCTGGTGTGGTCAGGTCTTTGGCATTCAACATGCAATGTCCATTACAGAAATTGCAATTCTGTGGCCAAAACAAAAAGCCAGGAGGGAGGCCAAGAGTCTAAGAGCATAAAGTGCTGAAAAAGTTGCCACTTAAACAAGTGCAATCAGCAGAAGTAAGTCAAAAGCGGCAGGCGATGAGGAAGGAGTGTACCGCTTTGGGTTGGAGATGGCCGAAATACACAGAACGAACGAGGCGGAGTAGCAGCCAGTTTCGGCTTAAGAGTGTGCGAAATCGACAAAGGAGCAGTAAATTTTATTGCAGCCTAGGAGGAGGCCCACAATTGCAAATGAGCGCGACACGCCAGCCCCGAAATGAAGTTATAAACCAGCACAGTCAGTGTGGGTTGTAAAAATTACCAATCTACCCCCCAGTTGCCCCATCTCCAAGTAGTACCCAAGTCCGCCAAATCATAAAGAATATACATTGGAACTTGGGGGCTGGCCATTGTGCGCTGAGCAGAGGGGAAAATTGGAGGAAAACCTTGGGTTTATGTGGCCACTAATGCATAATATTCAACGTTGCCTTCTTTGGCACGCCATGAATTTTACACACGGTGCTTTCTGTCCCCATCCTCTCCTGACTTCAGTTTCCCTTGTCCCCCCACTTCAGTTCCCCTCCGTATCCAACCAGAAACTCCCTGGAGCATATACGTAGTTCCATGAAGGTGCCAAGTTGCAGGGGGAGCTTCAACTTTAAAGGAGTAGATAAGTATATTTAATACCCCTTTTCATTTTTATATATATTATTTTAAATCTTTTATTATTTTAAAATGAATTAAATGTATTGGGTTTCCTTGTATATCGAATAAAATTATTTTTATATTTTTTTTTTGTATATTAATTATATATTCTCAGGAACACTTATATTGTGTATAATCCCTCTCTTTCAAATATTTCATACAACCCCTCATACTTTCGAAATACCCAGCTTAGCAAAAGTGTGCCAAAAATGGCTTTCTACCCTTCGCATTTATTTTTTTTTTCTCTCGGTGTGTCAAACGGAAGTGCAGGCGTTTTCCGCTTTTCTCAAAGTGAACGTTGCCCATATTGTTATTGTGTTTACCATTGTTGTTGCTCTAGGCAGGTTGCCCGCTACAAAATAGTGTGCATTTTTATAAAATTTTCTTTCTTCTTGTTATTATTATTACTATTACTATTACTGCCACTGTTGTTGTGTTCTTGTGGCACATTTCGGTGCACGGAAGTGCAACAATACGGGCCATGCAACAACACAAGTTATTTACCAACAGCGCGAAAATAAAAGCAGTAAAAATGTGGAAAAAAATCAAAGAAGATGTAGAAATTCTGCCAAATAACGACGTTATTTTTTTATCAAGTTAATTTTTAAAGTAAAGCTTTAATTTGGACGTAATAATTCTTAAACCATTAAAATGAGTTTACTTTGCTGAAACTACTTATTTTCCCGATTAATTAACAATCAGAATGCAACAGTATTTGTTATACTTTAAAGAGACCCTCAGAGTCAGCAAGCTTAAAATTTATTTTACAGCTTCCTCGCTGGACAAAAGGTCAAATGGCAAAGGGCAGACAAAGAGGAAACGGGGCGGAGAGATAGAGAGAATGCGAACTGAATAAACAGAAAGTGTAGGAAAGACAACAACATAAAATATATTTATGTGGCATGGCAGTGTTTCCTCCTTTTGCTTTTTCTTTTTCTACTTTTTTTTTGTGTTACTATCAAGAGTCCTAAATTTTTGTTGTTGGCGCTCCTATTTCTTGAGTGCTTTGTTTGCAAAGATCCTGCCCCGCCATCCTGCATTCGGGAGTGTATCTGTTTCACCCGAGACAAATCCAAAGCAGATGCAGGAGATGCAAAAGATATGCAAAACTAAACAAGCAAATATTTCAGCATTGCATAACTAAGGCGCTCGTTTCAACCCTTCTGGTGCTCCTCTGCTTTCCAGCTTTCTCTGCACTCAGGGAAAACGAATATAAGCTTCGTTGTTTGATAACATTTTACCATTGTGATTATGATTATTGCTTAAGGAAATGGAATTTGATGTTAACATATTCTATTACACATCTTTAGATGTGAAGCTACCAACACTATAATAAATATTAAAAATTTGTAGATCATTTATCAAAGATATATTTCTTTTCATAAATATTTAAAAAAAGTTTTATTTAAAGTTGAATTTAACTCTTTAAAAACAATCGCATCAAGTTGGTGATATCTTTCCCCCCAGTGTAATGCTTAACAATGTGAGTAAACAGAACAATAGGCAACCAGAAAGAAAGTCTCTCTGGGCCCTGGTAACGTGTGTGCAAAAGTGCATAAGTGAGTCGGACTTGGCAGGCAGCGGCTTTAAGTCTTCGCCGAAAGGAAACGCTAAAAACTGGCACGCATTTGAATGCTGCTGCTCATTAGGAAGTGGGTGGTGCATCCACCTGGCGAACGTGGACGTGGTGGGTGCCAGGTGGACATGGCAAAGAAATGCTAATGTCGCTTTTGCTGCTGCTGCTTTTCAGCTGCCTGGCACAAAAACCCGTTTTTTGATGCCTGCACTAAAAATGGCAAAGCACTTGGCAAAAAAGTAAAAAGAAATAAGAGAGTAAATCCTGCTTTTGGGGAACGAAAGCCAAAATACTCTCAAAAACGGTTAGGTCCTTTGGAAAATATTATTTACAAGAGTCATAAAATGATTTCATTTAATTAAGCATTTTGTTTGTTTGTTAAAAAGTTTAATGAACAATCTCAGCTAACAAAATTGCCAGAAACTAACCGAAAATAAATTAAATTAATGTGCGTTATTGGGAGTTGGGAGTACAACATTTATACGGTGCTTAATTTTTTTATTTATTAGTTTTAAAATGTATAATATTAGTACTTTTTTATGGTCAACTCCTACACTCATCTTGTTGTGAGTGTATAAAAATGCAGGTTGGAAGAAAGAAAAGTTGAAAGAAAAAAACTAGTGCAAATTTTGAGTGCGTTTTGTGTAGAGAGCAAAGGCAAGTCAACTGTGTTTGTGTGGCTGTGGCACCTTATGTTGACATTAAAAAACAGCAGATACCACACAAGCCTTGGAAGGAAACTTTGTCAGGGCTTTAAAGCGAAAGCAAGACTCTCTGTAGTTTTTCTGCAAAAAAGAAAACGTCTGCTTTAAGTGCCACAACTGCATTGCAAACTCAAACTTTTCGTTCCGCTTCTCTGTGGCTCTTTTTATTTTTCATTGTATTCCTGGTGGAGGAAGGCTAATAAATCACTGAAAACCATTAAGCCGCCTTGCTACACATGCGCTAATCTACTCTGGCACAAACACACTCAAACACTAACCCACACAGAGACACTCAAATCGTACACATGCACAGTATGTGAAATATTTTCATAAACAACATAAAACTCGACCAAATGGCAGTTATTAATCAAAGTAATGTGCGTTCACCTCTCCGCATATCCTGCTCCGTGCATACACATATATAAAAATCTATATGTGTGTCCGTGTCATACATTTTTCAAACATATCAAGTGCAGTTTTCGGCCCATCCGTGGCTTAGTTTTAGTGAATTTCCAGGTGGATTTAATGGCACTTGTTCAGTCGCATTGCTTTTTATGGCTGCTCATCAAGCATTTTGCGTAATAACTATGTAATAATAGAAAAATATACAAGCATGTCGCTGAATTTATTTGTGTCAGCGCCCCACACTGACAGAAAAGTAAGGGACACCTTTGAAATAAAAATAAAATACAAAATATTTTTTTAGAATTTTAATCAAAAATATGCTCAGCAATCCCCTTCTAATCAATCTAATCCAATTTAATTTAATACACCATTATTTCTCAGTGTATTATTTGCCTTCCTTTGAATGAGTGACCGACCACCCGTTGCTATTAAATTAATGTGCGCTCATATACGCACACAAAAGCTAATTTCAGCGCTTGATTAAGTTGAAGTCGTTAAAAGCGGCCAAGTGCCACACGCTGCGTATGAGTAATGTGGCTGTGCGTTTGTGTGCCGCCTTAAGTGGACCACGCTCCGCAGCGATTGCACCACAGCGGTGGCTAGTTAACAAGGCCCCACCAGCTAACCAAATTAGGGGGTTCCAAGGATAGGCTATAACAGGCACTTTATTCCAGGTAATGGATAATTTCGGTAATAACGAGTCAAGTCAAGTCAATCTTGTCTACATGAAAGTGGATCAGGGGGTTTCCATATTTCCTTTTTTGCTCTTTGGTAAAAAACCCAATGTTTTGTATGTCATTATAATGATTTGTAGAAAAGAAAGCCAATTTCTGGGTAATAAATTAAATTAATTTGGGAACTACAAAGTCGGCAAGGTTATTTATTTCTATTCAAACACCCAAATAGCTAACGATCTTAGTTTTATTTCAAAACCTACTGAACCACAGCCTCTTTAATTATGATTAAATCGTACTTTTTGTCCACTTTACAGGCTCTCCGCCGCCAACTGTCACCTGGCTGATGAATGGCCAGCTGCAGAACAGCGTTGTCGATTATACCTACGACGGCACCATCAACAGCAAGTTGGTGGTTCGCAACCTGTCACGCATCCACCAGCATGCGGTGTACACCTGCCAGGCGAGCAACTTCCACAAGAAATACGTGGCCACCAACATAACCATTGAGCTATATCGTGAGTAAACATTTAAATAAAATAAAACTGGATACAGGACGATAGATATTATTCTTGAAACGGGTTTAACGACATCAATATTTTTGCCTCTCTATCAAAATATAATAATAAATTAAACTTCATAGAAAAATAAACTTCACTGAGTCAACACAATCATCTTCTTTAAAGCAAACCTAGAAATAAATAAGTTATGTTGATTGCTAATTGCTAATTGGAAATTTCTTAAGCCTTAGCTGTATTTCAAGTTTAGGAAATCTACATTTTGGTTTTCGTTTTCATTAAATGTCCTCCCTTTTATAATAAATAGAAAATTTGTCTGCATTGAAGCGAGCTTAAACGACCCAAATATGGTGCTAAAAGCGTTTTGCCAAACAATTTATTTATTTATTGTATTTATTTCACTTTTTCTGGTTCTGATTGTGCGGTCTTGCTTTTGTTGTTCGGTTTTAAGCGTTGCGATAAAAGTTTTAACAAATAGCTGCGCAGATAAAAACCAACCTAGCACCCGGCAAACAAAAAAAAAAAAAAAGAAGGAGCCCAGGGAGGCTGGGCGGGTAAAAATAGATAATAAAATGGCTTATGCAAATATATAACAAAATGCAAACGGCCACGGCAGCAACATTGCATGGTATACCCGAACACCAAAAAAAGGATGCTATATTCTGTGCGTAACTTATCCCACCTACCGTGATGGCCATGGCCTGTGTCCCGACACATATTGCACGGCCCAGCATTGTATCGAACTATTTCCCTCTTTGTGGACATATAGAAGTTGCGTTCAGGTTAGTGGAGTGAACATGACCCCAATGGATTTATTATTTTGTGAAATTTTTTTTAATGCCCCTTTTTCAACACTCTGCACAGGCACGGTGGCAGTGGCAATGCAAATTGTTAAATTGAATTAAATTGTTGCCAATTTCATGTGTGCTTCGTTGCCAGTTTGAGTGGTTAAGAGATTTGTGCTTGGGCAAGCAGTTTCCAGAAAGTTTATTTGTCGTGGCAAAAATAAAAATATGTGTATTTTTAGTTGATAGATTTTGTTCTTCATGAACTGACAAAAGTCAATATATATTTATCTTAAAAACTTGAAAATACTAATGCAATTAATAAAAAAAAACAATATGAAATTAAATAAATATTCAGTGCAAACTCTAGGCTCAAATACACCCTGAAAAGTATACATTTTCTTGGGAAATCAGGTACTAGAATTATCTTTAAGTTCAGGCAGCTCTACCTCTCCTTGTTTTTGGCCTAATGCCGCATAATATTTTGTTGTATGCTTGGTTATTAGGCCCCTGGCATTGCGCTAAGAGCCAAAGATTGGCCATAGAATTTTATGACACTTTGGCGCGTCTGTCATGGCTCTCAAAACGCCAAAGCAATTGGACGTCAATTCCTACTTAGGCTCCCAGCACCCGAAGCCGAAAATAATGTAAAAATGTTCCAGTGGCAGCAGCTGGTGATGCGCATATTTGATATTATTGCTCCGAGTTCGGGAATACTCTGGGACCGGGGGGTTAGGCACGAGGAATATGTCGCACTGGCGAAGACATAAAAGTTAACACGCCAATAAGGAATGCCCTGGATGAGGCGGCGGAATGTCGCCTAACTTGGTCAATTAATGTGGCCACAGTTTCGTAATATGTTTAGCAAGTGACCTTGAAATTCAGTCAGTGGGGTGGCGGGGCGGTGGGCCTAACCAGGTTTCGCCACTCACTGCTTACAGACTTTTCCGATGTTTTTTGTGTTGTTGGTTCGCGTGTAATGACAGAACGGGCGACCGGGAAACAGGGCAGTTGAATAATAAGTACGACCTTAATTAGTTAATTTTATGGCCACTAACAATTAGATTACGCCCGGCACGACACCCACTCCTGCCCGAGCAACAACAATTATGAGTGCTCCTCATTAGCACACAATTTAAGTTCCCAAAAGGGCTGGCCGAAGCCTGAGTGCAGCATTTAATTGAATTAAAATTTTCCCCATGCATCATTTGGTATGCAAGTCTGTTCGAAATTTCCTTGGGGGCTGTTTTCCTTTATTTAAATCTGCACTGCATTCGAGAGACATGCCTTTGAGGCAAGAAACATATATATTTTCTCCAATTTTCTTTTTTGAAGTTTTCAACAATTTGAGGCATCCGTTGATCACAGTTCGGGAGCGTCCTTTGGGCCTGGTCTTCTATACTCGGCTGGGTAGTGGGTTAAATTAAATATTTAAATGATTTTTCAATGCAAATGTGCATAATTAATTTAATTACAGTAAAGCGCTGCAGTGGGAGCAGCTGCAAGAACAACAACCGCATTGAAACCTGTTCAGTGCCTATGAAAACAATAAAATGTGAAATAATAGTGTAATGTATGCAGAAGATGAACAACAAAAAAATGGCATTGATATAAATAAAATTGGAGATTGTTGCACTACACCGCGCTGCAACGCATTTGCTTTTCCCTTTTTATTATCGCATTTTGGTTTAACTGAAATGTCACGCCTTTAAATTAACGCACAAAATGCGCGGCCAACCGCAGCAAATGTAACAACAACTGGAAAAATAACAACGGTTGGCTTAACTCCTTTAAAATGCTGGAAATATATTAATTTATATTTTTAAAGGTATAGGGTGAATTTATACCCTATAATCGGTTTATTGCAACGCGAAAGAATACATTAAAATAGGTATGTGCAGCCCTTTAAGGTTGAATTATTTATGTATTTCAAAAAAACATCAATTTCCTCTCCGACCTAGGTACACATTTATAAAATCAAAACCTGGCCAATATTTTTCTATTGAAATTATTCGCATAACAAACGATATTTTAATATTTATAATCATTTTCCAATTTAAACCCAGAGTGCGTTATTTATAATTTGCAATGAATGCAGCAAAGCGCAAAATGCAAAACAAAAATAGAGGCGGAAAGTGCGGAAAAACAATCACAATACAGATAACGATGGGAAATTGTGTAATGCCGATAATTAACCCGGACTTCAAGCGTTACGTGACCATGTTTGGGTGGAGCAAAAAATATGTTTGTTATTGTCTATTTGTTTGGGCAATTTTCAATTTTGTGGGTAAACAAATTGCTGTCACCATGAATATTAACAAAATATTCAAATTACATAAATATAATTGCATGAATATTTATTGGCTGAAATTTAATGCATTGTTTGTGATCTGCGAATCCGACAATAGCCAATGCCAATTGGCCATATGCCAATTATTTATTTAACGGCCAGCCGCGTCGTCATTCGAAATGTATTTTATTGGTCCTTGGGCTTTAAAAGATTTTTGCACAAGTCGTGAGTGAATGGAAAATTCTTTAATGAGATTTTTGTTGTAATTTGTTATTGTTACCCAAAAAGATTTTCATCAATTTGTTGCCGTATTCCTGCAAGCATTTTCCGCCTGACATTTATCATTTTATATTATGTGTCCGTCCCTTCATGGAAAGCAGAAATATCTGCTGCCCTATGCTCGACATTGTTGCTAGTGGCTATCGTAATTTGTTGCAATTAATTTTAATTGCATTGCCTGTCATTTTCATTTCGATTTCGATTTTTCACACACAATTTGAATAAATCAACAAAAAGCAGAAAAAGAGTTTGGGGGTGAGAGGGAATGAAAACCAATATTCAATGGCAATTTAAGCAAATAAATTAAGGATGGAAATTAATGCGTTTTTATAAACAAACTGTTTGTGTTGCAGTGCGCCCTCTCCTTGTGGAAATCAGCTTCAACAACCAGCCGATGTCGGCGGATCGAAAATATGAGATCGAGTGCCAGGCAATTGGATCGAGGCCGCCAGCAAAGATCACCTGGTGGATGGGGAACCTCGAGTTGCACGGCCACAGCCAGAAGGTATAAATACATATATACAATTAGAAATTTAAATTAGTAATCATTTCAATGTCTTCCAAAGGTATCTGAGGATGGCAATGTGAGCACCTCGGTGCTGTCTATAACCCCCACAAGGGAGGATCATGGCAAGGCTCTGTCCTGTCGCGCAACCAACGAACTCGTAAGGAATGGCATTCGAGAGACTGCCATGAAGCTGAATGTGTTCTGTAAGTATTTCATGTTAAAAATTAATTACTATTATTATATTTATGACAAACACAACAATTAGGAATGTGTCAAGTACAAGTAAATTAAAAACCCTTTTAAAAAATGCTTTAAACAATTGTATAATAATTTATTAAATACAGCAAAAGAGAATACAAATACTTAAATATGTAAAATTGAATTGAACAACTTCTAAACAAGTAGAACAATATAGGAATTCATAAAAATCAACACTTCAACTAAAATTTGGCTTGCCACGAATTTGTGCCTAAGTAATATAGAGAAATTCCTTATGTATGTATTTATTCCTTTGTTCTTAACCCAACCAGGCAATTAATTTCCAAAATTGGGTAACCTATATATACTTTTCCTTGGAGAATTAATATCTATCGAAGCCATTGTCAACGGCTCGGTTCCCCTTTGCATATTTTGTGTGCCAGGAACAACTGCCACCATTCCATTCCGATTTAATAACACCCGCGTTTGACATATGCCGCTGCTTTATGAGTGGCACATAAACCATCGATGGGGCCGCATTCTGTTTCTCGTGCGATCCCATAAACTATGTCAACCGCTTATCGCCCATGTCCCTTTGGGAATCAATACTGTTTTGCATACCAATGCCATAGAGACGGGCCGGGCGATTGGAGCGGGGATTTTGGGAGCAGTGTTCCAAATATTGGCGGGCTTTACATAATGCATTCCATTTTTTGCGTTCAGCCGGCTCGTATGTCAAACGTTTGTTTTATGGGCCGCGTCAACAATGTGCGGGGCTAAAGTTTGTTAATAAAATTTCTATGGCAAAATATTAAAAGGCCGCGCGTGGCGAAAGAAAAAAAATTGTGGGTACACTGTTCCATATAGTGCGACAAGCCGGAAAGCTCACTTTAAGCAACAGCCCTTGCTCAGCCCAGCTCTTATATAGCCGCACATATGCATGGAGAACGAGAACCCTTAATGTTTCAATAGTCCCCGAGTCTCGTGTCCTCCTATCTCCATTGGCTGCGACGACAGCGTCTTGGGCAAACAGTTGCCACGTCTATTATCTAAAAAGCTTGCCGCCTCGTTGTTCCCCAATGTCATTGAAACTTTTACTCCTTTCGGTGGCTGCTGCGATGATGGGGATGCTTCTACAGGATGCTGCAGATAGAGCACTGAGAGAGAAATTGTTCTGGAATTTGAGTAAAAATTGTTTGAATTTCGATAAGGTTTTTACTTTGCAAAGGTGGAAATGAAAATGAGAAAGGTGGATTTATCCTATAAAGTTTTATTTTTTTTAAATGAATAGAATGCGTTATGCTTTGAATTGTCTATATAAAAATATAAACTCATATATACTCGTTTCATTTCCAATTTTATATAACATTTTCCCTAGTGTACGCTTGCCTGGTGGGAAAAAGTCGGGCGCAGCTTCTGCGCGAGCGCTGATATAAAAAATTAGATAACAATTTCAATTTCCATGCTCATTTACATGTTTATAGCGTGCTTAAAATATTTCGGTCCCCCGCTCAGTTTTCCTTCTCCTGACACTTCCTGAGATTTCATATTTCCCGCCCGCCCTTCCGCGGCCCCAATGAAGATTTTGTGTCTTTTTTAAGCGCGTCTTTGTTTGCCTTTTGCGTTGGGGGTAAATTGAAAAGTTGATGCAATGTCTGCGGCTGCCAGGGTTGAGCAGGGGCAGGTTGAAGTTGACGCTGCCAATAATTTTCTCATTATATTACATCACATTTAGCCGGGGCCATAAAAAAGTTATCTCTAATATCTTAATCTGCTACCTCAACGCAGCAGGGCCGAGCCGGGCCTCTTATTTTCCACACAATCAACTCAGGTTAGGCTGCCGAAATTAAATCAACAGGAAAAGCCGTGCCAATGAAAATTAAAGTCATATCCGCAATAAACTTAATGACAGGCCTCGATTTAAAAGGAAATATTAACGACTTGATGAGAAGAGCTCTAAGGAGGGAAAACCCTTGCCAAGGGATTACAATTATGGGTTAATAATCTAAATTAATAAATATCTTAATTTAAAAAAATAAAATATTAACTAATAATTATAATAATTTTTTTTTTACTTTGTTTAATAATAATTATCTGCAAATATCTAATTTGATTGCAAACGATATATTAGAAAAGTCTTAGTAATTCATTTATCAGAAGACTTCTTCAAGCTTATATTTACCCTAAACTAAAGTAATCAATTTTTCATTTAAAATTACATACTGTAAACTTTTCGTTACAATTCTATTACCCTTTGGAAATCGTATAAAATACGAAAAATACGAAAGTAAAGTTGCCGCCTAATGTAATTTATTTGGCCAGAGAGGACAGAGGAATCAATTTAAGGGCTGCTAACGAGAACTCTCCCAACTTTGTGCAATAGACAATGACAGGCCTTATAACACACCACACCACCACCCACCAGAACACCAGACATACACATAAAAATCAAGACCCTTCTTCTGCAACTGCAGCTGCAACTGCAACATAATGTGGCAGAGGCACTCAAAAGTCGTTACGTTAAGCTGCAGTTACGACTGGGATGGGCTTGCTTTGGTTTTCCCTCTGGTTTTCGGGGACAATTCCGCCACGAATGGAGCACGGGGTCGCCGAGATGGAGGACCATAAAATGCATTAGCCAGACGTAGTTGGCCAGCTTGGCCAGTGACAGTTATTACCACTTAAGCCCATCCTAACCGCAACAGTGTGGCCTGCCAGCCACTTGGAGCATCCTTCGGAGAATATCTCACTTTCATTGTGCAGTCTAAAAAATGGGGAAGATTTTAGGAAAAATGTTATGTTAATAACAAGAAAATTACTATTGAATATAATTGTAATTTATATACTTCATAATTTTACTAATAATTAATTTTAAAATAATAATTTGAGTTGAAATTTATAAGAGAACAAATCCTAAGCGAAAAACTTTAATATTATTATTTTTATTAGACTGTTTATTTCATTTTATGTTTCATATTTAATACAGATCCAAAGAAGTACACATTTTCGTCGAGTGCGCTTTCTTATTTTCCCTTTCTTTCTGTTTAGTTTTCTGGTACTGGCTGTCCCCTGGCTTAAAGTCATCGCTAATGAACTTGTTGAGCGGAAAAAAGATAGACGCAATGAGGGAGGCAGAGCGGGGCGGAGGCAGTGGGAAAACTCTTTAAATTATGCAAACTGCTTTGGATCGTTCTTCTTCCTGTCTTCATTGTCCTTGCCACCCTGGGCCCACCCCTTTCCACCACTCCCTCTCCTCCTTTTCATTCGTTTTCCGTTCGTTATTTCGCCATCTCAGGCTGTGTTTGTGTGTGTGTGTTAAAGCACTTTTCATTTTCATTAACAAGTCTTTGCAAAAGACGAAATCGGCTTAAAGAAACTTGCTTATAGAACGTGCCACCCTAGAAAGCGGAAAAGAAAAAGCCAGAACACTAAGCACACAGAGACCCAAGACCAAAACTAGGAAAAGCGGGGAAAAGTTGCCAAAAACAATGTGCAAAATAATAATAAACAAGTGGAAGGTGGCAAAGAGCCGAAGGGGCAGCGGCACAGATACATGGCTGGAAAGGGATGGAAAATGGTAGAAAGACGAAGCGACACTAATCACGGATAAGTCCGGATTAACCCCCTTTTTCCCACCCCTTCCATGCCTTTCTTGGGCCCAAGTTGAAGGATTGTCCAAAACAGTAAATTACGTTTGATGGACTCGGAGTGAATCCGAGTTTCGAATCCAAGTCTAAGTCGCCGCCTTAGTCAAATGAATACAACACTCATCCGCCTCTTCTTACTTTCTTTGCAGTCATCCCCACCTTGCAGCTGGACCTGGGCTCCAATCTAAATCCGGAGGATATCGAGGAAGGCGATGATGTCTATTTCGAGTGCAAAGTGCATGCAAATCCGGCTGCTTATAAAGTTGTATGGAAGCATAATGTAAGTGAGCAAACATAAAACTTTCCCTGACTTGCAATATTTATGAAGGGGCTGAAGATGAAAAAAAAACACTTTTTATCGATACAGAGAAAGTAAGAGAGAGAGAGATTTAGAAGAGTAAACAAAACAGAAAAAATAAGATTATATAAATTACAAAGTGTAAAGTAAAGTTAGCTCAAATATTTATTTTAATGGCATTTAAAATATGTATTTATTTGGGTCTTTAAGCAACAACTTAATGGGCCTAACTAGGTTTTTGAAGTCTTTAAAGAAAGGAAAAATCATCTTGTTACTGAAACATTCTTGCTCTGCATGATAAAATACTTAAGAAACCAAGACAAGATATTTAAACCACACAAAGAAATATTTCTCTATTTAATTAAAATTACTCAATTGTGTTAGGCAATAATTTAAAAGGGTATTTATTTGTTGTATAATATTTTTAATAATACTAATCAAGGAAATGCCTCTTAGCTTTGTTTTTCCGTACACTGACCTTCAGATATACTTGAAATGTTGCACTCAAGGCAATTGAGCGTACAACTGCCGAACTTCCGGCAATTCCCAAGACATTGGCGTGCTCCTTAAACACACACACAACACACGAGCCTCCGGCCGGGTAAATTATTATGAAACCGAAATTAAGTGGTCATTTTTACTGAATTATTGGCCAATTATTTTAAGGCAATTGAGTCAAGTGGCCTGGCCGGCTATAAGACACGTTTTAGGGGAAAGCAGGGGAAGCATTTCGTTCGCCGGAGAGATCGTACAAGTTTACAAGGCAAATCATTTGTTTATTACTTGAAGCACAAAGAACTTGAACCGCAGCAACAAAAACAACAACAACAACAAGACGGCAAATAAATGTTATTCAATGCCGAACAAGAAACGAATCAAGTGTATGAATAATATGAATGCTAATTGAATTCATTCACAATGAAGTACACGACCAAACAAAGAGCTAAGCTAAACAACAGCAACAGCAAGACCAACAACTTAGTCATAACTTTTACCGAAAACAACAATAAGCAAATACAAATACTCGAAGACGACCAGAAACTTTCCTGGAGAAAGGGCGGCTAACAAGCCCAAAATTTAGTACAAAGGAACTTCCACAGGACACGGACAAGGATGTCGGTGGGGTGAGATCTAGGTAGATAAAAACTTTATATGAAATAATAATTTGCCCAAGAGACAATGGAGGGGTTTTGGTTCGAGTGCTGATTCCTTTACGTCTATCTAGCATCGAACAAAATGCTAATTATATGGGGGATGGGAAAGGGGAAAGTGAATTACAAACACAGCGAGCAATTCGCTGTAGAAGTCAATGCTAAATGCAAATGAACAGCAGGAGAAAGTTAACACTTTAACGAAGTGGGTATACCCTATTTACCGACTCATATTTAACTACTAGTAGGATTTAAAAAAGTTCAACTTATGTAATTGTAAATGAATTCATCAGGCAACTATTAAGTCCCTTGAAAAGCTGGCAAGCCAGCAAGTGACAGCAGCTTTGCTAGTTAGTTAGTTGGCAATCGTCACTTACATTTAGCCAGCTCAGCGTGAAATACCCCGCAGCCTCTCTGCTGCTGTCCCGTCGTCCTTTGCCGAGTGTCATAACAATAAGAGTTGACTGCTGCAGTGCAAAAATGGAAATGGGAATGGAAATGGATACGAAACTAAGCCAAGCGCAAACACACACACTGGGAAAACAGTGAAATAGGTAGTAAAAGTGAGGACAGACGAGACGGCGGTATACATGGCGTATGCGTAACGTAACGAGTTCAAGGCCAAGTGGCAACGGCAACAAATTGCAAGCGTCTTATGCTCAGTCGGGCGTTCATTAAAAGTCAATTGGTAATTGACAGTATGGACAATGGCAGTGCAACCTTTAAATGCAATTAAAAGTCAAATCAAGTTAAATCAACTCGGCTGCAACCAGTTGAAGAGTAAATTAATTTTTGTTTTGCCACCACATCGATTCGGTTTGAACAATTCCCTCTTGCGAAACATCCGCAGGGTAGAAACTTCTCTTCGTCTGTTATTATTCAATTAGACAAGCTGACAATTAACGACGAGCTGGCAAATTAAATTAACAATTAGTTTTATTAAACTTGCTCACACACACACCAGAACAGACAGACAGACAGACAAAAGTTCTCCAATGCGTGTCAGTGTGCGTGCGTGTAAAAGTTTTACATGTTCATTAACAACAACAAGGAGCAGAAGGACTAGAAGGAGCGCTGGCAGCGGAAGGAGCAGAACTTTGATGGAATCGTTGCCCTAGCAACCAGCTAGCCTTGAATGAATCCTGCCGGCAGTAAAACTTATTTAACCCACGCACACACTCATATGCGCTGCGTCAGGAACCGCAGAAATAGCAAACATTTCCAGAAAATTTGATTAGAGAACAAAGTCAGTGGAAACGACTTTAAAGTTTCCCCAGAACTTGGCCATAAATATTTACATAATTCTGCAAGGCAATGGCAACTATTGGCTTCGCGCTACAGGAATTTCAGCATTATTTCATTGACTTGGCTAAATAACTCAGTTACTTGGCAAATTCTAATTTCTGCACGTTTTCAAATTATCTTTATTTTATTAAAAATATATTAAACTTAAGTGAGCAGATAGTTTTATTTAATTTATTAAGAGACAAAACCATTAAAACATGTTGCAGAGCTGGATAAATAATTAGGCTAACGGTAAAACGTTTAAACCTTTTTTAAACACAAATGCAAGTGTGAGGCTCCTGTGAATCCTCTTGGAAGAATTGCCTTGAAAAAGGCACCCACCCAGTGAAGGGCTAAACCAAAGCCAACTCAATCAGGCCGAGCCATCGGATAAATTACGGACACTAATTGGGTATTTATAGTCGGAACAAACATCAGTGACAGACGAACACAAGTGGGCGGCGCTGGGGAGCTCGGCTCTCGGCGCTCGAGGAGTGGCTGGCAAACATGTCGAAAACACGGCCGAGAGACAGACAAACAGAAATGGCAACGCATAAAATGCGCCATTAGCATTGAGGGGCACTAAAGGGTTGTGCAGACATCATCAAGTCGGATGGGGTTGGTGGGTGTTTGTGGGTGGTTGGTTGGTTGGGTGGCGACCTCGAGGGCCGTCGGGCGGAAATTCTGCAGCGGATGTGCCCCAAACTATTGAAATAATCCTTGACGCCCACTCGGGCGTAACGGTTGCGCTGGCCCTACCCTCGTTCTGCTCTCCATTCGCCTTTGTTTACACTTTTTGGTTCGTCCCAATTTTTATATTTTTTTTTTCTGCGACAACCTTGAACTTTATTTACTTTTCGTATATGCCTAGCGACATTTTTATTTGTTTTATGACAGCAAGGTCGCTGAGCGAAGCCACAGCTCGTCCTCTCGTTCCCCTTTTTGGCTATTTAAGCCAACCCTGCGGGAATTGAGGCTGTGCGGGAATTGGCCGGGCTTCTTCGGCGGGTGAATGGTGAATAAGGGAACTGCGCCTCGGGGGCCCTTTTGCACTTTAAGGATATTTAAACAGGTCGGGGAAAATGCTAATGGGGAAGCCTTACTGCATGTGTGATGGATACACATGTATCCGCAATCGCCATCAACATCTGGAATCGGAGACAGCCACTGACACTCGAACAATAGTATCAATCATTCCTCCACAAAGCAAATGGAATTCAATGGCCAAAATGTCAGTCGTGGGCAAATATTGTTACGTCCCGACACACATTCGCCGTCTGTCTAACCATCTAAATAATTGTTGACATATCCACAATGAAAAGGGCACACAGCCCACTGCGTGGGGCTAAACAAAAGACGCGGCGCGAAATTCCCAGGATCCCAGGTCCCCAACCAATGCATTCCGATATGAACTGGGGCCATATCTTACCCCCGCAGCTTACTTATCTGGCCTGGCCTATTTAGCACACTTGAAAATAAATCAAATTAGTAAAAGAAATAATTATTAACCATAAATTTAAAACTGAAGCTCTTTCATTAATAAGTTCTTTGAAAATAATTGCTGAAAATGATCTCTTAATATATATATAATGCAGATATAAATAAGAATATATTATTTTACTATAATGCAGTTTTTTCGACTGTATTCGAACAACACTATTATTTAGGTGTTAGCTTGCCTGCCTGCATTGTTTCTATTTAGATATAGAAACCTCCGTACGGATGTGTGCTAAGGTCGTGGAGGCTTTGTTCGGCCTGGCTCTGGCTTTTTGACTTTTGTCGACCATATTTATACACATTTTTATTTCTATTTCTATTTATTTCAATGCTTTCATTGTTACCCGCCCCCCACACCACCTCCGCCCCCGTCGTTTGTTTGTTTGCTGAGCTCCGGCAAAGTGCGAATTTGTTTTGCTGCTAAATGGCACAAGGCTCTGGGGAAATGCGTCAAAATGCTGTCGAGTGGCGGCCCGATGGGGAAAAAGGCTACAAAACCAAAAGACGAACACCGGGCTCCGAGCATTATTTCAAAATGAGAGCGAGAGGGCGGGAAAGGCGAGAAGAAGGTCAAGTCTCAGTAAGCATTTGGTTGTAAAAGCCTCTTTGGCATGTGTGTGTGTGTGTGTGCTTAAGGAAAACTTAAAGTAAATATTGGCTGATTTTTCAGCATCGATGCCGAGCACGTAGCCAAGCGTCCAAGGCGCAGCTCCCTAATGAACCTGCGAAAGCACCGAAGCGCACATTTATGAGTATTTTTTCGAGGGGTGGTGGGGGCTAAAAACTGCCTAGTTGGGTGACCTTGTGTTCAAAAGATGTAAGTGAATAAAAGCTAAGCAAACAGAATTTTAAAGGCATTTCTGGGAAGGCATATTGAGTTTCTTATAACTTAAAATGCGAGCTAAACTAATTTTATTTAAATTGGAGAATATTTCGAGCTTTATGAAAGTGTAACAGACTCAAATTAATCTCTTTATATGCTTGTGATGTTTCTATAGCTTTAAATTGTCAAAGCTATGTGAAAAAAAAAACAAAAGTCGTTAATCCTTTTTAAATATATTTTCACTATTAAAGTCATTTCTGAAAGCAGCTTAAAGAAAGCTTTGCGATAAGATGCACGTTTAATTAGCCTAATTAGCCCTTTCACAAAGATCTCTCTCCCTCTCTGTCCCATCAGTTTAAGCGCCAATTTACGTATATTTTTGCACACGCCCTTGCCATGTAACACAACATCTAATCCTGCCAATTGCAGCACCAAATCATTCAGCACAACCAGCGAGCGGGCGTGATTGTCAGCAGCGGAGACCTGGCACTCCAGGGCGTCACACGTCACCAGGCCGGGAACTACACCTGCACCGCCTCCAACGTTGAGGGTGATGGCGATTCCAATGTGGTCGAGCTAAAAGTGATGTGTAAGTATCGAGTATGGAGTTCAAGGAAAGATTATTTGTGGGATGTATTGATTTGAGGCACCTCTCCACTTTCGGCCCATTTTAGTGAACGTTCTGACCCATAAAATTAGCAACATTAACATTTATAACAATTCAATAAATCATAATTAAATATCAGATTTATTAAGCTTTTTTATGGAATAAAAAAAACATAATACCCTTTTCATTTATAAACCATAATAAATAAAAAAAAAAACAAAATATTTACTTAAGGATTGTGCATATATTGTACCATATATGTGCATCTCTATTTACTGAACTTTTCGCCAGGTCTTAAGTAAAATCGAATTTTGCCCCAGCCAGTACTCACTGGAATCCTTTTGCTTTGCTTCCGCTGCCGCTGTTTGGTTTCTCGAGTGGACCTTTGACACACAAAAACGAGCTTTATTGAGTGTTCAAGTGGATGGCCAGAGATGTGGATGAATGGCGGAGGCAGCTGGCTGAATAGGAAATGGCCGGCATTGTGAGCTCGTGCGGGCCTCTTGCAGGTTTATTGCGTATACGCCCCATTATTGTACCCCGCTCGAATGCTCTTTTGTGTGCCGTCCCGCGTCCCTGCGTAGCCACGGACCCTTGTGGACATGGCCCAAAAGTGGACGTAGCTGAAAAGTGGAGCTTAGTTATAAGCAGCAATCCCTCGCTTTGATAGCGAATGCAAATAATATACAAATTTCTAAAGCTTGATGCTAAAATATCCCTATCTTTCTGATATCAATTAATATTATTTATTTTTTTTGTATTCTTAAAATCTATTTAAAATTAATTGTGCAATTTGGACTTCAAGACATTATTATAAAAGGTTGCACGAAAATATTCTTTAAGAAAATAATTTAATCTTAAAATTCCTTGAGAGGCTTTTCTGCTTGAGGAGCACGACAACCGCAAATCTTTCGCTCAATTTGCAACGGATTCCTGAACTTGGCCCCGTCTCGAGTCAAACTTTGGTTAATTAGTTTGCCCTTTTCAAGCAATTTAGCAGGGCAGAGATCCTTCCATTCATTTTCGGCACCCGTCGTCCGATGTTGTGGCCCAATGCTTTGGTTTTTCCGGTGGCATTTCCCTTTTATCACTTCCACTTCAATTTTTTTTTATTTTCGTTTTTTCCTGGTCGACGGGCTTTTGTCTTAAGTAGAGCTTCCGCTTCCACAAAACTCGCACAGCGACTTAGTGTCCAACTGGCAGGACTTCCTCCCTGCCACAAAGTGTATTCCCTCGGCCCCCGAAGAGCTCTAAAAATTTGTTTATGGCGTGGCCATTTTGGCATGCAATATCGACAGTTGTCAAATAGCACAATAACTTCGCTACTTGCAACTGGCAACTTTTACAAGTGTCGAGGCCGTGGCAGGAGACAGTGGAAGGATTTTCCCAGGACAAAGGATTAGAAAATTGAATTTTCCCTTGCCTCGTCAGCTTAGCTTGCAGTTAGCAAAAGTTTTAGCCGAGCTAAGTTTTTCTTGAACTCTAGTCTTCCTCTTGCAGTGTTAGAAAATGTATTCGAATTTTGATCGAAACAATTCAAAGAGTTTTTTTACTTTGGCAAATAAAAATACAACGGGTATTAAAAGAGGAGCATTCGATTTAAAAAAGAGATAAATAAATGCAAAATTATTCACCAATTTCTATAATAATCTAACAAAATTAATTAAAGAAAACAGTTAAATTTTTTGTATGGGCTGTCTCATGTATTGAATATGAAATTCATTATATTTAAATGGTTAATTTTGCATACTTAACCCTAGAAGGCTTTAAAGGTTGTTTACTTAAGGTTTCGTTGATGGTTTAACCCTTGAAAATGGTCCTTGTTTCGAATCCTTTGTTGACCTATCCCTTGTGCTTTTGACTTTTGCTTCTTCAGTTTTCTCCTCGGATTGTTTTCCGATTTCAATCCTCTATTCTCTGTTTAGTTAGCTGCCTCAATGGTCAACAATGGAGGCTGAGCAGGCAGGCAGCTACACAAAAGGGAAAACTTTTGTACTTGGGACTTTTGAGCCGACGAAGCGCAGATGCCTTCGCTCCGCAGTTTGATGCGATTATTGATTCCAGCAGCCGATGCAAACAGCAGAATGCACTACAGCCAACTTAGTTTCGATCTCCGCACTCACAAAGGCCATTTTCCCCTTTCCATCCTTGCAGATAAGCCCATTTGCCGGCCCGATCAAAAGAAAATCTACGGAGTGGCGCGAAACGAGGCGGCCGAAATTGTGTGTGAAGTGGACGCCTTTCCGCCGCCGGAGAACTTCAAGTGGTCCTTCAACAACACGGCGGAGACCTTCGACATGCCGCAGAGCGGATTTCGGCCCCACTCCGCCCAGGGCTCTACCCTCACCTACACGCCCGTCAAGGTAAGTCTGATTGCGAGTCCGGAAACAAGAATACGGTTTACTGGATGTGTTATATGGGAATATACCAACTGTCGGCTTGATCGGGGATCAGGAATCCGGAATGGGGAAGCGGGACTCTTAGATGCGTGACCTATTCGTCGCGTTAAATGCTAAGCACGTCAGACACTCGATTTATTCCGGGTCGGAAGTCTGCGGCGCGGTGATAAATTTTTCATTTCATATTTCGCTGGCGCTGGCTTTTAATGTGAAATTGTTATTGACACATTTGACATTTCGGCCAGTGGTTTCACTGCGCGAAAATACGAGTTTTTCTATCGGTATCATGTATTATTTATAATATATAAAACATTTTATTAATAAAGCTATCCAGGTTACCTCAACATGTTTTTTAATCAACAAACAAACAAATAGCAATTTAAATATTTTAATAAATTTTGTCGGGCTTTAAAATTATGATTACTTTTACTTTCAGTGCCCGGTAGTTGCCATTGAACTCCACGGGGGGTTGTCTGTTATTGAATAGCAAAAATTTTAATTAATAGGCGGGTCGCATGGTCGCCGCTCTTCCCGTTTGTTGCCATTTATTTTGGCCTGTGTGCGTGTCATGCTGTCAGCCAGTAGCTGGGAAAGTAGAGGGGGTCGAGGTGGGGTTGAGTCCTTCCATGATAGAGACAACAGCGTGAGCCATTTGGGCCAGTTGAGCAATTTTAATTAAAAATTCTATTAGCACTGCTTTCTAATTAAAAATCCAATAGCAGCAGCAGAGCCACCACCCACCATCGACTACACCACCACCACCATCATCATTATCATCATCATTCGCAACAACACCATTAAATGTCAAAGGTTATTGGAAAAAAGAGCAGCAAATACCCGAAGCACAAAAGAACAGGAAAAATTATTGGAAGTAAATGCCATCGACTTTAATAGTTATCATCATTGGCTACAATGAAGAGGATAAAGCTCAGCACTCCATGCTCCTCCACATATTTCCCACTCTTCGGACCATCCTCCACAGTCCGCATCTCTCTTTCTCTCTCGATTTTGGCAACATTTCCGCATTAATGGTCCAAATGGCCAACAGCAATTGCGATTGCAGTTCCTGACGCTCCTCCCCAGCAATTGGCCAAGCAAATTGGCCATCAATGAGCTGCAGTCCCATCAATGTCCGAATCGCTGGAGTTTTCGGTTTTAGCATTTGATGTCCCCTATGTCGGCATCCCGACATCTGGTGCCCCTCGGGGGAATGTGTAAATTTTTATGGTCGGCCAAAACAAAGTCTCATCGGAATTGGCAATCCAAGAGTTGGAACTAGTTAGCCAGCTAAAGTTTATAGTACTCAGGTTTAAATGGCGAGAGAGATTGACTTGTGATATGGAAAGAAAACTATAAAGGATTTAATATTCTCGTTATTAAAATGGAATTTAATGTAGGGAATCCATTAAGGAAAGAAATATTCTCTTGAATTTTCTTCCAGCTCCATCGCACACTTGTGTCCCATCGCCCACATTCTAGCTTCGCTGTCTGACCGCAAACGTGTTAAGATTTTGGGACTGGGCTTGTGGTCGCTTGCAAGCCAACAGAACTGTCATTATGCGATGACAACAGCAACAACAGACAGGGATGCATGTGGGAGTGGCTAAAAGGGAGTCAGTGTAAAGGGGAACGCTGGGCTGAGAGCTCAAGGGAAAGGGTGCAGAGAGGCACTCAACACAGTTGTTCAAGTTGCAGGGCACCAAGTTGGTTTGGTTCTGCCCGGCCGTCTGGTTTCCTTCAACTGACCCAGTTTAAAATGTTGCGGCTGCTTCTGCAGTTTTCCGTGATTTTCCCTCTATTTTTGTTCGCTTCTATTCGTACTTTTGGCTTGCCCTTTTTTTGGCATGGAACTAATCAAACTGACGGCGACAACCTCGGCTCACATTTCAGCGATCAAACGAACGAATTTCGAGGCAGTCAAACGGCATTCAAATGAGTTCCGTTCACAAACACTCGCAGAGCGCACTGATTGGACGCACACACTGGCACTGCCACTGGCACACTCACAGACATAAATCATTTAGCTCAATTGAATATGAAAAATCCCTTCCGTTCTCTTGTCATATATGCTGTTTCCGGTTTCCGCCAACCGCAGCTCAAACGTCGTTGTCGCCGACATTCTCCTCGTCGTCGTCGTCGCCGTCACATTTAGGTTGGGATTTTTCTGCTCGGATTTTTGCCCCTCCAACATTTTATTTTTCCTGCCTCTGCGATTCGCCTCAAAGGCAGCCAACAGCTCATTAATTTTGTTTTGTGCATGGGAATTTTTGCTCCTCCCATTTCCCCCCAGCATTTTTTCTCTATTCCGTTTCTATTTTCTATGTGTTGGCAGAGCAATTTTTGCCAGACTTTCATGTCAAGCAATTTCCGCTGCTGACATATAAATTTCTCAAATATTTCACAAATATATATTTCGGTCTTTCGCTTTTTCTGGAGCAAAGAACTCCCACCCTGTGTGGAGCAGTGCAAGAAACTCATTAAAATGTCACTTAAATGTTTAAATTTTTAATTAAAATGCATAAATAATAATGACAGACTTGAGCTAAAACGAAATGCACAGAATGCAATGTCTAGAAGTGCCAACAATTTTCTTGTCATTTTGCCCTCTTTGAAACCCTTCAACAAACACACACACTTATATACAGCAAATATCAAGTATACGCCCGTAGGTACATATATTTTATGGATTTTGTTTTGGTTGCTACGGCTGCTGCTGCAACAATATTTACCCTTTTGCTGGCGTAACATTAGAACAATATAAACAAAATAAAATAATCATAATAAATAGATGGGCATAAATTCAGAGGCCCAAGGGAGTAGAAATTATCAAAGATTGTCGGCCAGGGCGATGACAGTTGCACATATCCCAAAAATGTAAAGCCAGCTTCGGACACAGGACACTCAATGCCCTTTCAGGACCAAAGGAATGCATTTCAGAATAGAATATAAAATGTAATAGCAAGTTAAATAATATTTTTTATATGTATTTTTGAATATTTTTCAACCAATTATTTTATTAATAAGGAAAAGGCCAGAGAATGTTATTGATTGATTGAGCGATCAACAGGTTTTCGTATGCGACTTAAT
This sequence comes from Drosophila mayri, assembly GCA_008042485.1. Classification (NCBI taxonomy): domain Eukaryota; kingdom Metazoa; phylum Arthropoda; class Insecta; order Diptera; family Drosophilidae; genus Drosophila; species Drosophila mayri. The sequence continues at coordinate 204,726 of VNJN01004040.1, read as the reverse complement.
TATGTCACCCTGTTAAAGAGTATAACCTAGATGAATGTGAACATAGGGTGCTCTGCATATTCCACATTGATTATTACTTAAAATTCCCAGCATTTGTGTGTGAAAATGTTTTTAGAGCTTTGTGCTTGTGGTCCTGGCAGCTCCATTATTATACAGCTCCGGCTCTTAGCCACTTTCCATTCGGTTTGGCTTTCCCTGTTGGTGTTGATGCGCAGTGTTGGCAGCTGCCAACTTGGCGCCTTTGTTGCCACACTTTCGGGCAACAAAAACTGCAATATCACCCTGGACAAACACACATATCTATTTTAATTTTCATAAATTTGTCATAAATTTGCATAAACGCTGTTGCTTAAATTACGGCTAAGAATATTTGCAATTTATTTCAGACTTCACAGTTCCTAAAGGCGACCAAAGGCATATACACAAAGAGAGTTTGAGGGATTTATGCATCAATTTAATTCTAAGCTAAAGCCAAAAATGGAGGCTTTGAATCTCTTAAAGTATTCAAGACATTAAATGCTTTAATTGAGTTGTTTCCGATGATTTATTTTCTTAGTAAAAATGTAACTTATAAGGATTATAGATTAATAGAAAAATTAAATGAGATTTGGGAGTAAATTGTCTAGATAATGGATTATTGTATTGAAATATAAATGGCTTTTAGAGTTTATATATTTACAAATTAAGTTAATCTTTCTAGAACAATGTTGAACTAATCAAATTCAAATGAACATTTTTTAAAATATATTCTCTAATTAATTATTTCATGATTTATGTTAATAGACCAACTAGCATGAAGTTTTAGGAGAAATAATCAATCAGGCCGCTGTATTTTTCCAGATGATTTGAGCTTCTAAAAAGCAGATGGGAAAGAAACCCAATACCCATTGCTCGTTCCCATAAATCTCGTCTTTTCCCCAGGCTGTTGGCAAAGTTTCCCTTTCGCGGGGCACCGTGTGCGCCTTTTTTTCTTGTTTTTCTTTTCTTGCCCTAATTAAAATGACAACCACGCCCAATTGCGACTCGAAAAGATAGGAAAAGCAAAGAGACGAGGCCGAAACGCGTGCCGACTGATAAATAAGCTGCAATTTGCGTTGACATTTTGCCGTGCACCCGAAAGTGATTTCAATTTTTAATGAGTTCGGGCCGCCGCCTGAAGTTGATTAAGTGCGTTGATTCCGGTGCTCGCAGTCGATGGGAAAGGCCAAAGGTAAACATGGCCCACAAAGATACTCGGATACGCAGGATATACAGGATACGCAGGGCTCACAGACAACGGCATATGTATAAACCCCGTCAAAGCGAATCAATTGTTGTGAATGTGTAGGAACGTTCCCACTATGTATATAGTTCGGTGGGTGTGTGCACTTGACCGTAGACGAAGGATTTCATTAGCACAACATTTGACAAAATGCAAACAAATAAACAAGAGGCCCAAACAATGGCGAAGACAGCAGGCGGCCACTTAGCACGGGACTACAACGGGATAGACAGGCATTAGGGCCATGTTAACATGGCTTTCTTCCGCTCCCAAAAATTCGCATTCATGCCATACGCCTTACATACGCGATGGTCGCAGGGGCAACCACAAAACGCTTCATTTGTTTTTACTGCCGGGCATTTTTCCGACTTTCCCCGGACTCTGCATTGACACGACATGAAATTATATTAATGAAAAACTTATTGACAGCTGCGATCAATCAGGGGCAGATCTGACAACACACTGGCCCGTATCCATATTGATTTAATGAATTAAGTTCACATTGATGTCCTGTCCAGCTGCTTGAATCCCATTTAAATGTGTGGCCAAGATATGAATTCAAGTAGCTGCACTGAGAAAACGATTAAGATGATATTGTATAGGTTAATCCCTAAAAGAATATTGTTAAGTCGTTACTAAAATGAGTGAGAAAACAAATAATCCATTGAATGAAGGTAGTAATATTTAATGTGTTTGGAAAATCAAATATACATCAAGGATTAATATAAAGGGGGTTAAATATTGAATAAAACAGGTCAAGTAATACTTTTAAAAATGAATATATAAATAAAATACGATTCATTTACGGTTCATTTGTAAATATTGCAATTGTTTGCACTGTGCAAGCTATTTTTGAGCCATGTTCGCCCTCGAGTATTGATGAAATCCTGTCTCCTTTGACTTTTTTGCAGGAAATGGACTTTGGCACCATCATGTGCTGGGCCGACAACAATGTGGGTCAACAGAAGGAGCCCTGTGTGTTCCATTTGATAGCCGCTGGCAAACCGGAAGCGCCCACCAATTGTACGGTGGTCAATCAAACGTCCGACTCGCTGGAGGTTTATTGCATCGAAGGTGAGTTATATGGCGCTCACATATACATATACGTCAAATTGCCAGCCAATTTGTTGCCCTTTTTCATTGGGACCGTTCCTTCCTTTTCCCCTTTTCGGTTTCTATAATTGCTGATGAGCCAATCAATGGCCGAAAAAGGCATTGGTCAGTGGGGGCGTCTCGGAGGGATGGGGTGTGCCCATGTGCTGAGACTTCCTTTGCAGCATGAGCACGTTGAGTGTGTGTGCGCTGTGTGCTATATATGTTGAGTTTCCTGCAACGCTTTTCAGACTCATTTAAAATACATGAGCAACTTAAGTGCACTTTGGCAGCCATCTACGAGAATGTCTATCCAGATACGTATTCCCACACTCACACATAAAGCAGAGCCAACTTCCTTTCGTGATGCAGACACAAATAATAAAAATGCAATGAAAGCATAAAACTAGAAAGGAAACACAGTGTGGATCGGGCAAAAATAATGTTGCTAAATTTTCAATTCCACTTTAAAATTTTCCGTAATAAATAAAATAGAAGCCAGCTATCAAGCGATGAACTGCCAGCCGAACTGAAGGAAAAATCTGAAACAGAAGAGCAAGAGATGTCGAAGTAGCAGCACGGCACAAAGTTAAGCTCAAATTTGTACATACAAAATGTTTTGGCTTGTTACGCAAGTTGCCGGTAGTTGGCAAAGAAGGAGAGCGGAAACTTTAAATACAAATTCAATTCGCATATTTTATGCGCAGCGGAAGAGTGCAAAACGCAAAGACAGAAAAATGCCAGCAAAGCGCAAAATAAGCAGCACAAATTGCAGGGCCCAGAGTTCAAAGTTCGCAGCGATAGAGTTGCACATTAGCGCAGACAGAGAAATGTCCTTGCAAATTGCAGCTGCTCAGAGCTTATGATGCATTTATGCAGCCCTTGAGTGCCGAACCGGAGACGGAGCGACACAGCGACGAAGAGGAGATGGCGCACGGATCCAGAATCCTGCGAAAAAGCAACGCAAATCAAAGCGTTGCATAACGAGGCGGCTGCTGCAAGAAGTGCAACAAAAAGCGCATAATAACTGCATACTTAATGGCGCTCTTTCCCGTTACTGTTTGTTTCCCCTCGCAGATGGTCCCCGTGCCCCACCGTTTTACTCTTTTTTACAGCCGCTTTAGCGCTCACTGTTTTCCACCAATTGCTGGCAATCACAATTGTTGTGCTCACTTAATGTTGTCTCAAGTGCGCGGCCACGCTGCGTATGCGTAATATGTAATTGCATTACCATTCACTGTGCAGGGTTTCCTTTTATAGTGACTTGCCTTTGCCACCGGAAGCCTTTGAGGCATACAATTGTTTTTTTTTCTTGGGACAACATATTTAAGTTGCATAATTATGAAACACTAAAAGGTTACATCAAAATAATATGAGGGGTAAATGAAATAGGACATTAAATATTTTGTTTAATGATATTTGTTTCTTTTCTGAAGCCTCTATATGCTGGACATTATTTAGCAGAGTGGGCATAGTCCTTAAGTCATATAATCTAAAACAGACTTAATCTTTTTTATATAGTTTATTGTAATATATTTATTTCTAGTAATAAACTTTATTAAATAAAATATTTGGTCTACACCATCTTGATATCTTTAATATTCCATAATTTATTTCAATGAGAAATGAGCACAACAATGTTAGATATTCATCTCTCAAAATATTGATAAGATTATATATTTAATAATATATTCATATAGGTGTAAGATGCCATACAGTATGCACTGCACCGATGGCTTTAAGCTCCCCTTTTCAGACATTTGTTGTTCGCATTATTACCGCTTCACTCCCACTTCCTCCTCCGAGCAACCATTTCCGCCCCTCGGGCTGCTAATTTAGTGGGTGCACATTATTATCATAGTTATCAGCATCATTAAAACTTTAACGCAAGTTGTTTAAGCACAACACAAGAGCAGCAGCACCAGGGCAGAGCGCACAATGCGATACTTTTTATATTGCACTCTCTACATTAAGGCGAACGACTGGTGAAACACCACCCTCCACCCACAGCCCTTGGTCGTTTGTTTTTATAATAACTCAACTTTAGCTGCGGTCGACTTTAATAAGCCAGCACGCAACTTGGCCAACTCAACTCGACGTGGCCGTCGCCGCAGCTGAACTCAGCCCGAACTGAACCCCAGTTAAACCAACTCGCCCCGTCTCGAATTCAATTCAATGAAGGAGTATATAGTGGAGTTGCCGCTGCTGCTGCTGCTGAAGACAAGTCCACATCTTGGGGCCAAGTTCAGTTTGCTGCTACTGTTTTTTTCTGGAAAAACAAAAATAAAACAAACTGGCAGGGCAACGGCAACTAACCAAACTCATCAAGCGTCGGTTTAGTATAATAAAATTTCAGTTTATAACATTTTGTTTTTCTGCTGGCGATGCTGATGCACTGAGCAATAATTGCACTGCCAAATGAAGTTGGAGAGACATGATTAATTGCTTCAATCTAAAAGATAGTGATTTGGAAAATAAATGGGTTTTAAGCTGAGAGTTTACATAGAACAGATGGTAGCTAAAAAAGGATATTATTATATAGAAAGCTTAAAATGGGAATGTTACAGGATAATTTAATATATTAGTAGATATACTAAGAAGCAATTATTAGAAAGCTTTCCAATGTTTTCCTCAGTGTGCTCTTGCTTTTGCCTCTGCTGCCCCACTTGCTTTATTATTTTTACTCCACTTGCTCAGTTCCCATTGTTGCTGTAGCCAAGTAAATAACATTAACCCATTACAATGAAGTTTTTTCTTTTCCTCTGACAACGGAGCTGCGGCAAATTTCATTAGCTAAACGTTTTAAAGTGCGCACAAAATGGCCGCCAACGAGAACGAGCACTGGGAAGAATGGGGACAGGGAGTGATCCCTCGGATGGGGCGGAAAAATAAGAACGGAATTAACCCACGCGGCCCACGAGTCCATCCACCCAACGAACAATGACGCTTTGAAGCAGAGGCCAAACACATTCTCTTTACTCTATTTCCGTGCCCTTTTCTTTGGGTTCGTGAAAAAGCGACCAACAAAAACAACTAAAATTCATAGCAACATATAAAACATTTTCCCAACAATTTCTCCATGGGGCCCAGGCCCGGGGCATGTGGCCTGGCCGGCTGAAGTAGTTGCTCAGAGCCCACCGCCACCGCCATCACCTCCGCCTCCTTCGAACCTTTTCAGCAAAGCCGCTGCCTTTATTACAAAATATTTTAACATTTTTCGCAAGTGTTTTAAGTCGGCTTTTGTGTCTACAATGAAGTGCCATTTGAGCTGCCAAAGCTAAGCAAAAGCAGCCGCCGAAGAAGCTTACTTTCTGGCCAAAAGCCCCTGCCACAGAAAAAAGGGCCAACTCGAGTGGGCTTGGCCAGTTCTTTTGTGGTGTTATTAAATGCCATTTAAAATGTAACTTTAGATTACTCTAAATACATATTTCGACGGCGGTCGGCAAAGGGTTGAGGGGTCCTTCAATTACGAGTGAGCTCTACTCAAAGATGAACTTGAGGACTGACCTTTACTTAGATGCTCTTTGGCTTTTTGAGAGCTCGTGGAGCTAAAGTCAAAAATTAAATTAGGAAAATATTAAATATTTGCGAGGAATTTAAGACGTTACTTGCGAAATATCATCTTTTATTTATTTGGTTAAAAACTTTTAGGCTTCAAACTTTTTATCCATCGAACTCATCATCAACTTTGCCAGGCTTCAAAGTACTCTCAAGCCAAAGTCCTTGCTATCTTAAATAAATCTTTACCTTTTCCAAATCCTCAACCAAATCCAAGGCATAAGCAGAGTATAAACAAGACCCGCAGACAATTGCCAACTACTTAATATTAATAAGCCGGTGCCTCTGCCCAAACAAATAAAATCTCGGCCAATATGCTAAGTAAGCCCCAGTTCGTGCCAAGTTATGCAATCAGTGTCTCGTTCTCTATCCGCAGGCTTCGATGGCGGGATGCGACAGTGGTTCCTCATGGAGATCTACGATCAGCACAGTGGCCAGCTCCAGGCGAACATTAGTGCCAAGTTCGCGGCCTTGAGCGTGACGGGCCTGGACGCTGGCCGCCTGTTCCGCATCTACGTTTATGCCGTTAATGGACGCGGACGCAGCGAGGCCATAGCCCTGGACGGGTACACCCTGAAGGCAGCCGAAAAGCAGACGGGTAAGTTGGGAAGGTCCACCCCTTGGACCCATGAATTTTTAATGCATTCTCTAATGGAGCAACGGTGCACTGCCAAAAAGAAGTTCAATTGAAATTGATTCAAATAAATCCGGTGAAATGAGAAGTATTTTTAGGTAAAATTGTTTCATGCTAAAATAAATAAAATATAAATTTCTCAGAACCTCAGTCAGGTTTCCATCAGCCTGATAATTATTTTGATGATAATGAAAAGGCTTTTCCCTCCATGTACATCTTTCTTTTTATGAATTTTTTATGCTAATACTGTAGCTCTCCCTGGCTGTCGTGCAAACGCAAAGGAATTGCATAACTTTGCATTCAGCTCAGGCCCCTCAGAAGGCTCTATATCAGTTTCGCGGCAAAGATTGTTCTGGTTTTATGATTATTATGCCACCTCGCAATTTAATTACGCTAAACTGCTCAATGAATTGTAAATTCAGCGACACAAAACTTTTGCCTGCAGTTCGGGACAGGCGGCTGAAAAAATTGTATGCAGACTTTTCCCCGCAAAGTGGCGCAAAAAATCTGAAATGATTAGCATTAATGAATTGGGGTTGGCGGGAAAAGCGGAAAGAACCAGAGAAACAGAGTCTCTTTTTATTGGGGGTAAGGGATCTAAACGAAAAAGGAAATTGTAATGCTAATTAGCCAAAGCAAGAGCTGACAGGAATATTATTTTCATTTTCGTATTTTTCTCTCTTGGTGGCCAAAAGGAAGCTGAAAGGCAGGGAGAGGCCCTAGAAGGACACTCGCATTTTGTGTAAACAACTTGAGCCGACATTTCAATGTTTCATAAAGTCAGGTCGGGCAATAGAGACGGAGAAAAGTGCAAAGCAAACAGCAAACATCAGCCGTGGAAGAGGCGGAAAACGGAAAGATGGAAATCAGAAAAGAAAATTGTCTTTGCTGGGTCACAGAGTAAATGCTCTGAGCAAAGGTTAAGCTTGATTATGATCAGCAGTTCAAGAAAATAAATATTTCTTTAGCCAAGTGAAAGAATGCCTTGAAGACTTTAAGCCAGCGAGCAAAGATCATTGAGGGAAGATATACAATTTATGGAAAATAATACATTTTTAGCCTTTATTTTCAAAGAATTATTAGTTTATAATTAAAATCGTTTGTATTATATTTATTGTTATTAATATTCATGTATCCTTTTAATCTTATTTCTTTTCTGCAGTTGCTTTGACCTCATACAAGGGCAGCGCCCAGAGTCCCGACAACTTTGAGCTGACACCGATCTTGTCCATTGGCATCTTTGTGGGCATCCTGGTGGCCATCGTCTGCATCGGGATCGGAACGATTGCCGCTCTGAAGCTGCGCTCGCACAAGCACCAGCAGCAGCAGAAGTTCGCACATCCGAATGCGAAATTCTCACGTCCGGGCAATTTGCAAATTAAGGATAAAATCTCATTGCCATTGAGTCACTCCGAGGAGATGTACGACGAGAAGAATCCCGATGTGGTGCCCTACAATGAGGGTGAGTAGCCATCTCCGCCCCGCCCCGCCCCGATCCGGAATCCCTTTTCCCTTTGGATTCCCCTCAAGATAAATGGCGTCTGCCTTCGCTGGCTTCTGTTGGCAATTTATGGACGTTGGGCTTGAGGCTCCTGGCTTTCTTCCCTTTTATGCAAATGCATTTGACAGGCCGTCCGTCCGTTGTCCGTCCGGCTGGCTCATGCAGGCAAAACAAACAGGAGCGGTGTGTCCTGAAGAGCTTGCTGCATTTTTTTGCCGGTGCTGAAATATTTAAATGACAGCTAATTGCTGTCAGGTCCTCGGTCCTTAGCTTGTTTGCTCGTGTGTCTGCAGTCGAGTGCCTTTAAGCTTTCCCTTTAAAGGGGGCAAAGGGGAGCCCTTCCGAAAGCAGCAGCAATTTCACTCACTGCACGTGCTCGCTTGATTAATGGCAATCAAGAAATCAAGCGGCAGCCAAAAGCAGAAGCAGCAGCACAACAATTTAATCAATTTTCCAAACGTAAAGCAATTTCATGGCCAAAAAAAAAAAACAAACTAGGGAAGGGAAAAGCCAAGAATCTAGAGGGAGCCTGGGTAAAATTGGGCAGGAAGAAAACTTGCTGCTGAAAATCACCAAAAGATTTGAGGGCGTCGGCCAGGCCAGAAACTTTTGCCTTGCTACTTACCAGGCAACAAAAACGACGATGGCCAAGCTCAAACTTTGTGAACTAACTAAGCGTTCTCCATTCCGTTCTGTTTCCCCCCCCCCCCCCCAAATCCCCCCCCCC